>OZ036017.1:0-600000 GCA_964035015.1 Corallium rubrum
TCGACCAATGGGGCGCACACGCTACGATTTTAGTCGGCCGAATTTTATCGGCTGGTCAATCGATAAAAAACGGTGTTTACCATACAGGTGTGCCATTTTCATGTAAAAGCTCACACATTTAGCAACTAGACCCACCATTTTTACGATCATCAAACCAAATAACTGCAGGAAGAATAAGTGATCAGTGGAACGATAAAAATTGTTAATCGACACACACGGCCATGATGCTATATTTTGACCGATTTTAATCTGGCATTTTTATCGGCCGACTAAGTAAAATCGTGTGTGTGTGCTCCCGGCTTAAAGTTGGTGGTTCGCTCCTGTGCCTCCAAGGTTTCTCTCCGATTTTCGTCTATTTGCAAAAAAACATCATAGACAGTTCCCTCGATTAGTTATACGAACTAGTTACCTTTTTGACATCGAATGTGTGGGCCATCCTCGCACGAAGCAACTTTCAGCTTGCTGCGAGTACTCGCACGGTATATGATCACCACATGCATGCAGCTCGTTGCAATAACTCGCTGGGTTTCAAGACTGATGAAGCGATAGCCGAGTTTTTTTGAACAAACTTCTCGGTGTTTGGCTATCCTGATGAAGCACTCTTCTGAGTGTTTGAAAGAGCATCTCAAACAAATCCGTATATATTTTAAGAGCAAATCGAGATGAAAGTTCGATTAATTTATGTAATTTTTTCCTTCAATATATCCATGCAAATTAACCATCGACACGGTAATGATTTCCTTTGTGTAGTTTTCTCATGAATTACTAACGAGTTTGAAATATTGACATAATTTGTTTTTGACTGATTGATTTACCGCGAGTACTTGCTGCGAGTAACAAATAGTTCAAAACTTTCAACTATCCACCACGAGCGCTAGGACTGGAAATCCGTCCGTTAAGAGCATCATATGCTATATCGGTAAATAAACTCAGATTTGCATGAACCCCTTACGGTGCACAGTTTAATTTCGTTCGTAATTGATTTCCGTTTCATTTTTCGCACCAGCGCGCAACAAAGGGAAAATGATGAAGCGGTTCTCTTCACCCCCCAGGAAACGAATTTCTTAGCCTCCCACTGCTTTCGTTTTACACAAGTCAAGCCTAGATTCATATGAGTAGAGTTGTTAGTTCTTTCCAGTGCTTCAACGGTTTTTCTGCAATTCCTTTTTTTTACTTGCAAGCATAAACGCGTGCAACCAGGGGGGGAGTGCCAGGCCTCTCTACTTTTCCCCTTTTTTTTGCGCTCGTATGCAACATAAGATAGATGGCAAAAATTAATAAACGAGCGAATGAAAAAGTCAGGTAAACTAAGCATATACTGATGCAACTGCTTTATTAGTGTACAAATAGGTTGAGTCTAAAGTTTGCGGGTGGCATGTGTTCCTAGCGCACTGCCTCTTCACCGCCAATCACTTAACGTCTGATACAAGTTGACAGACTACAGTTGTTGGTTCGCTCCTGTGCCCCAAAGGTTTTTCTCCAACTTTCGTCTCTTGACAAAAGGACTTCAAAAAAACACAACGACTACGAACGACTACGGCAACGTGTTTGCACAATAGAATTTTATGTCCTATACAAAGCGCTTTTGCAAATGAAGGTCCCAAGAGTAATTTTCATGCCGTCGTGACTGTTGACAACGTAGAAAAAGCATTTTGACGTTTAAAGACAACGCGAAACCTGAGTCACTACAGAAGCCTTGGAGAAGCTTAACATTACTCTCGCTATACCATAGATTGAACAAGTGTTTTTCTTCAAGAATTTAAGAACAAAACGAGTCCGTGCAATTATGTATCTTGAAATTTGAATGTATAAATACACCACCATTTAATATCACTGTTAAACTTTCTACCGTAGCCGTAGTCCGTTGTCTGAATCTTAAAGTCCCTAAAATCAACACCACACACAGTTCCCTCGACATCGCATGTGTGGGCCCATTAGGTTAAGACCATCACAAATACTGTCATATGCTATCTCGGTAAATCAACTCAGATTTCCATGTACCCTCTGGAGTACACTTTAATTTCGTTCGTAATTGATTTCCATTTCATTTTTCGCACCAGCGCGCAACAAAGGAAGATACGAAGCCGTTCTCCTCACACCCCGCAAAGAAAGGCATTTTTTGAGCGGAAGCCCTCTTCACCGCTTACGTCTTACACAAGTCGAGTCACTCGTATATAGGACTAGAACTCTAGTCCTCTTTCCAATGCCTCAACGATTTTTCTGTTGTAGCTTCCTTTATTTACTTGTGAGCATAAACACGCGCAACCAAGGGGGAGTGCAGACCGCCTCTCTTTTTTTCCCAGGAACGAACTTTTGGCGCTCGTATGCAACATAAGATAGATGTCAAAATTATAATAATATTAATAGCAATAATGTAATAACAATAGTAATAATAATTGATTGCAAACAAAAATTGGGAAAGACAATTTTAGCCTTTACTGCCCTTTTTAATACTGCGATTGATAAAAATAAAGTAAATACTAATATAAATATGTTTTGTGGAAACACCACGTCAAATATTTCCTTGCTATTAAGCTTTCGGCCTGTTGACTCGGGCACAGAATAGAAAGACAACCAGAAGTCCGACTCGCGTCGGAACCTTTGAAGTTTATGTCCTCGCGCATGTCGCCTCGCGCATCCTGATTCTTCGCCATCCTACGCCATCCCACGCAATCCTGGCAAGTTCCCCCGGCAGTTCGGACCTTCAAACGGAGGTTAAACCTGCCGGGGGAACTTGCCTAGGACATTGCGTGGGATCGCGTGGGATGGCGTAAAATATAGCGCCTGCGCATTGAAGAAATGCGGACAAGTTTTCACTTGAGTCGGACTTCTGGTTGTGTTACTATTCTGTGACTCAGGCCATTAGAGCAATAACAACAAGTTGTTGGCTCACGTCATTTATAAACTAAGCAACTGATCAATTAAATCCTGTCCTTCCTGAGAAACAGTGCGATGTTTTGCAATCTCAATAGACTCCCTTGTTCTTCGCGTGAAGTATTGCTTGTCGCTGACTAAGAGTGACGACTCTTCCCACTTAAGGTGGCTCCATACAGTTTCTTGAAAAATGGAAAATACAAATTTGAGAGTTCAAAAAACGTGATTAAACAATTCGGAAAAATAAAACTAAATGTTATGCATGGTTAAACAGTCTGACAATCAAAAACTGCAACCAAATAAATAGCAACAGTTGCTGCTATGGCAACAATGACGTTTCAAAATGGCGGCCATTTTTAAAATTTTTTAAAAATTAGCAAACATGATTTTTCCGGAAAAAAAATTATTCGTTCTACAGAATTTTTTTAAAATCGGCCTATTGATTACTCCTACTTCAAGAAAAGTTAATGAAAAAAAAATTGGGGGTCACCAAAGTTTTTTCGAATTAAATTAGTTTGAAGGGTAATTGGCAGCCATTTTGAAACGTCATTGTTGCCATAGCAACAACTGTTGCTATTTATTTGGTAACAGTTTTTGATTGTCAGACTGTTTAACTATGCAGAACATTTAGTTTTATTCTTTTCCCGAATTGTTTAATCAAGTGTTTTGGACTCTCAAACCCTTAACACGATGGTCCTACTTTGCTTAGCTTATAAATGACGTGAGCCAACAACTTGTTGTCATTGCTCTGATGAAGGCCTGAGTCAACTGGTGTTTCCACAAAACTTATTTATATTACTTTATCGCCATGAAAACTTTCAAAGAATTAATTAAAGTAAATACAATTAATGATATTTTCTATAGCGCCCCATCCGTAGGGTTCACAGGAGATTGGAAAGAAATCGTCGAGGGAGAATTAGGAGTAGGAAACGACTTCAGGGTCATTTACGTTGGCTCCCGACTTCCAGGAAATCCAGACAGGACCATAATTGCCCAATACAAATTCAGTGACAATGGCGAAGTCCTCGAACATCTGCTTGAAGGTCCCTTAAAAGCTGACGACAAGGAAATATACACAAAAACCCTGTTCATGCCTTACGACGCGAAGAAACTGGTGATCTGGTTCAAATGTTTGGATAATGGAGAGGTCACCTGGGACAGCGACTATGGTAAGAATTACCATTTCGAAATTACCGAGCCAAGCATTGTATTCGATGAAGACTGGGGCGAGACCGTACATGGAGATCTCGAGGCTGGTGGAGAGTTCGACATCTACTACGACTCGAAACGACTGGAGGAAAACGACGAAATCTTTGCCGAAATGAAGTTCTCTGACGAAGGGGAAGTTTCAACCAAGAAATTACTGGGACTTGGAGATGAAACCACGTACCAAACAGGAGCTGTATCTATCCCTGATGATGCCAAGTCGGTCATCATGTGGTTTTATCACGAGGCAAACGGCGAAAAGAAGTACGACAGCGACTACGGCAAGAACTATCACTTTCAGTTGGCGAGCGAATAAAATCGTTGTACGTTAAACTGTCAGTGTGTTTGCTTTCAAATAACGTTTAGCCAAACTTTAGTCAAGCATTGTAATCATAGACGATAAAATACATACGTAGAGACAAACTGTTTTCTATCGCTTCTTAGATGACTGTAAACGCAAGCCGACTACGTTAGGTTGGCCAGTGAATAAAATTGTCGTGCATTGAACTGTCAGTGTCCTGCTTTTAAGTAAGGTTTGTCAACTTTAATCGAGCAGTACAACCATATAAAGACCATAAAATACATACGTAGAGACACAAACTGTTTTTTATCGCTTCTTAGATGACTGTAAACGCAAACCAACTACTTTAAACCGATTTCCCACTTGCGAATAAATTCGCGCGAATCGAATTTTTCTTTTGTTCTGGAACTAATTAGAAACCTATTCAATATTTTATATATACAATAAAGAAATGTCGATTCGCGCGAAAAATTCGCAAGTGGAAAACGGGCTTTAGGTTGCCCAGTGAATAAAATTGTCGTGCGTTGAAAGTATAACGCTTTGCCAAACTTTAGTCAAACAGTGCAACCATATAGACTAAAATGCATACGTAGAGACAACCTGTTTTCTATCGCCTCTTGCTGTAAACGACTCTAGCCTGCAATTTGCAAATAACTTACACGCAAACCAACCATCAACAGCTAGCTTGAGTCCGACACAGGGGCTAAGGTCCCCTACAGGGGGGCTAGTAGGGGGAAAATTTTCAAAATGGGGGGCTAGTAGGAGAAAAATTTTCACAATGGGGGGCTAGTAGGGGGAAAATTTTCAAAATGGGCGGCTAGTAGGGGGGAAATTTTCACAATGGGGGGCTAGTAGGGGGAAAATTTTCACAATGGGGGGCTAGTAGGGGGAAAATTATCAAAATGGGGACCGACCATGTTTTCGAAGCTTGAATATGCGAAGCAATTATTTAGATTAATAATTGCAAGATTTAGCTTCCAGGCTTTCGCAAAAGCGAATTTGTCAATGACTTCGTCAAAGTTAATTCTGCATATATAATTTTGGCAAAAATGTCGTCCACTAGCAAGCGCCATTCGTTTTCGAGAGTTTAATACGGAGCAATTATTAAGATTAATAATTGCAAGATTTAGCTTCCAGGCTTTCGCAGAAACAAATTTGTCAATAAAAATCTTTTAAATTTTTGTGTCAAAAATGTCGCACACTACCAAACGTTACACGCCATTCGGTGTTTTCGAGGGTTTAATACGAGGCAATTATTTTAATAATTGCAGGATTTCGCTTTCAGGCTTTCGCAGAAACAAATTTGTCAATGAAAACCTTTTAAATTTTTGTATTGTATAAAACAAATTTAAAATGAGGAGGAACGGCGTTTGTGGTTTGTAAATAACTCATCTCGTTCAAGAGATATTCACGTTTTTGAAATATGCAAATTATATGGCTGATGACGTCATTTTCTCCAAACGAGCGAAATGAAAATCGTAAAATTAGGAATATCTCTAGAAATAAACAATAGAAAGTGCTCAAATTTTGCATGCTTATAGTATTAAATAAAATACGTGTCACTGTGGAACTTTAGTTGTTTTCGTGGAAACTGCTGAGTTCCTGGCCCCCTCCAATGATAAAATTAAATTTTCTTATTTATCAGCAATCAAGTAGCATTTACTCCAGCGAAGAAGTGTGAAGATTAGGGCTTATGTAGGCATTGTAATCCAAACGTTTAAATCTTTCTATTTTTAAACAATGAGGCAAAAATGATAATTCTCTTTTTAAGGTTTAGAGTAACCTGAGAGAATGCGCTTACCATGGCAATCACAAAAGTTCCACAGAGAAGTGTATTTTATTAGATACTATAAGCATACAAAGTTTAAGCGCGTTCTATTGTTTATTTCTAGAGATATTTCTAGAGCGAAAGTATCGCCCAACTATAGCAAACGCCATACGTACGCTCCGGCGAGCATGCGCCACATGTTCACTATATACGCTATCATAGGCGGCGGAAGATAGGTTTAGTAGGGGGGGCTGACTTCGAGCGCCGAAGGCGCGAGAAACTTCTAGGGGGCTAAATTTTGAAATCTAGAGTCTCTGAAATGGCATTTCCTGCGTTTTGGGGGAAGATTTTACAGAATCCTAAACGTTATAAAACCTTTACCGCCCACAACAATTTTTTCATTATTCATTTTTTTCGGCCTTTCTTAATTCTTGGCTCAGACGAAAACGGCAATTCATTGTTCAAACTCTGAGAAACATTTCGATATGGCTCATTCATAACACTTCTGGTCAACAGTCATCAAATGCTAATACCTGGAGTACTTCATGAAATGAGTTTTGAGCTATCAGCAGTGATATGGAATTTTCAAAATGCTGTATATCAAAGATGTATAAATATTCAACGTATAATCACCCTTACCTTCGGAGAAAAGGCAGGAGGGCTTAACCCCCCCCCCCCCCTTTTTTCCACTTTTACAAAGTTGGAGGGGAGACTTTAGCCCCCCAGCCCCCCCCCCCCCCCCCCCGCCGCCTATGTACGCTATCGCTCACTATATCTTCTGGACTTTTTCTACGTGTCTTAAATACCTTGAACAAAAAACAGTCGTCTTCCCAAAAGGTTCACTAGTTCAACTCCGGTGCTACATTTCATCGATAAACATCACTATATAACGTTGAAGAAATAGATAGTTATAGTCCGTTATGGTTGGTTGGTGAGCGAGCGAGCCTCTAAAACACTTTGGAATGTAATACAACAGTGAAATACTTGACCGCGATTGGCTGAGCGAGGGCAACCAGTCTCTATAAGGCCCTGTTCACACTATACCGGATAGCTTTTGTGCCGGTGTAACAGGACCAGATGCCCCCCCCCCCTTCAGAATGCCCCCCGGGGCATCTGGTACTACGACCAGATGCCTCCCAGGACCAGATGCCCCCCTTGTGAAATCCTTTAAAATACTTCTTAAACCAAGTTCGAAATGTATTGTAACTTGTTTCGAAACTAACAATAAAACCCTTAGATGGTTAAATGAGTTCGCAAGCGTTCGATAGAGGTTGAAATGTCTCCCAAGTGCCATTGAAATCGGTCAGCAATGATTAATGGTTTTCTATTTTTGAAACAGTGCTTCGGAGAAAAACCCGTACCGAAATAGTGCCTTTTTCAGAGTATGCCAGACCCGAAAACTGAGGTCTAATTCAACGCTTCGAAACATCAGCTCAACGATGTTACAATCAATGAAAAAACAAAACTTGAACATCTATTTAATAAATTGGAAATTCGGCATGACCATGACCATGACGACTGACAAAATTCTAATGCCTTCCGCGTGCTGGCTTTCGGACTTTCTCTTTCATTATTTTGACGCCATAACTATCGAATAACGTGGAATAGTCTGATAGCCATATGTGCACTCAGCGTAAGGGAGAATATCAGACGTCTGCGAAATTAGACTTCGCAAAAAATGGAGGCGTGCATGGCACCATATAATTCGAAAGCCACCACGCGAAGTGCATTAGAATTTGCCGAATTTCCAATTTATTAAATAGATGTTCAAGTTTTGTTTTTTATTGATTGTAACATCGTTGAGTTGAGGTTTCGAAGCGTTGAATTAGGCCTCGGTTTTAGGCAATATTTCAGCATGGGTTTTTCTCCGAAGCACTGTTTCAAAAATAGAAAACCATTGATCATTGCTGATCGCGATTAACATTTCAATGGCCCGGGGGGGCATTCTGAAGGGGAGGGGGGGCATCTAGTCCTGTTACACCGGCACGAAAACCATATCGGATAGGCCTTCTGTCCACACACAAAACGCCTGCTCCGGCACAATTTCTGTGCCGGCACGCCGCTGCGCCGCTCCGATCTCGAAAGAGGTACAACTTGTATCGGATAGCTTTTTGTGCCGTTCCAGCTCCAGTGCAAACGGAGTTCGAAATCGTTCCGGAAGTAAATTAATAGAATAGAGTGTGGGAATTGGTTGTATCGTCAGGTTTTCGTGCCGGCACAAAAGCTATCCGGTAGTGTGAGTGGGGCTTACTTCGGCACAATATCGTGCCGATCGAATCTGTTTACAATATACTGGATATTTTTTGTGCCGGCACGAAAACCTATCCGGTATAGTGTGAACGGGGCTTTTCGAGACGGAGAGCTCTCCTATAAAGGCTAGTCTCAGTCTCAGTAAAAAGACTGTAAACATTCGTATGTTCCCAAATTACATAGCTATAAGAAACTTGTAAATTATTTATAATCTTCAATCTAAACTTTGAACTCAATGTTTGTAAATATCTTAGAAAGAACCAGAGTTCCAGAAATGTAGTTGTAAAAACTGTTTTGTCGACAAATATCGAGTACGCCAAGTGCCCAAGTTGCAAGTGGCCATGTCTTGTATAACGTACCGAAAATATAAGAATGTTAAACTTGTTATTTCATTTATGAGGTATATGCTAAAACAATTATTCATCTCAATGCCGGGGAATAGTGTGGATATTCACCTCGCCTATGACCTCGCCGAAGCGGCTCGGTGAATATCCAGCACTATTCACCTCCACTTCCGTGAATAATTGTTAATTATCAAGACCGAGGTCAATGTTATCTGATGAAGTCGAAGTTTTATTATACATTCAAAATAGTCGCGCTAAGATGCAAGAAAAGTCTGGCAGTAAAAATTACTCCTTCGCGCGCTTTGTCGTGGTGACGACATCAACGTCCAATATTCTTTTTGAACACATCAGTCCAATCATTGGATTGTAAAAGGACTGGATAGGAAACTAATAGTCATGTGGGGTGTTTTGAGCCTTTTGATTAGTTATATCGCATTCACTCAGTTTGCAAAATGGTTCAAACCTAGTTGCAAATTGTGATGTCACGAATGGCGTGAGTATGCTTGTTTTACTGAGATTTTTAAGTGAACTTTTCTTCAAATTCTTCATATTCTCACATTCAGATGACTATGTCGACGTTTCAAATGATTTTATCGCCTTACAAACCTGCCTAAGCCACAATCGAGTGTTCGAGGTAAACGTTGTTGATCTTTGTTTTGATGTTTTCTCGGTGTTGTTTCAAAGGAACTGGCGTCGCAAAATAGTACTTTGTTTTGCTCGGAATTTGTGATGCATATTTTAACCTAGTAAACCTTGATATTTTCTTTTAAAATGAGTAATAATAGATGGACATTTTACGTATTGTGGCTTTGTTGTATTAACAGGCAGTTCGATTATCATTTTAAACTTTGAATATTTAACAATTATTCGCCGAAGGCGAGGTGAATATCGGTGTATAATAACCGAGACGAAATCGAGGTTATTATTCACCGATATTCACAGAGCCTGAGGTGAATAATTGCTTTAGTATAAATACACATTTTCGTACTTTTAGGAACAGTATTCTCTTTGAAATTGTTAATTTCCTTGTCTGTGACATTGACAACTTTGGCTGGCGACCATTTTGAATAAACGCTGTAGGTGATTATCGAGAATTAATCCGACCAATAGTAGCTCGACCAATAGTAGCTCGGCCAATCAGCGCGCGTGATTTTCTATAATCACCTGTGTATTTAAACTAAAGTAGGAGATTTTTAAAATTGTCAATTTCAACCAAGGTTGTTATGCTCATGCCATGGTCCAATTTACTGGAATTAATTAACTGGAGTATGTTGACCAATAAGGAACGAGGATGAAGTTTGAATGTAATAATGTATGTTTGTTCCATAAGTGTATGTTTGGCGTCTGATCCGAAATTTTTAAATTGACTGTGGTTTAGTAAAAGAAGAACATGAAAAGAATATATACGGAGATATACAAATAAAACTGAGAAACGCAGGAAAGGGAGAGGGCCGGGAAAATAACAAGTTCAACAGCTTTCAAAAAACAAATAGGATTTTAATTACCCCGAAAAAGGAATGCACAGCTGAAAAAACTACATGTAATAGAATATCATGTGTTTGCTACGCAATAGTTCAAATACGAGACGGAGGACTTTACCGGGATTTTAAAGTCCAAGTGCTTTTTGAAAAGGCGAGCCTTTTTAATGCACGAGGGCTTTGTAATCCCGGTAAAGTCCGACGTCGAGTATTTGAACTGACTTCTCAAACTCAAAACTCCGAAGATACCTCTGAAACGTAATATAATGTGCCTTATTTCAAAGTACTAGTACTTTTCCTCCGAGTTCAAAGCACTGATTAAACATTAATTTCTTTTCTTTTTGGTTCATGAATTATTAACAAGACGCCTGGTCAGGCTTTCACTCGGGCTACTGCAAAATCACAGTGCTATGCAGTGCTAAGGTCTAAAGTCTATTAAACACATTGGTCACAGACAAAAGTCAAAACACAACCCAATTCTCCGATAAAAAACACAATTTGCAATAACAAAAGACGATTGCCTGTATTTATTAACGTATTTCCACACATGTACACAGCGTTCATATGTCGAGTCTCTTCAGGTATTAAATATCAACACAACTATCAACGGCGTGTGCGTTTGTAAGTGTATATAATATCAAGATACTTGCCAGCGACATTACTGCCCAATAACTATGATCGTTTAATAACTACGTCCAAGAACACCTTGATCGTTTAATAACCCTTGAAGTGTTGAGTTCACCAAAAGCGAAAGAGTCTAATATTAGAAGTCGGCCTGACCGGAAAACATGGCTGGTACCGGAAGTAAATTGTGCAAAAATGCAATTTTGTGACACGGAAAAAAAAAAAGGGAAAAAAAACGAGAAACAGAAACGGAGCCGAAACCTAGACTCGGTCTACCTATCGGTAGCCCGAGTAATGCGTTTTAGAAAGTAAAATATCAATGAAACCGATCCCTTTTTATTATGTGGTGATTGACATATAATTAATAGGAGTGAAAAATCAGTATTTACATTTCAGAAAAGCCGAGCAGATGTGTTTAAAATGAGTGAAGAAGTAAATCGATTTGGAATAGCTTGAAGAAATTCTCTAGTCATGGTAACAGAACCTTGGTATTCCGGGGACCTTGTATATATAACACTAGTGTATGTATAGTTGTGTCATTCTGTTTTTAAAATTACATCATGAAGTTTCTTATTGTCTTTGCGCTCGTCTGTTTCCAAGTGGGCTTTTGTGTTGGGCTTTTAAAGGAAGTAGGTATGTCGATAAAATATCTTAGGTTTAGAGTATTTAAATGGCGATTAGAAGGGTATGACGTACGAGTCAGTGTTGCAAGTTTTGCCGTGTGGGAGTCCGATAAATTAAGAGAATAATGTTCGACACCCTTTCTGAAATTTGAGAGAATGAGATGTTCTAAAGGCCTGGCCAAACGCCTTCAACATTTCATTCAACATTGTTGAATTCAACATGTTGAAAGCGTTTGGCCACCCCTGTTGAATGATGTTGAACGTTGTTGAATGGTGTTGAATGATGTTGAACGAAATTTGAACATGTTCAAGCTTTCGCTCAACACGCGTTCAACATTTCTATTGTTCTCAAAATGTTGAAAGGTGTTGAACGCATTTGGCCACATTTCATTCAACTTTGTTGAACAGAGACATGCGCCATGCGGGATATTGTCGACTCCAGCTTTTGTGGTAGCCCGCATTCAATTAATTGTCATTCATGAATGTTGAACGATGTTGAATTCATTTGGCCACTCGTGCTTTCAACATTATTCAACATCGTTCAACAATGTTGAATGCGATGTTGAAAGCGTTTGGCCAGGCCTTAAGTCCGGCAGGAAGATTATTCCACAGGCACAGATATGCACCACCATATAGCTAAAGCTACGTTTTAAATAATCAGTACGTGGCATTGGGATGGATAATTTATTTTTAAAATTCCTTATTAAATTATAATTGCTAGTTGCTTTACTAAATAATACCTATAGATAATTTGGAGTCCTATATTATCAGTAGTTTTATACATAATGATTGCTTTATGCTGTTCAGTTTTGTTATCGCACTTCTCACTTAGTAGGGAGTATCTTTTTTACTTTCACGAGCACTTTTGCCACTGAACAATTGTTGTTTGACAATTATATTGTCCAACAACGTAATTATTGCTCAACAATAGTCACAATACACTTAAGACTCACAGTTGGACTCGAAATGCAAAGTTACAACCAGGTCTCTATTACAGAATAGGTCTCTATTCTGTATCCTGTGGTTTTATTGCTCGTTCTCAAGATTATTATCCATCTTTATCTTTATCTTAAGCAATATCGACTCTTTGATGATCTATCCTTACAAATGTTTGCGTTGTTCATGATGAAATTTCCGAGTGCACTAGGATGTCATGTAATGTTCCATACAATCAGCTAGCCGCTTCGGTGACTTGATCAGTGATCACTGTGACTTAAACACTGAATTCAATGCTCATAATTTCGCTGTGATCAAATCATGAGTAGCCTTTGGGGAGTATTCAGTAGTTCATTTGAGCAATATAGTTTCTGAGAAGAAACGCCTGAAAAAGCTATGTTATCAAGGCCGGTTTCGGACAATCATTCGCCACCAGCCAAGCACTCTACTTATAATACTTATAAAGAAAGTGTATGCTTATTTGTATAAAAAGTGTGTGGTTATCTGCACATGATTATGCCGTAGTTTATCCACTTATGTTCTCAAGATATTACGAAAATTCAATTATATTTCTATCAAGCAATGAGAAAACTGGTGTATCGTGGGCATATGATGTGTTTCGGAACAGCCAATCAGAGCCTGGAGCAAATACTGCATTTACCGTAAAAACAAAACTAACTGTTTCCCTCGGGAGCAGACATTAAGTGTATATTACTTCACAGTAATTTAAGTCCTACCAAATCTTTAAAATGCGCGAATTAGCACACAAAATGCCCGAAAGTTCATATTTTTTTAGAGTTTTTGTAAAATACAAAACGATAAATAGCCCGGATAATGTTTACAACATTTTAATTTCAATGTTTCGACTCATGCACTCTAAATTATTATCACTTCCTGACGATGACTTCAATTAAGTGGGTGGAAACATTGAAATTAAAATCCTAACTTTGTTTGAAGTATCCATTCAGGCGCGCAACTAGGGATGAGCCGATAATCGGAAGCCGATAATCGGAAGCCGATAATCGGCAACTTTCAGGCTGATCGGTTATCGGCCGATTACATCGACATATATCGGCGGTCCGATAAATACTATTCTGGATTTTATACTTGTGAATTTCATTTTCTTTTTTAAGAAAAACACTAAGTTATAGTGATTCCACAAAGAAACTATAAAATTTAATTAATTTGATAAGGTGCATCATGTTTAACGCGTCATATTTCTTGTTTGGTGAAACATTTTTTGTTTTCGACTTTCGTCAATCGTATTTCATTTTTCATATTTCAACTTAAACTCCGTCTTGCTGATGACTGATGGTTAATGATCACATTATATTTGTCAAAGAATATACAATGTTATGTTTTGCTATTGTTTTGCCGCACATCAAGTGCCAGGAATTCCTGTTGACAAATATCGGTAACCACCGATAACTCGGCCGATCAGATCATAAATCGTATCGGAATTTATCGGATCGGTAAATTTGATTTTTCTTGATCGGCTCATCCCTACGCGCAACTAGAGTGGTAGGGTGGGTGGGTGGTGGTGGGTAACCCTGGCCCGTTTAACATTTTTGGAACTATGTTCCGTTTATTGGGGGCCCAGAAAAGAAATAGACTTTTCCCACCCCTGCCGTGCATCCACCTCATAGAGGTCCCTCAGCTCAAAGAATGTACTCCTTCCAGGAATTAGAAAAGTCCCAAAGGCGAGTTTCAGGGTGTTGCGCGCGCATCATTTTTCAAAAAAACTGGCGAACTCCACTCAGAGTAAACATACTGTTTAAAATAAACTAAGTGTAGACACAGTTTCTGGATATAAAACATTGTTATTCTGCTGTTGTTTGCTCGCTAGCAAGTCTGTTTGCCATTCCTTACTTGTGGGGAGCCCGCCAATTTCTTTCCAAAACGATGCGCACGCAACACCCTGAAACTCGTCTATTAATCACATGCAAATTGGCTAAACGCTTCCTTCAATACATTCTATATTTTTCAGAAGACAACCTAGATGGCAGCGGCCAGCCAACGCCGACAAGGTAACACCACAAAATATACGTAGAAGTACCTGAAAATAAAGGAGATTATGGTTCCCATTTAGTTTCCATGCAATTACATAAATTACACATGCAGAATACGTAAAAATCTAATTTCGATCGCAGAATCAAAGATGTATTTAGTTAGTGACAAATGGCAACTTCTGGAACTGAGAGAAGAGAGATTTATTGTGGCTATATGCCCCACCTACAATTTTGGGCTTTGCAAAATGGCATTTCCTTCCCCATTGTGATTAGAAGAAGTTGAGGAGATGTAGGGCAGCAACACATGAAATCAAAACATTATAACCCACTGGAAACCAGAATCAGGCCTCGAATTTAGCGGCGGCCACTGGCCGTTGATGCCCTGCTTGTTGGCTGCTATGCCCTCAAAATATATGAAATCCACGGCCAGTAGTGGCCTGCCCTCAACCACAGTACTTGCACCCGATCCGCACATTGTATCTAATAAACTACTAGACATTATATACACATTGTATCCAGTAAGTTACTGGAAATTGTTTAATTCTAAGATGCGCCAATTAACGGATTAAAACTCACTGCGCATCCCACAATCTTTGTCAAGAACTGTTGACCATAAATTACAAACACTATTAGGGTGATTGGCGGGGGAGGACGACGAATAAAAACCCCCCCGACACTTTTCAAGTTAGGGTTAGGGTTCCCCCCGGGAAATTCACATTTTTTAGGGTTAGGGGGAGGGGGGGGGGGGGGAAGGGTTTCATTAATAACCTCTTTATTAAACAATTTCCAGTAACTTACTGGATACAATGTGTACATAATGTCTAGTAGTTTATTAGGTACAACGTTCGGATCGGCTGGTACTTAAGCTTTGTAATACAACAACAATAAGACCTAGTAAAACTCTGCTTAAATATCTGCAGTATTTAAATTCACTTGCTCTGTCAGTCTTTCTGTTGAATATTCTAACAACAATCGGTTTAAAATTCGACAATCTCGCATTGGATTTCCCAATTGAATGTCGTTACCAGAGCCTGCAATCCTTCTGGGTAGCGCCAAGCGCTAGGGCGGCGTGTACTTCAAGTAACCCTGAACATTCTGTAAAACGGTATTTCACTATACATGTACTTTTTAAATCTTGCTGTATGAGTGTATGGTAAGGTGCTTCATATAGCAACTGAATGAAAGTTTCAAACTGGCCTTGATGCCCTGTATACTGGCCTTGATGCCCTGAAAAACATTGTAACATTCAAGGCAAAACTGGCCTTGCCTTTTCTTTTCCCAAATTCGAGGCCTGTAGAATGTTGTCGTAGTGTATAATGTTGCACGTGTGCTCTGCTGTATGGTATCGTGTGCTGTGCTGTGGTTTGGTACGTATGTTGTGGTATATTATGGTATGGTATGGTATTAAAAGACAGGGTAACAGAAAAAGCCACAAAAACGCAGTAAAAGAATCCCAAATATTAAGGTTTCTGGTAAAGACTGGAGACTTGAAATCCCCAGTTCAATCCAGCAATATATAGTTGGTCATTTAGTATGCAAGGTAACTAATCTATATAACAACATCGGCACACCAAAGACGATCTACGCATGAATGAACTCATGCATGTTATAATATATAAGAATTATATTATTCCTATAGTCTTCTAACCAATTCCAATCTTTCAACCTTTGCAGTCCACCCAAAAAACAAACCAAGATCTTATTCACCAACAACTGGGGCGAGACTCTGCAAGGTAGTCTTATTCCGGGGGAAGAAGTTCGTATTGTTTACGACTCGGACAGACTACCAGGCCGTGACAGGCGGTACGGGCAAAGAGCCTGGGAAATATTCGCCCAGGTCAAGTACTCGGAGAATGATACCGTGCACTCGCCACGACTTGAAGGTCCTGACAGCAACGGCATGATGACCACCATATTAACCATCCCGCCAGAAGCCACCGCCTTCATCATCTGGTTCAAACACTGGGGCTACAACAGCGGGTACTCTTACGACAGTAATTACGATAAAAACTACAGATTTCCTTTCAACCAAATAGTGTTTACCGACACATGGGATGAATATGTGAAAGGAGGTCTTTATCCTGGGGGGAAGTTTCAAGTCGTGTACAACGCACTGAGATTACCGTGGCGCGATACCGGTTACTTAGGCATGGGTCGAGCCTGGAATATCTTCGCGCATGCTCAGTTCTCAGATAACGGACCGGTGGCCCAACAGATGTTGAAAGGCCCAGCACTCGATGACCCCACAATGACAACAGTGTACAATATTCCTGAAAACGCCAAGAAGGTCGTTATGTGGTTCTATTTCACTGGCTACCGAAGCGGTACACACTACGATAGCAACCACAATATGAACTATCATTTTGCCTTGAGTAAAAATCAAAGTTAACTGTATTGTAATACAGAATGTTAGGGCAGTGAAAACCCTGACATAGAGCACAAAAAGTTGTTCATTAAAAGCTTGAATAAACTAACAACGTTTATTTTTGTTTATGCAAGCTGTTATTTTTGCGGCATTTGCTCACGAAATGATCGTCTCTCTACTCAGGGACCGCGGAGCAGGGAGGCTGGTGGGTTTTAGCCCCCCCCCCCCAATAATTTTTCTAAGTAAATTAATATTGTGCATCCAAAAAGTATTTTATTGCAATAGATAGAAAAATTGTTCAATCAGTCACTCCAGCACACGCAGCGGTCGGCACTTGAACATTATATCAACAATACAAAGCAAGGGAGCATACCAGAAATGAGTACTGTTACTGTTGACAATATGTTGTGTTGGGCGTTTGTTCTGGTTTGCTCTTATATATAAATCTTAACTCATTCCTGTCCGGGGGCTTCCCCAGAGGTGAATAAAATCGTCTGGCGTTAGCCAGAATAAAATACTAAAGACCAATTCGGACAAGAAAGAGTTAATCTATTAATGGGAACAAACAAACAAAGTGTTGTCTTTTGAGAGTGTTCTGACCTTCAGAATTCTGTAAATTCTTCTCCCAAATGCAGGATATGGCATTTCCAAGACTCTAGATTTCAAAAATTTCAGGGGGGCATGCCTCCGGACCCCGTAGAAGAGTCCCTTTGTTAATAGCCCCCCAATACAAAAATCGTTCCGCGGTCCCTGGTACTATACTCAAAAATTCAAAATCTATTTAACAAATAGATTCCATTTTGCCGTTGTCTGTTCAGTTATAGATGCACAGATGACGTCACAACGTGGTAAGAACAAAAAAGTCACTGATGTTCACTGATGTTCTTACCACGTTGTGACGTCTTCTGCGCATCTATAACTGAACAGACAATAAAAAATGGAATCTATTTGTTTTATACAATATAAAAATTACACAATACTTCTTGCCGGATTTTGGGGCATGAAGAAAGAAAAAAGCAAGTCAGCTGACGTGATCTGACGTGATCTGACGTGATCCATGTGTCTGTCCTCTAATAGATCATGGGCAACAACCAATGAAAACACGCATAGCAACCAGGGTATTGTATAAAACTGAACAGACAACAAAAAAAATGGAATCTATTTGTTTTATACAATATAAAAATTACACAATATACTTCTTGCCGGATATTGGGGCATGAAGAAAGAAAAAAGGAAGTCAGCTGACGTGATCTGACGTGATCCATGTGTCTGTCCTCTAATAGATCATGGGCAACAACCAATGAAAACACGCATAGCAACCAGGATATTGTATAAATAGACATACAGTCAAACCCTTGGTGCGCGAAATGGATGACACAAGTTATTAGTGCGCTGCCTCTCACCACTGACGTTAAACCTGGTCGAATTGCGTTAGGACTTGGATGCATGGGTGACGGATTTAATTAGCTTCATGCGAGTAGAGTTGTTGGTTCTCTCCTTGTCGAACGTAACCCTGCAAGTCAGAGCCCCTTTCCGACCTACGCAGGCTTTAGGGGAAAGTGGGCTCTGCCAACAAACTCCATCTTCGCTCCAAATTTGAGGCGAGTCAGTCAGGTTTTGAACTAGGTTTTTGAACTGGTCAAACAAGTTCTAGTTTATAAGCACGCGCAATACGCCTGTGATTGTTGGTGACCAAAGCAAAACTGATATTGTGGTGTTTTAATAGCTCAAAAAAAAACCCAACAAAAACAAACAAACAACAACTTGATTTGTATATAATTTCGTTAAAGAAAGAAAGAAAATCGAAGTGATTCTAGTCATGAGTACTGTTTAAAATATATATTTAGACGTGTTTGAAGGTAATCACCGTTGAATTCGATCTCAAAGCGTTCTTGTAGCAAGCCGTTCTTTAATTCTAAGGAACTTTAAATGAGGAACCAATCGAGGATAAGACTTTAATGTACATTGTATGCGTTATTTAGGCAATGGTTTGGTCTCTGCATTTGTAAATGTCTATTTTTTTTAGACGGGTAATTTGTTAGCTCCGAAATCCGAATTCTGAAATCTTACTCATGACTTTGTTATTGTTGATAGACCTCTAAATTTTAGCAGGAAAATAAGTAGTAACGCGTTAGAGCCTGGGTCCTAAAATCCAAAATAGTATCTTGGCAACCGTTCACGCATGCTCAAGAAGAAATCTCGAGTTTGTTGGCAGAGCCCACTTCCCCCAAAGCCTGCGTAGGTCGAAAAGACAAAACAACAAAGACACTGTCCTGAACAAACACACTGCATGTCATCAGATCTACTACACAGGGCAGTCATCTTCACTTGCCTGGTGTTAAACTTGAAAGCAGCAAGAAATCATTTTATTATCATGGTTGCATTGTATATACTAATTATTTGTATATAATTTTTAGCTTTGTTTAGTTACTTGTAGGATACCATATATAGGGTCTCTATTGATACCATGCATGCAGCTTAATCTGTTATAAGCTGAATGAGCTACCCTATTAAAGTGCCTATGAAGCGAAAATTATTGTCTTAAATGCAAGAACTCTTAAAACTACAACGTAACATCTTTTGCAGATCTTCGTTTCCGTGCTTCGTTGTTGAGATATTTCAGTTTCTTTGATATGCAAATTAAACACTTTGACCTCACACGTGTATAATGAGTTATCGGAGAAAGTTCTATATCTTTGCTATTATCAAACGAAATCACTTCGAAGCCGATCCTGTGCATCTATTTCGCATACAGCATTAGACATACAGATTTTTAATTGATTTCGTTTGATAATAGCAAAGATACCGAACCTTCTCTGATAACTCATTATACACGTGTGACGTCAAAGTGTTTAATTTGCATATTAAAAAAATTGAAATATCTCAACAACGAAGCACGGAAACGAAGATCTGCAAAAGATGTTACTTTGTTGTTTTGAGAGTTCTTTCATTTAAGACAATAATAATTTTAGCTTCATAGGCACTTTAAAATAAAAGTATCTATCTATCTAAAAGAGCTGACTCGCAGGGTAGGTCGAAAAGTAAGCATGCAATCAAATGATAAACCGTGGCGGTGTTGCTACAAATTCTCGCTTTGCTTTCTTATCTTTCACATTGTATGACTCACCTTTTAATACTCGTTCTTCTTCCAGTAACGTCCCAATATTGGTTTCACTGTTGTACACATGACGACCATGGAAAGTATTGTACTGTAACCTTAACAGGAAAACACGCCAAGGTGTGTCCGGTAACTGTCAAGAAAATAATAAGAGATTACTAATTGAGAACGAGGCCTGCACGGAAAAAAATATCAGACCAAGGTTTGCGGTACCTCGAGCAATGCATGGTCTGGATACGCATTTTTTGCGGACTTAGGACCAATCAGCGCGCGTGATTTTCTATAATCACCGGTGTATTTATACTAAATATATAGCGTGATTTTCTATAATCACGAAAGAGTCTGGCAAAAGTAAGGTTTTGTCAAGTACGACTCGGAGACCAAACAACAAGAGAAATTGAATATATTAAATATTTATACTATATATATATATATACATATATATATACATATATATATATATATATATATATATATATATATATATATATGTATATATATATGTATATATATATGTATATATATATGTATATATATATGTATATATATATATGTATATATATATGTATATATATATATATATATATATATATATATATATATATATAGCACGGCTCTTTGAAAAACAACTTGTAAGTTGACAATGTTTACCGTTGGATAAATAGATCAACATCAAATTATATTATATTATATCAAATTGTAGATTATTGTAATGTTAAAGCCGGTTTAAACAGATCCAACAGTGAACACTGTCCAACACCACACAACTAAACCCAACATAAACACTTAACTGACATATTGGATCCGTTTAAAAGGGCCTTTACAAAGCTAAAAAAAATGCTTTTTCTCGGATAATTATGAATTCATAATTTTCAGACAATCCTGTTAGACAATTCGTGTCTGAACGGCTCGCCATTGTAAATGCCCATAAAGATCGGCCGTTCATATTTTAACTACCACATACAACGTCATTACAATCCAGTAGTTTTTTATATTGTAATCAGTCTGTGAATATTCAGAGGATATGTCAAACTGCATGATTAGGTCAACGAAAACAAACTAATCTACGCTCACCGACGATGATCTGAAGAGAGTTGAAGTAACGTTCTCAACAGAAACATCTCGTGGATCAGACTTGAGAGTAGACTTGTAAATAGCAATGCGTGCAATACGACGCCTGTTGGTAGCAAGTATGAGTAAGTAACAAATGTATATTAAACACATGCAGTCAGGGAATAGACGAATTTAATTCAGACGAATTTAATTCGAATTTATAACTTCGTCTGTAATGCGACGTAGATGCGACGTCGAGTTTAACGTCGAATTTCAGTCGAATTTAATTGTTTTTACTTGGACTCGTCAAGCCTGAAAACGACTTCTTGAAAGCATGACGCCGAATTGTCACAGACAGAAGAGAAACATTTAATTCGGCGCGACGATATAAACTCGAACACGCATTATTGTCGATGAATTAATTGCCGAGAAGAATTTGGTCGAATTTAATTCGTGTGTCGAATTTAACCGAGTTATACGTCGCAGTGTCGTCGAATAAAATTCCGAAAAAATTAAATTCGTCTATTGTGCGATGTTTAGTGCAGGCCACAGTCATAAGCCACGTCCACACGTATGCGTTTTCATAGCGTTTTTATATTGTTCTCGGTCCTCAGGAGAGAAGAAAACAATGGTCTCATTACATGAAACAATATGAAAACGCTATAAAACGTATATTGAGGAAAACGTATACGTGTGGATGGGGTCATATAGAGCTGTTGTCGTATGTACGAATAGGCGCGTAATTGAATCGTACAATGTTTAGCCTTTATAAGCATGTGAACAAAGTGTGCAAACGAGCATGAATATAGGTGTCCTTATATTTTACGAATGTTACACTAATTTTCGCTTGCTGGTCAGCAACATCATCTCATTCAAAGGTGAAAAACTACGCCAAAGAGATATGGTCCCCAGCCAACACCAAACTCAAGTCTAGGGTTGAAAAGATCCAGAGAAGAGCCACCGCTTGGATTCTCAAATCCAAACGAGGAGAAATGTCTTATAAACAGAGGCTGGTAGCTCTTAACTTGCTACCTTTAAGTTATGACAGAGAAATTAAGGACTTGATATTTTTCTTTAAGGCTCTCTGTGGATATACAGACCTGAATGTTCAAAAACTTGTTTCTTTTGTAAACAATGGTCGCACTCGACTTAGTCAAAACCAAAACCCAACCCTTACTCTTAAAGTTCCTCTATGTAAATCCAGCACATTCCAAGCTTCTTACTTCAACCGCATAGTCAAACTATGGAATTCAACCTGTAAAATACTCCCTACCACTAGTTTTTCTAGTCTTTCCTTTTTTAAAAGTTCCCTCAAAGAAATGTACTATAATTTAAGTTACTCAATTTTTCATGTAGATCTGCCATGCACGTGGTCCCTCGTACGTGATTGCCCCTGTCATAGGTCGTAAACTCAGTTGAGTTTTTTGGTGGTTTTTTTTATTTTTACGGGTGCCCTGCATGGGACTTAGTGTCCCGTTCGCACTCTTCCCGTTTGGGTTATTTTTATTTTATTATTATTATTTTTATACATTTTTTTTTTTTTGTTAAATTTTTTTTTTGTTCTTGTTTTGTTTTTTGGTTTGTTTTTGTTATATAACATTTGATCATTGTAATTTTGTTAGTAGATAACCCAATAAAGTTCACTTGTTAAAAAAAAAGAAGAAAAAAAAGGCGGTAAACCTCCTAGATTTTTAGCAACGAAATCAGTATTGACGTTTCAGGCGGATCCCTTCATTCCCCATCCGTCAATGAACAATCAACATTTAAGGTGAAATACACAAAGCCAAAACGACTTTGCTTATCTTAAGGGCTGTTCATATAAGGCGGGCTAGCCTTGTTACCGGATTTTATGTCACGGAAATCTTATTACGACTATTTGAGAAATGCAAAATCACATAACGAAGCAAAATTGGGTTTGTTTTTGTATAGGTATAGCACACGGAGTATTATAATTCCTTTTTGTAGTCAAAGAAAGATTTTCGTAACATAAAATCTGCCGGTAATTAACCGGGCCAGCCCGCCTCGTATGAACAGCCCTGTATATAATGAAGTAACCCATAGGCGTAGAGTTTTGTTTTTGTCCAGGGGGGCTGAAGTGCTGAACAGGGGCTTGTTAAGAACCCGTGGGGCGCGTTTACAAAAAGGGACTCTTCTAGGGAGGTCCGGAGGCATGCTCCCCCGGAAATTTTTAAAATTTAGAGTCTTGGAAGAGCCATTTCCTGCATTCTGAGGGTTGATTTTTAAGAACACTGAAGGTCATGAAATGTCATAAAAACTAGTTAAAATACAACAGATTTCAACAATTTTTCGATGTTGTGTTTACTGGGTTGACTTATCACTGCACATGGGTGCTTTTGGCTGACAGGAATGAGGCTGTAACAGTTACTTTAGCCTAACGAGTAACCTATGATTTGTCAATGGTGATTGATGAGTCAGTTGCTGCAAAAATTTCTGTGGGGGCTCAACCCCCATTAAGATTTCTCGGGGGCTAAAGCCCCTCAGCCCCCCCCCCCCCCCCCGCATACTCTACGCCTATGAAGTAACCAATAAGTTGAGAAAGTCTGGTTGAGCATAGTTCAAGAACTATAAGTATTTAAACACGTCGGAAGTCTACTTTCCACGACAGTAAGTTTACTCCGTTAAATCCTGATACTCTGATATTATTATTATATAATTGATATTGAAAAAGCAAGACTTTGTCGAACCGCTAGGGGTCGAAGAACCGACTTTGCAACGCTATATTAAGGTTCGCCATAAGACGCCATTCCGAACATTCAACTTCACTATGCATTATCACAAAGTTCGTTATTCAAAAGTCAACTTTGTTTATTCAACATTTGACATTGAAATGATATATTTAAATTCGCGGAATTCAACAATCAAATAATGTTAATAAGGTTCTATATATATATATAAAAATAATGGTTATGTGTTTGTTTCCCCCCCAGAATATCTGTAATTCAACGCCGATACAGTTTTGTGATGAATTGTGACGAATTAGGATTATGAAAACCGGGAATCGGGGACGATCCTCGATCATCGCAAGAACCAAAAAATTGTTTCTATTGATTGTTTTATAGAATTATAGTGAAAACAAACTACGTATATAGACACAAAAAGCTGGTCATCACATGTGTACCCTCTACTGTACAACCCCTGCGGACCCCCCTCTGCGGACCCCCCTCTGCGGACACCCTTCTTAAGCGGACACTCAGCGAGGTCCTAAAGGTGTCCGCTTAATGAACAGGAGTTCGACTGTACAACATTGGAGTTCGCGATTCAAGATTGCAATATACATTAGATCGAGGTTTGCCATTGAAAAGTCAACTTTGCTTTTGTTTATTCAATATTTTATATTGAAGTAAGATATTCCAATTCGCTGTTCAACAATCAACTTTGCAATGGGATATCAAAGGTGAAGATTCATGACAATTCTAACACTGATGAAAAACAACATCCAAGTTCGCGATTCAACAATTAACTTTGCTATATGCTTCGAAACTCAGTTGTTGATTCAACATTTGACATTGAACTGAGATATTCAAATTAGCGGTTCAACAATGAACTTTAAAATGCGATAATCGAAGAGGAATATTGAACATCGAACATTGACATACATCATCGAAGTTCGCGATATAACAGTCAACTTTCCAAATGTGGGATTGAAGTTCGTGATTCAACATTCAACAATACAAACGTCAAAATTCATTATTGGTTTGAATTCCGTCAAAAATCATTCCAATCGAGTGACGTCGGCATCCTGTTACTATCTACGAAGAGATGCTGATGTTATTCGGCCAACTTTAGTGCATTGTCAACTGTGGACATTTTCCAAGGGGCGAAGGCATTTTTGACAATGCGCCATTTTAGATTTGACAAGATTTCAAAAAAGATCAATACCTTAAGGTGGCTCCATACAGTTTCTTGAAAAATGGAAAATACAAGTTTGAGAGTTCAAAACACGTGCATAAACAATTTGTAAAAAGAATAAAACTAAATGTTATGCATAGTTAAACAGTCTGACAATCAAAAACTGTTACCAAATAAATAGCAACAGTTGTTGCTATGGCAACAATGACGTTTCAAAATGGCTGCCAATTACCCTTCAAATCAATTTAATTCGAAAAAAACTTTGGTGACCCCTGTGTGTTTTTTTTCATTAAAACTTTTCTTGAAGTATGAGTAATCACTAGGCCGATTTTTAAAAAATTCTGTAGAACCAAATTTTTTAAAAATTAACAAACATGATTTTTCCGAAACAAAATTTATTCGTTCTACAGAATTTTTTAAAAATCGGCCTATTGATTACTCACACTTCAAGAAAAGTTTTAATGAAAAAAATATATGAGGGTCACCAAAGTTGTTTTCGAATTAAATTAGTTTGAACTGAAGGGTAATTGGCAACCAGTTTGAAACGTCATTGTTGCCATAGCAACAACTGTTGCTATTTATTTGGTAACAGTTTTTGATTGTCAGACGTTTTAACTATGCATAACATTTAGTTTTATTCTTTTTGCCAGATTGTTTGTGCACGTGTTTTGAACTCCCAAACTTGTATTTTCCATTTTTCAAGAAACTGTATGGAGCCACCTTAAACGGAAATTTTCCGTAGAAATTCTGGCAATGAGTTTAAACTATTGTCTATTTGAATAAAATAAAATAAAACGTTGCTTTTCACCTTAAAGTTAATTTTTTTATATAAGTGATTGTCCGCAACGTCTTTATTCAACGCTGCTCGTGGAAGCCAGACTCTTTTCAGAACAGTTTCGTAACTGGCGAAGTTATACCCACTTTAAGTATGGCGTCTTAACTTAGAGCATAATAGCTAACTTTATCCAATTCTTATTCAGGCATTTTCTAATGCCAAGGAGTAGAGGACACACATGCAACAATAGTCAAAATGAGATAACATGCTTGACAATAATGCCTCCAGAAGGTTTCGTTTGTTTTTTCTTTACAAGCTGTCGTAGAAAACTACTGACCTCCGGACGGGACTTGAACCCACAACCTTCCGAACGCAAGCAGGCCGGGACGCTGCCACATAAGTTCTAGTGGCGCAATAGTTAGAGTGTTCGGCTAGCATTCGAAAGGTTGCAGGGGTCGATTCCTGTCTTGAGGTCGAAGTTTTCTGAGTTTAAAATGCTTATATCACTTGCGGGGTTTTAACGTATTTGAATAGAGCAAAAAAAGTTAGTTAATAAGTTATTTTGCCGTTTTTGATTTACTTTAATAGTTTCCGAGATATAAGCCTTTAAACATGCCAATTTCGGATTTACGCCAAAAATTTCCATCGTTCATTTTAACACCTTGGGGGCCTGGGAGTCAGGAAGGCCTGTGTAGTTGCATTTTTTGTTGCCGGAAGGCCTGTGTAGTTGCATTTTTCGCAACTGGTCCCGGTTTGGTCTTAAAATGTATATATTCTACACTCGAATTTTCCTTCACCCATGCAAAATCCTTAGAAAATCAATCCAAAATAACTATGTTTCGGCTTATTGATTCAGAAAAACACATATATTTGGTTGAAAAATCGAAATGTCGAGCTCACACCCGTTTTCCAGTACGCACGAGAGTTCCAACTAAGAAAACAGTCGACTTAGGTTCCTGAGTCCCAGGCCTCCAAGGTGTTAAAATGAACGACGGAAATTTTTGAGAATTGGCATGTTCAGAAGCCAATATGTCAGGAACTATTTGACTAAATCAAAAACGGCAAAATACCTTATTAACTGATTTGTTCCTGCTCTATTTAAATACGTTAAACCCTCACAAGTGATATAAACAATTTACGACAGCTTGTACAGCAAAAGAAAATCAAAATTTACCAACTTCAACCTGAAAACACTTTACTAACGCAGAATAATACTTCATTATCTCGTAGACCGCAGCCCAAAGAAGACACCTGCAAGATAACTTTCACCAGCGACAAACACCAGACTCTCGAAGGTGACCTCATTCCGGGAGACGAAGTTCGTATTGTCTATGACCCGGCCAGAATACCCGGCTTTCAAGAGCTACCAGATAAACAAAAAGCTATAGTATTCGTAGAGGTGTCATACAATGTTAGCAATGAGACGGGAATATACTCGACAAAGCTGGATGGTCCGAATGGAAATACCACCATGATGAGCACAGTACTCAAAATTCCTTCAAAAGCCACGACTTTTGTCATTTGGTTCAAACAAGGAGACGAGGAGAGGGGATGTGATTACGGGGACCAGTACAAATTCCCCTTCAACCAGATTGTGTTCACTGGTACATGGGATGCGTACGTAGAAGGGTGTCTTAATCCCAGGGGGAAATTCCGAGTGGTCTACGACTCAACGAGGTTGCCGTGGCGCGACAAAGCGTGCATTGGCTTTGCGAAAGCTTGGCATATTTTCGCACATGCTCAGTTCTCAGAAAACGGACCAGCGGTAGAACAGATGTTGAAAGGTCCGGAGCCCAATAATGCGACCATGACAACAGTGTTTGATATTCCTTGTGATGCTGAAAAGGTCATCATGTGGTTTCACTTTGCTGGACAGACAAGTGGTACTCACTATGATAGTAATAACAGCGCAAACTATCATTTTGCTTTGAATCAATAGTTATGTATTACTGGCTTACTATACCTTTCTTTGATTAAGTAGGAAAGTAGGAAACTGATGTAGCTCTGCTTTGAATAAGAAATTAATCGGCCATTGTCCATGTATCACTTAGTAATCACAGAGTACGTAATTTTGAAATGACGGAACTGTCTCTAGTCTCATATTGTTACTGTAACTCTTCAAAAGTAATTTTTTTAGACCATATGCTTCAAAATTTGTTGTACAACAAACCACGTTAAAGTGCCTATGAAACGAAAATTAAGTTTGTCTTATTTGAAAGAACACTTAAAATGATAGAGTAACATCTTTTGCAGTTTTTAGTGTCCTTGTTTCGTGCTTGAGATATATGTAAATTGAACATTTTGACGTCACATGTGCATAATAAGTTATCGAAAAAAGTTAGATATCTTTGCTATTATCAATTAGTATAAATTTACAAGTTTATAATGCAAATCCTCGAATTTCATTGGCTATTGCAGGAGTTTATAATTGGTGTTGTTATATACCAAAGACTTTCGTTTGCCAAAGATGAAATCCTATTGGTCAAATCATGGTCACGTGTTGTTCAACAAACTCAATGTTTCTTTCTGCCGAGGGAAACATTGCACTGTTTCCCTCTGACGTCAACAATGAAGAAGGAAACAGTGCAATGTTTCCCTCTGACGTCAGCTTTAGTCATGCGTTGTTCACGTGAATACACAATGATTATTGCATCAGATTCAGAACTTTGGACTTTTCGGAACATTTTGAAAACAAGAGCGTGTTTGGTACGAAATAGTCCATTTTCCAAAAGAAAGAATATCTATACATATCTTAAAAGAAGGTCTGATGAGAACCTGGATAAATTTAAAGCTGTTCTTTGTACTTGTTGAGTCTGGTGTATTTGTTTAGTTGAATTGAAATACGAAGACAAAGTCAAAGTGTTTTGGTAAGTCTTTTTGCCTTTTACAAGTTTCGAGTCAGTTTGGTGTTTTGTATTTTAAAAGTCTTTGGTATATAACAAAACGCTTGTTGACTTTTGCCTCGGGAAACATCGAGTTTTACGGTCCCTCAGGCTTCAATGTCACCCTCGGGCTAAAGCCCTCGGGTGACATTGAAGCCTTCGGGTCCGTAAAACTCGATGTTTCCCTCGGTGCCAGTCAACAAGTGTATAATATAAACCTCTTGGATAAACCAATGAAAGTCATTCTTTTAAAAAAATTGACCAATCACAAAATGCGTAGTATAACACGAACAATGATCATTAGAGCCAGCGGTTGTTCTGTTAAGCAACAATGGCGTCGAAATTATAACGGAGTATGCAAATGAAAGAAGAATTAATTGAACATTTAGGGGAAGCAATACGTTCTACAGATAACAAAAACGGCTACAAAATGTTTAGAATGGAAATTATTAATGGTAAGAGCGTTAAATTGTTTATCTGTGTTCGTTTAAAACGAAATAACTGCAAACAAAACACATTTCAAAATTACGCTTGCTGTTGACAAGATTTCGTGATGTAAACTATATACTAAATTGAATGTTTCTTTCAACTTTTTGTCACTTTTACAAATCAAATGAGTGGATATATATTGTTTCAACATTGTACATGAAAATTCATGCTAAATTATGCAAGAAAACTTTACTTTTCCATCAGTTACTGTACGGGCAAGGAGATGTCCGAAATGACGGTTGAACGTTTGTTGTTGGCAGTTAAAAAAATGTATTAAACGAGCCTCAAAGAATATGTTATGGTCGAGAATTTATTTAACTTTTGCTGGTAAATTTATACTAAAACAATTAGACAACTCGCCCTCGTTTTCTATGAGCGGTAGTCAACTCGGCTTCGCCTCGTTGACTATTCGCTCATAGAAAACTCGGGCTCGTTGTCTAATTGTTAAATATAATCACTTCAAAATCTGCATGTTTAGTGTTGTGGGCGAAACACACCAACATGCTTCGTTCGAATTAATATGATTTGATAATAGAAAAGATATCTAACCTTCTCCGATAGCTCATGATGCACCTACGACGTCAAAATGTTTAATTTGCATATCAAACAAACTAAAATATCTCAAGAACGAAGCGAGGAAACGGAAAACTGCAAACGATGTTACTCTATCATTTTAAGTGTTCTCTCAAATAAGACTGACTTAAGGTGACTCCATATAGTTTCTTGAAAAATGGAAAATACAAGTTTGAGAGTCCAAAACACGTGATTAAACAATTCGGAAAAAGAATAAAACTAAATATTATGCATAGTTAAACAGTCTGACAATCAAAAACTGTTACCAAATAAATAGCAACAGTTGTTGCTATGGCAACAATGACATTTCAAAATGGCTGCCAATTACCCTTCAAACTAATTTAATTCGAGAAAAACTTTGGTGACCCCCAATATTTTTTTCAATAAAACTTTCCTGGAAGTATGAGTAATCAATATGCCGATTTTAAAAAAATTCTGTAGAACGAAATTTTTTAAAAATTAACAAACATAATTTTTCCGGAAAAAAAACTATTCCTTCTACACAATTTTTTTAAATCGGCCTATTGATTACTCATACTTCAAGAAAACTTTTAATGAAAAAAAAATTGGGGGTCACCAAAGGTTTTTTCGAATTAAATTAGTTTGAAGGGTAATTGGCAGCCATTTTGAAACGTCATACGTCGTTGTTGCCATAGTAACAACTGTTGCTATTTATTTGGTAACAGTTTTTGATTGTCAGACTGTTTAATTATGCATAACATTTAGTTTTATTCTTTTTTGGAATTGTTTATGCACGTGTTTGGGACTCTCAAACTTGTATTTTCCATTTTTCTAGAAACTGTATGGAGCCACCTTAATTTTCGTTTCATAGGCACTTTAAGTACTATTTAAAACATGCGCGCGATAGCCGAGTGTTTTAGATCTGATAAAACACGTACTGCATGCATGCGAATGTTTTAAATGGATTCAAAAACTATCCATATAATAAGCTCATATAGAAATCAATTTTGAAAATTGAAGTTGTCTGAGCCGCAAAATCGAAGAAAAAGTTCATCGAAAATAGCGAGCGTGTCTCTATCACATATAGAGACACGTCACGGTCATGATTTTCCTTTGTGTTTTCCTCATGAATTATTAATGAGTTTTTGAAATATTATACAACAAACTTTGAAGCCTGTGGTCTAAAAAATTAATTTTGAAGAATTACAGTAACACAGAAAGTAATAAATAATTATATACAATACATCAAATTTGTAATGAAATCTGCATGCGCAAAAAATATGTGATAAAAACAAAGTCGCCCTCCAATAATAATGCTTTACGTCGAGCAAGAATTAAAGTTATACTCTGAAACCATAAAGGTCTGCTCATGGTAAGAAATAAAGTCATAATAGAATTTTGCTTCAGGTAAGAAATAAGTCGCTCTCCAACTACATGCATGTGTATATACAAGTACGAAATAAAGTCGCTCTCCGACTGTAAAGGTTTGCTTCAAACTTGTCACGACCCCACAAGCAAGGCACAAAATACTTAAATAAGCGGTATCGCATCGCAATTTGCGATGCAAAAAAACAGAAGTGCGATACATATTTAGGCAGAGAGGGCAAATTGCGAAACAATCAGAATCCAGATAAGAGACAACAGACAAGTGAACTGGAATCAATGAAAGGAGTCCGGGTACGAGTATGGATGGTCAGCCAAGGTCAGCCACGAGGCAACGCGATTTTTTAGATTATTTAAATAAAGATTACAACTTATAACTACAAGTGTTGAAGTGTGTAATTATTATCATACTATAATAATATAATATAACAATGTAACATGTCTAAGTTTACTAGTTTAGCCATAAGCCATGTAATTTATAAATTACTGTAGTCTGAATGACCTTTTTTGTGTACCAGTCTATCGTGACTACCACTACCATTTTTGCCTCCCAATTTTGGTCTCTGATTAGCAAATTGCTACACATTTGGAAAAATCTATCTTGTGCCTTACCCACAAGCTTGTAGCTTAAACATCTATCGTGTCAAATTAAAGGCCATCTAGTCTACCCTAATCTTCAAGCATTCAAGTAAGAAATAAAGTGGATTTCCAACTATACAAGTACGCGAAATCAGTCATACATTTGCTTCAAGCAAGAAATACGGTTGCATGCTCTCAAACAATAAAGCTTTGCTTCAGTTAAGAAATATATAAAATCTCTCTCCAATTATGCATTTGCTTTAAGCAAACTGAAATAATGTTACTCTCGAACATTAAAGGTTTACTTCAATTAAGAAATTCAGTCTCTCTCCAATTATATACATTTGCTTCAAGTATGATATAAAGTCATAACAAAAATTTGCTTCAAGTAAGAAATAAGTCGCTCTCCAACTATACAAGGTTTGCTTCAAGCCTTCAAAGTAAGAAATAAAGTCTGTGGCTTTCCAGCTATATACATAGTATGAAATAAGTCTTTCTCTCCAATGATACATTTTCTTCAAGCAAGAAATAAGGTTGGTCTGGAACCATAAAGATTTTCTATAAATAAGAATGAAATCTTTCTCCAATTATACATTTGCTTTAATTAAGAAATAAAGTCGTTCTCCAATCATGCTTCAAATAAGAAATAAAGTCGTTCTCTATTCTCCAACTACCGCTTTACTTTAATTCAAAAAAAAATCGGTAGCTCTCCTGTTATAATATTCGCTTGCTTTTGATAAAAAATGAAGTTACTCTCTAACCACCTTAGATTTAATAATTATAATATAGAGAAACTGTTTTTATTAGGAGTATTTGTTGTCAATTGAATGTGAAACACAGCATTGATAAGTACATCCTTTGTCAAAGGTATCCATTAAATACAGATGTCTATCTAATACCAGCATCCAGTTAATAGAAGTGCATGTCCATGTATAATGGAGGTGTCCCTTCTACCATCTATCTATTGGTCGACCGTAGTCGGAGGAGTCAGAAGGCTCCTCTTTCATTGGCTACTATCCTAAGACAAGGGTGAGCGCCACTCCTATATCCCAGATGGTGTTGATTTTACGGAAGGGGGAGGGGGGACCGGAGAACCCGGCGGGAAACCCTCGGAGCACAGGACAGACCAACTAAACTCTACTCACATGGTCCAAGCTCGAGAACGGAGTTATTCCCAGGCAGCGCCCTAACAGCACACGCCACCCGTGCTCCCCTTAATGGAGGTAGTAAACATTAAACTTGAATTGGAATTCAATTTCGGACTTTGAAACTGTCCGCTTAATATACATAAGAAGTCTACTTAATGCATATTTTAAAGTGGAATGTAGATATACGGTCTGTTTGTATATCCACCCCCCGAATACAACAAAGCTTTTTATATATACCCAATGAATTCGCAATCTATTGTAATCTTGTTGTTTGTTTTGCCAATGGCGCATTCATTTGGGTAAGGGAACTGCATGAGAGGGGCGAGGGCAAAGGGGGTATGTCCCATGCCCTCTTCATAAATGAACTGAAACTTCTCCTACACTTGAATCAATGCATGGCAATACTAAAGTAGCTGCGTAAGTGGCACTAGAAAATAGAATCACGCACAGTGTTTTACCGCACGTTTTGATTGCTGAACTTTGATTAGTATTTTCCTAACATCCTCAATGCAATGATTGACAACTGTTTCAATGGCGAAGTATATTAGCCATCCAACAATAGGTGAGTTTCATGGTGTTGAGCACGCATCGTTTTGCAAAGGAATTGGCGGGCTCTTGGCGGGTTTCCTACAAAGTAAGCAATGGCAAACAGACTTGCTTGTGAGCCAACAACAGCAGAATAACAGTGTTAAACATCCAGAAACTGTATATATACTTTGTTTATCTTCAAAAGTATGTTTACTTTGAGTGGAGCTTGCCAGTTTCTTTGAAAAATGATGCGCGCGCAACACCCTGAAACTCGCCAATTAGTCTCACCAAAGATGACTATTATTACAAAGCCTTCTCCTATCTCCCGCGTGCAGTAGTTATTACAAACAGCATAAAGGGTATACGGTTTGATAACTGAACTGTTTCAATGGCAATGCTAAAGTACTCAGCTATTCGATAGTTATTCTTACCAAAGGTGACTCTTTATCATTACAGAGCTTTTTCGTACCAGCTGTGTGTTGACAATAAGTACAAATAGCACAAATGGTGCAGATTTGACAGCCATTCAACAATTCGTCTCACTAACGATATGACTTCATTATCATTAAAGAATATTTTTCCATATCTCCTGGGTGGTTGGAAATAAATACAAATAACATAAAAGGTACGATTTTGACAACTGAACAAGTGTTTCAATATCAAAGTAATTAGCCATTCAAAAACTATCAGGCTTACTAAAGATAACTCTATTATCATTATAATTAATGCTTTCTCATATCTCCTATATGCTGGAAAAAAGTACAGATAGCAAAAAAGGTGCATTTTGACAACTGAACAAGTGTCTCAATGTCAGAGTAATTAGCCATAATTCGAAAACAGTCTCGCTAAAGATGACTATTTTACAAAGCTTTTTCATATCTCACGTGTGCTGGAAATAAGTACAAACAGCATGATGGGAACAGTTTTGACAACTGAACAAGTGTTTCAGTGTCAAAGTAATTAGTCATTCAACAATTGGTCTCCCAAAGATGACTCTATTATTATCATTACAGAATACTTCTCCATATCTCCTGTGTGTATGAAATAAATACAAACAGCATAATGGGAACAGTTTTGACAACTGAAGAAGTCAAGTGTTTCAGTAATTAGCCATTCAACAATTGGCCTCCCAAAGGTGACTCTATTATCATTATAGAATACTTTAATACATCTCCTTTACGTGTGTTGGAAATAAATACAAACACATAAAAAGTACGATTTTGACAATTGAACAAGTGTCTCAGTGTCAAAGTAATTAGCCATTCGACAATTAGTCTCACCAAAGATGACTCTATTATCATTACAGAATAGTTTTCCACATCTTCTTTATGCAGTGTGTTGGAATGAATACAAATAACATAAAAGGTACGATTTTGACAACTGAACAAGTGTTTCAATGTCAGAGTATAATTAGCCATTCGACAATTAGTCTCACCAAAGATGACTCTATTATCATTTTAGAATACTTTTCCATATCTCCTGTGTGTTGGAAATAAATACAGACAGCATAAAAGATACGGTTTGACAACTCAACAAGAGTCTCGATGTCAAAGTAATTATAACCATTCAAAAGCTTACTATTAGTCTCGCTAAAGATGACTCTATTATCATTACAAAGCTTTTTCGTATCTCTCACGCCATGCGAGACAATAAAGACAAATATCACGAGGGGTATACGGTTTTGACAACTGGACAAGTGTTTCAATGTTAAAATAATTAGCCATTCGACACGCTAAAGATGATTCCATTAACATAACAAAGCTTTTACATATCCCCTGTAAAACTATGACACTAGTATAAATAATAGAGAGGGAAACGGTTTCGACCAGTAAGGTCTGTTTAGCAACAGTCATCACACAGAAAGTGAAGATGAAGTTCATAGTGACTTTCCTGTTAATCAGCATCGGAGCTAACCTCTCGGTTACTCTTCTGTTAGACGAAGGTGAGAAGAATTGCTATAACTTAATAGTTATAAAATAGTATATAGGAAGCTTAACTCTTTCACGCGCATTGTTGTTGGAACTTTAATTCATTTTTTTACTCCTAACCGAGATTAACGCCGAACGACTTTATTGGTTAGAGGGAAAACGTTTCAACAAGCCGCATATCGAAGTTTTAAAATATAATTGACCTATTATATGGTTTATTAGTGTTTTAAAACACTGTTAATTAGGTATTAAATTTTCTCTTCTGACCTCAAGTTGGAAACGCTAATAAGTGTACAATAAAACATATTCCGAAGAATAATGCCATCAAGTAAACTCAAGATATGAGTCAAACAAGTGGAACTATGTTGAAAATTGTAATATTTACTTTTAAGACTATCAATAACTGTGCCCCAAAATATTTATCAATATTGCTAAGCTCTTACATCCCTAGCCGCTCTTTACGTTCTGCGTTACAAAATCAGTTAGTTGTACCAAGATCTTCTACAACTACTTACGGAGATAGGGCATTTTCCATAGCAGCCCCGAAATTATAGAACAGTCTGCCAGTCAATTTTAGAGAAACAAATTCTATAAATTTGTTCAAATCCAAAATTAAAACATACCTTTTTCGAGAGGCATTTTTATAACTTTTTATAACTTTTTTATAACTTTTATAATCTATGATGAATTGTTGTAAATATATTTAGCTTCTTAGGTAGATCGTATTGTTTTAACATTGTAAACGCATTGAGGCTGTGCAAAATGCGTACTAAATGCTGTTATTATTATTATTATTTATTATTATTTCGACTTTATTTCAAAGTCATCATTGCAAATTATTTTCGACTTTATTTCAAAGTCATCATTGCAAATTAAGTTTGATAAAGCCAAGCTAAACTCGGGCCTGAAGGCTAGCAAAGAACTGTCACTTTTTGCCTAACCTAATAAGCAATTAGAGCTTCAGTTCTGTAAATAGTGTTAGGTTTTCTGACGTATATGTAAATAGCCAGTGTTAGGCCTTCTCTCGTGTAATTACTGTTAGGTTTTCTTCTCCTTTGTTGCCGATGATGTTATCGATCTTTTGACTTGTATATAAGACCTGGCATGTTTTTGTATTTTCACTTGTCTGATGATGACTTTGAAATAAAGTCGAAATATTACAATTTTCAACATAGTTCCACTTGTTTGACTCATATCTTGAGTTTACAGGATGGCATTATTCTTCGGAATATGTTTTATTCTATGCTAATAAGTGTTATTAAAGGGTATTGGCAATAAAAATTAAGTTTGTCTCATTTAAAAGAACTCGTCAAATGGTAAAAGAAGACCTTTTACAATTTTTCCGTATCTGTTTTAGTTTTGGAAATATTTCGACCAAAGACAGCGCGCCGTCCGCAATCTTGGAATTATTTTCGATATGCATGTGCCATCATTATCAGGGTAAAGTGAAATTTTTCATCTTGCCAACCTTATGACATTATGAACTAGAAACTCGATTTTGTTGCGCTATTTCCATTTTAAATTGACCCACAACATTTGAAAGGCCTTCCATGGAAATCTGGTCACCCACGGAGTAGTTTCATCAGGTTTACCCTGCTTGTGATGTCACCAATTTCCTAGTTAATTAGACCCAATATTACAACAATATTACAAGAAAGATACAGAAAAATTACAAATGTTCCTTCAAAACAAAAATTCTTTCAAATGGGACAAATTTAATTTTTATTGCCAATACCCTTTAATGACCTTAATTCTAGCAAGTCTGGCCTGCGCAGTGGCCAGGTATTATAATACCCACGGTATTATAGCAAGGCGAGATAGCAATAGCTAATATAAATGTGATGTGCCGAAAAGACATTCAGTGTCAAAGTCCTCGACACCGATTGAATGTGGCTTTAAGAAGGCAGTGGCGTAAAGTGGCATTTAAACAAACCAAAGTCACGTTGCATGGGACAGCTGACTTCACTTAGAAATGCAGAGAAATTCAACAAACAAATTTCTTCAATATGCATGTGAACCAAGGCAAATCTCCGAAGACGGGGACAATATTGGGAGATATATTCCTGGGGAGATTGCCAATGTATAATGTAAATATCTTGATTTCTGGACAGCGAACTTGACTGTGAGGCAGCGAACTCAAGTAGAGATATTATAGGTACACCTCCGTGTATCGCGACCCGCGACCTTCGAATTCGGTTTACTAGTCCAACGCTCTACTGAGGTCCGGATGTGGTGAGCGTTCCGTAGCAAAAAAATTGTCTGTTTACATCATGACGCTACGGTAAATTTACCATAGCGTAGTGATTTGGAGCCGGTGTCCCAGTAAATTTGTCTGCCCCCAAATATGTCCCCCCAGGGACACATTTCCTAGGAAATATGTCCCCTAGGAAATATGTCCGCCTCTTCGGAAATTTGTCTCCCCCTCAGAATGATTCCGTACAGGATAATTGATATACGTGTAATGTGGACAAAACTTTTTAAAAGTAAAAAATATATATTTCTGAATGATAAATTATAACAGCTAAATATATACTTAGATAAGAAACTATTTTTTGCTTTCTAAAGAGCGTGTTGGCTCGAGGTTAATGAAGGGCTCCGCATGAAACGTCAGTATTTCGTTGTCGAAATTCTTGGCAGCTCACCATTTTCTTGCTTTGTTATTAATATAATAGTGTAGTTTGCCGTTTTTCAAAAAACGGTACATACAGGAGCATTTATTAAGGAACCGCATGAATTAGTCATACAGACATTTTGTACGTGTTTTTTGCCAGAATATGGTGATATGGTTCAGTGTGATCTTTGTGACAACTGGTACCATCTTCCTTGTCTTAATTTAAGTTCTTTTCCTGAGAATGATCAGGAATGGCTTTGCCATTCATGTGTTCCACCATCAAAACTTTGTAAAAATGATTAGTTTAGTGACAGTCCAATTAAACGTAATATAAAGTTTGTATATTGTAGTTTTTCCAAATATATATTTAGCTGTTATAATTTACATTCAGAAATGTATATTTTTTACTTTTAAAAAGTTTTGTCCACATTACACGTATATCAATTATCCTGTAGGGAATCATTCTGAGGGGGGAGGGGGGGGGGGGATGATTTCCGAAGGGGGGCGCCATATTTCTCAGGAAATGTGTCCCGGGGGGATATTTCCTGTGACACCAGAGTCCCTAGCGTTCCTAACCCTATTTTTGAGAAATAAAAAGAAACGCGCAGAAAGCGTATTATTTCATGACAACTTTGGTGTAATGTCACTTAAGACGTCATGAGTGACATTTTCCGATATTTTTTGAATTGACGAGATTTCCAAAAACATCAACAGACAATATCTTCAAAGCTTTAAGTAATTTTCTGTTGAAATTTTGTCAGTCGGTTTACACTATTGTTCGTATAGATTAATAAAACGAAGAAAAAAGACTTACGTTGCCTTTCACCTTATTATATATATATATATATATACATATATATATATATATATATATATATATATATATATATATATATATATATTTGTGAAATTCATTACTAATTCATGAGTTTTGCAGCCAATCCAATTTCAGAAATTACTTCACATGTATACCCCTGTAAACCCCATGCAAACTAAAACCAATGATGCTAATTAGTTACAACCACTAGTGGATGTATACTCTTCTGATACAACCACTAGTGCTTGTAACTAATTAGCATCTCAATATCCCAAAGGGATTTGTAATGTTTACAACACGAGCGGCCGTTTTGTATTGATTGTATATTCAATACAACAAGGACGCGAGTGTTGTAAACAACTTGTGAAATGAATAAATAGTAAAAATCCCTTTGGGATATTGAGATGCTAATTAGTTACAAGCACTAGTGGTTTTATCAGAAGAGTATACATCCACTAGTGGTTGTAACCAATTAGCATCATTGGTTTTAGTTTGTATGGGGTTTACAGGGGTATACATGTGACGTAATTTCTGAAATTGGATTGGCTGCAAAACTCATGAATTATTAATGAATTTCACAATTACTATTTATTCATTTCACAAGTTGTTTTTCGGCTCGTGATTGTATATTCAATACAACACGGCCGCTCGTGTTGTAAACATTACAACATTACATATATATACATATATATATATATATATATATATATATATATATATTATATACTGTTGTATGTCTTTTTCAACTATACCTTCTTTGTCTCCGTAAATGACACAACCATATTTAATCCATTAGGAAATTCTTGCATGTTCGCTTACGTACAATTCTTGCCGGACAAGAAATCTCGACTAAAATGAGTAAAATATTATAAGTTTAATTCTTTGAACGTTCTTTTAGCAAAGAAATATTTTACGTGGTGTTTCCACAAAACTTATTTATATTATAAGTTTATTGGCAATTTTGCTGACTCTGATGGCAGCATATTATACACCGTACTTGTTAAGCGCCGCGATATACTTAAGGTTTCAGATGCGGCGCTTATTCGAGAGCGGCGCTCTTTAAAAAATCACAACCTTTATACATAAACGATAACAAGCAAATTTGAAAAAGCTAAATGGGAGAATCATGAAATATACCATGAAAGCGCTTCAAACTAAAAACACACATTGTAATACAGGAGAACTGATAATTGCTTTAGGCTGGTTTAGATTGGCTTGTAACGTACTTGTTGTTTTTTTTTGTTTGGCTTCATAGGTTGATAGTGCTCCGATTATTAAGCGCAGCATTGTCGTAAACAATAAATGCGGCGTTGCAAATATATCGTATTTCCTAGAATAAGCGCTCACTTTCTAAATAAGCGCCCACCTTTCCATGCAGCAAAAACGTTAAATATTAAGCGGCGCCTTGAATAAGCACCCATCCCTTGCTCGGACCTCACTGTTCAAGACTGAGTAATAAAGATTTAATAATCAATACAGTAGTATAAAGTAAATACAAAACCAACCAACAGCAAACTTAGACCCCGTTTACACGATGCCGGTACAATTTGAAAACAGAACAAGATCATGCCGATGTGTACAGGCCAAAATGTTTTGCGTTCACATGGTGCCGGTATAATATAATGAGGGATTAGCATGCGACTAGCTATTCTCTTCCAATGAGAATTGAGAAGACTTTGCGAATACTGCTGACCCGAATACTGTGGTCGTATATATCGTGATTACCGTCATCAAAAATTGTAGTTTTTGGTGGCGTCAGCATTTCACGCTCATCGCACGTAATGACGCAAGATGGCGTCAGCAGCTTGCATACGTCATGTTATTTTGATGATCCTGATTGGTAAACATTCTTACGCACACGATGTCACGCAAGTTTTTTATTTCTCGTAACGTTTTTCCCAACGCGCACATGCACGGAATTTGATGAAATTACTATGTCGAGCCACCTTAAGGTGGCTCCCTATAGTTTCAATAAATGTGCGCTAATTCATATGCTCGTTGGGAGTTGAAACGTCTTCCAACGCATTGCGCGTATGGCAAGGGATTCACAGTTGATCATGCCTTATCCTGCTTGAAAGGAGGCTTCATCCACCGTCGACACGATGAGATACGCGATCTCCTAGCTGCTGCTATTGATGAAGTAGCGTATGATGTTTCAAAAGAACCTGCCCTTGCTCCGTTATCTGGTGAAATGCTGCCACCGAGTGCCAATTCAGCTGATGATGCTCGAGTCGACATAGCTGCGCGAGGCTTTTGGCAGAGATGTGAGAAGGCATTTTTTGATGTCCGGGTATTTAACCCCTACGCCTCTACACATCGAAACCGGAGCCTCGCCAGTGCCTTCAACGACAATGAGAAGGAAAAGAAGCGACACTACAATCAACGCATCATTGAGATTGAGCATGGGTCCTTCACACCACTTGTTTTCAGTGCTTTTGGCGGGTGTGGAAGAGAAACTCAACATTTACTTTCCTCGCTGGCAGACAGGATTGCTTTGAAGAAGCACTTTGAGCAAAGTACGGTGATGAGTTGGCTGCGGAAGAAAATATCCTTCGCCCTGCTGCGAGCTCAAGTTCTTTGCATTAGAGGAAGCCGATCGTTGCACAAGTGGGCTCCTGTTCTTAATGCATCGGACATCGAAATATCTGAGAAAAACTCTCAAATGTAACTCAAAATGTGATAACCATTTTGCAAAAATACACGTTTTGTATAGGCTTATAATTTATAATTTATATAATATACTATTTGTAATTGAATGTTATATGTAATCCTACATTGGATCTTATTAAAAAATTTTGTGTTTAAAAAATTCATACGCTCGTTATCTAATGTTATTCATAAGTTTAAAACATTTGTTAGATAAATACCAAGTAGACCTTACTATAGCAGAATTATTGCAGATATAAAATATTTATTAAAAAGTTCAATTATTTGCCGTTACCATAGTAATAATGACGTTGGAATTTTGGTATATTTTCAAATATTGCATAATTCAAGCGGCATCTCTTCCGTTTCCTTCGGTGAATTTTCTTAAAATTTGCTGAGATGATAGATATTGTTGTAGAGAATATCCATACAAAAAATGAATGTAGGTTGTAGGGACAGATTTTTCGCTATAAAATTTATCGATTTAAAAAAAAGTTCTGTCTTATGAAATTTTTTAAAAATTATATATACTTTAGAACTTTTTATAAACTACTTACTTACAATATTTTATCAAAATTCACCGAAGAAAACGTCTACAAGTCTAATATCTATGTCGACGCGGTCATAGAATTTCGAAACAAGATCGCAGTTTACGCATGCGTAGCGATACTATTTCTTGTCACCAGTCCTCTATTGAAATTACCGTAGGGAGCCACCTTAAGTCGCATCTTGTCAATGCACGTTAAGCATCCTTGGCCTGTAAATTAACCCATAATGGTTTCATTGCGTAGCCGTGGTTCCTTTTGCGTATTCCAACAAAATGTATTTCAATTTTTATTTGTCTTTTTCAGATGAGCCAGACAGTGGATCGGCTGCTGATAGGTAAACGTCGAACGTAAAAACAATTTTTATAAAAAGGAAGTTTTAAATTCCTTTCCTTATACCATGGATAGTAAAAAACTGGACACGAAACATGATGGCGTGAGCATGACAATTAGTTGAAATTGATGCAGAGCTTACTTTTTTTTTGCAGGGTCATTTCTGTAAAGCGCTCTCAATTCGTCAGAATTTATGCCATAAAAATAAAATAAATATCGTTAGAAAGCTAATGAATTTGTAGAATACAATGGCGTCTTTGGTTTCGCGATAAACACAAATCGTTAATAGTTGTGAATTTTTTAATTAAAACCCGAGGGCTTCACTCGGGGCGACTTAAGAACAAAGCGTTTCATTTTGTTCAAAATCTTTTTTCGCAGTTCGATTCCGATATAAATGCCCAGCAAAACGGTGTCAGCCTTTTTTTTATTTATTGCCTGGTTTCGAATTTATGACTTATTTTGTCCAAATGTTGGTCGAAAAACAGCATTTTTAACTTTGGTCGTCAATAAAATCGGCAAAACTCGACATATCAAAAAACGCTGACACCGTTTTGCTGGAAATTTGTCTCGGAACCAAACTACAAAAAAAAGATTTTGAACAAAATAAAACGCTTTTTACTCGTGTCGCCCCGAGTGAAGCCCTCTCTGGTTTTTATTTAAAAATTCACAACTATTAACGGTTTATGTTTATCGTGAAACCAAAAGACGCCATTGTATTCTACAAATTAATAGCTTTCTAACGATATCTATTTTATTTTTGTGGCATAAATTCTGACGAATTGAGAGCGCTTTACAGAAATGACCCTGAAAGCCTTAAAGAAGACTTACTATTCGAAAGAACACTTAAAATTATGGAGTAGCATCTTTTGCAGTTTTTGTTTCCTTGGTTCGTTGTTGAGATATTTCAGTTTGTTTGATATGCAAATTAAACATTCGCATGTGGATGTGTTTCACCGGCAACACTAATAATGTAGATCTTCAAGTGATGATTATACTTGATAATAGCAAAGATATATCACTTTTTCGATAACTCATTATGCACGTGTGAAGTCAAAATGTTTAATTTGCATATCAAACAAACTAAAATATCTCACTGAGAATGAAGCAAGGAAACGAAAAATTGTAAAATATGTTACTCTACCATTTTAAAGTGTATATGAAATGAAAATCAAGTTTGTCTAATTTGAAACTCTTGAAATGGTGAAGTAACATCTACAGTTTTTCCATATCTTACTTTTTAAGATATTAAGATTTGTTTGATATGTAAATGATCACACTGCATACGTCACATTGTATGAGTTTTTGAGAAATCATGTATATCATTGATATTTGTCTGTTATATCGCTTGAACCTGTGTTTGTTTAAAGTTATGAGACAAATACACCTACATGCATGCCCAGTTTCGTGTGACTTTGTTCGATAACTTCAACGACATTCCTAATTTTACAACAACTTATTATACAATGTGACGTATGCAGTGTTGATCATTTACATATCAAACAAATAGCAATATCTCAAGAATGAAGTAAGATATGGAAAAACTGTAGAAGATGTTACTTTACCATTTTAAGAGTTCTTCCAAATTAGACAAACTTAATTTTCATTTCATATACACTTGAAGTGTTCTTTCAGATAAGATAAACGTAATTTTCGTTTCATTAAATACGACAGAGCTAGCCACAGTAAGATAAAATGGCCGTTTATCAATTCTCAGTTTAAAAAGAAATATCAAAGTTTACTTGGTTAAATGTACATCCCAAATTTCAAGCAAATTAAGCAACGTACTTTTTTGCAACACCAGTTTCTTCACAACACATAAAACGTTAAAACAAAGATCAACAACGTTTACCTTCAATACTGGTTTGTGGCTTGTGTAGGTTTGTAAAGCGATAAGATCATTTGAAATGTCAACTATATTCATTTGCATGCGAATAACAATTCGAAGAAAATTTCATTTAAAACCTCAGTAAAACAAGCATACATATACTCACACCATTTGTGACATCACAATTTTCAACTAGATTTCAATTCAATCATTTTGCAAACTGAGTATAAACCGAAGTCTAACCAATACTCGGAACACCGCGTGACTATCATATTCTAATTCAATCTTTTTACTATCCATGCTTATAACATGCAAGTTTTAGACGCAAGAAATATAAACCGAGCTGAAAGTATACCGTACTAATTAAATAAAAATTAAAGTTCTTTTCTCTTCTTCAGTTCGCCAGATGCGACGGTTATAGTGTTCACCAGCAAATGGAACGAAATTATCCAAGGAAACCTAGCTCCCGGGAAGAAAGTCCGTATCGTTTACGACCCGGATAGGTTTCCATCCCATAAGAAATTGAAGTGGCGAAAAGCCTGGGCTATATTCGCCGAGGTGAAATACGCCGAGAAAGGCCCCGTGCTATCGACAGAGCTTGAAGGACACGATAAAAACACCAATATGACGACCACCACACTGACCATCCCCGCCGAAGCCACCACCTTCATCATCTGGTTCAAATACTGGGACAAGATTACTGGAAACTCTTACGACAGCAACTTCGGAAAGAATTATGAATTTTCGTTTAACCAAATAGTGTTTACCAACACATGGGATGAATATGTAAACGGGAAGCTTTACCCCGGAGGAAGGTTTGATGTTTTGTATGATAAGAGAAGGCTACCTTGGAATGATCGTGGTTACTTAGGAATGGGAAGGGCTTGGAATATCTTCGCGTTCGCAAAGTTCTCAGATCAAGGGTCGGTGGTCAAAAAGAAGCTCGAGGGTCCGGTGGGTGAGGACCTAACCATGAATACACGGTTTAAGGTTCCCGCCGACGCTACGAAAGTGATCATGTGGTTCTACTACACTGGGTACATCCACACCAGTCGTTACGATAGCAACCAAGGAGCAAACTATTATTTTGCTCTAAAGTAAGCGTTAGGAAGTCGATGTAAAGAAACAACTACCGAGAAGAAATAAAAAGTACATTTCAGAGAAATAGATGTTTTGTTATTTTAAATAATGAGTGAATAAATAAGTACACAAACGAACGAACGAACGAACGAACGAACGAACGAACGAACGAACGAACGAACGAACGAACGAACGAACGAACGAACGAACGAACGAACGAACGAACGAACGAACGAACGAACGAACGAACGAACGAACGAACGAACGAACGAACGAACGAACGAACGAACGAACGAACCAAAAAGTGAATCAATAAAGGAAGGAAGGAAGGATGGAAGGAAGGAAGGAAGGAAGGAAGGAAGGAAGGAAGGAAGGAAGGAAGGAAGGAAGGAAGGAAGGAAGGAAGGAAGGAAGGAAGGAAGGAAGGAGGGAGGGAGGGAGGGAGGGAGGGAGGGAGGGAGGGAGGGAGGGAGGGAGGGAGGGAAGGAAGGAAGGAAGGAAGGAAGGAAGGAAGGAAGGAAGGAAGGAAGGAAGGAAGGAAGGAAGGAAGGAAGGAAGGAAGGAACGATTGGAACAAACAAAAAATGAACAAGCGAACGAGGAAACGAACAAACAAAAGAAGCCGAAAAATACTAAAATAGACAAACGAAAGAGTGAGTAAAGCGTGTGTGATATTTGAACTAACTCATGAAAGCTGGGTATTAAAGCAAGGTGAAGCGTTTCTGTGCAGGTTGAATATATTTCCTGCTTCTTTTTAGCTGAGGTCAGCATAAACCGAATTTGAGAATTTAGTTACATAATTACACAGAAAACATTCTTCTTTTAAAATATTTACCTAATACTTATAAATACTAAAACATTCATTTTTCAAAAAAAGAGGGCATGGGTTAACAACATATTAATGTACTATTTTCGTGTTGAAGCACCAATTTCACGACAAGCTTAGCTCATGGAGAAAATGTAGTGATTACAAATAATATGCTCAAATAAACAAAACAGCATGGTTCACACGTGGTATACCATGGATTGTAAAAAAGACTGGATAGGAAAGTAAGTCATGTGGGGCGTTTTGAGTCTTTTGATTGGTTATATCGCATTCACTCAGTTTGCAAAATGGTTGAAACCTAGTTGCAAATTGTGATGTCACGAATGGCGTGAGTATGCTTGTTTTACTGAGGTTTTTAAGTGAACTTTTCTTCAAGTTCTTCATGTTCTCACATTCAGATGACTATGTTGACGGTTCAAATGATTTTATCGCCTTACAAACCTGCCTAAGCCACAATCGAGTGATCGAGAAAAACGTTGTTGATCTTTGTTTTGAGTTTTCTGTGTTGTTTCAAAGAAACTGCAGGCGTCGCAAAATAGTACTTTGTTTTGCTTGTTGCATATTATAACTAGTAAACCTTGATATTTTCTTTTATAATAATATACACGAAAAAATTTCTCAATTCTGATTGACTGAGAGCAGTGCAGTTTTGAGGAAATACAGTGCAGAATAAAGCAAATACAGTGGAAATTTTTTATTTTTTTAAATTTGTACAAAAATCATTTTTGACTAGAAAAAAAGCTCTTCCTGTTAAATTTTTTATGTATGTTATTTGCACAAAGCATTTTGATTGGAAAGAATCTCTTCATGTTAAATTTTTTCATGTATATTATTAATAAGTATAATAGCATGATTTCTTGTGCAATTTGAAAAAAAACACGCACTCGTGAGTTTTTTAAAGACCTCAAATAGCACTCGTAAGTAGAGTTTAGTTGGTCTCTCCTGTGCTTCGAGGGTTTTCGCAGGGTTCTGCGGTTTTCCTCCCTCCGTAAAATCAACACTTAGGTCTTAGTTTATGTCGTGCACTTTTACTGTCGTGGCAATAGAAGCGTTCCTAAAATAATTGTGCAGTTGTATTCCTCACGTTGAACAATTCATTTGATGAAAATATTGCTAAACTTCCTGTTTTGAATTCTGTTTTGAATTTGATTGGTGTTTGGCAAATAATCCTTTTTCTTATTGGTTATTCAAAAACCTGGAACCAATCAAATTCAAAACAGGAAGTTTAGCAATAATAAAAAGGAAGTTCATCAAATGAATTGATCAATTTGAACAAATGAATTGCACAATTATTTTAGGAACGCTTCTATTGCCACGACAGTAACATGAGCCTCTGGCTCGGATGATTGGGCGACCACATCCTGCATTGCTTACGACGCGTTAAATAAATCATTACTCTTTACTCATTACTCCCCCTTCGGACTCGTGCAATTTTGATAGTCTTTGAAAAACTCACTTGTGCATGTTTTTTTCCAAATTGCACTCGAAACTATGCTGTTACCTATACAAATGCGTAATAATAAACGGGCATTCTATATCGAACTGTGGCTTTGTGGTATTTAATACAGGCAGTTCAAGCTGTATTAATCCTAAACTTTGAATATAGTAGGGAGATTTTTAGGCTTGTCAATTTCACCCAGGTTGTCATGCTCACGTCATCAAGTTTCCTATCCAGTCATTTTACTATCTATGGTTATACAGATATTGTTTATCGTTGATATGAAAATTTCTTTCTTTTTAATTCGGAATACTTTGGAGGTTGTCCAGCACCGATGTAACCCAGCACGTCCATCATTGGTGCCAACGAGAGCAATTCTTTTGGAGAAATATCCAAAGATGTTTCCAACCATGAATACAAGGAATCGTTATAGATCGGTTTGCGAACTTGATTTGTAGATTTCTCGAGCCTGCAAAACAAGACCACGGTTAAAGAGAAGACAATACATGAATGTTCGGGAATATATAAGATTTATTTCAAGGATACAAAACAAGAAAACAGTTAATATTAACCATTTCAGATATTATAATATATATATATATATATATATATATATATATATATATTATAATATCTGAAATGGTAATCACAATATAATTTTAATCAATTTACTTCATTCTATGATGTATTATTAACCTTTTCATGCATTAACTATTGCCTATTCGTGGTTTTTATCATTAGTATTTATTGCATTTAAGAAATAGAAAATGGCTGTCCGTGGTTATATAGCCTAATGCAAACACAAGATTACGTTGGAACGAACGAACAAATGAATCCATAACATGAATGGATGAATAGAATGAACAGAATGAATGGAATGAGTGGAATTAGTACAAATACACAGGTGATTATAGAAAATCGCGCGCGCTGATTGGTCGAGCTACTTCGGACTAATTATCGATAATCACCTACAGCATTATTCAAAACGGCCGCCAGCCAATTACAATGTGACAGACGAGGAAATTAACAATTTTAAAGAAAATGTTGTTCCTAAAAGTACGAAAATGTGTACTTATACTAAAACAATTATTCGCCTCAGGCTCAGTGGATATCAGTGAATAATAACCTCGACTTCGTCTCGGTTATTATTCACCGAATTTCACATCGCCTAATTCGGCGAATACTTGTTAATGAATGGAGTGACTAGAATGAAAAGAATGAATAGACTGAATGGAAAGAATAGCCCAGAAAAAATTAGCGCCGCATCGAGACAGCCTGCTCGCAAGCTAACAAAAAATAGCGTAAACTCCAATGCGTTTCATGATGTTACCACATATGCAGCTAACATTATATACACTTAATGTCTGCTCTCGAGGGAAACAGTTTTGTTTTCCCGAGAGTCCTGATATTTCCCAAGACGAAGTCGAGGGAAACATCGAGACTCGAGGGAAAACAAAACTAACTGTTTCCGAGGGAGCAGACATTAAGTGTTTTGTTATATAGCTTCAGTTTCGCTGAATAATTTCGACGTTTATAAAGGGAATGTACACAAAAGACAAACGCTAAGACTTACCAAAACATTTCGCCTGGCTCCGTAAATTCACTTCAACCAAACAAATATGAGTCTCAGAACAAAAGAACAGCAAAACATTTCTCCAGTTAATCTTCACACGTGCTTTGAAGACCTATAAATATTCCTTTTTTCGTACCAAAGACTGAAGCTTTTGTTTATAGGATGCCGTGAAGAGTTCAAAGTTCTAGCGGGCAACAATTGAAAACTTATTGACCGAGCAGGCAATAAGTTCTCAATTATTGCCCACTCGGTAGACATTGGAATTTAGCTAAGGTCATGTGACCACAAACCAACCAATGACAGTCATCGTTGCATCCAGTGAAACTCTAGCTATATAACAATCATGGTTATTATCGCTTTTATTAGTGGAAAATTATTTTATAATTATATGAAACGTAAAGAGACAAAAACAACTTTCTGCTTCATTAAATTACCATTCTGCACGTACCTTGATAACGAAATGCCTCCGGACACGTCCAAAAATTGTGTATGTTTTAACACAGAGTCGCTCCATTCCGCGCCAAGAAATCGTAATATCTTCTCGAGCCAAAAACGCGGTTCAAGCACAAGACTTTCGTAATGAACTATAATACATCTCTTGGGGCCAGCATTTAAACAACCATCAAACATACCGCCCACGACCTTGTTCCAACGTCGTAAAGCTTCTCGATCTGCTTTTGGAAAGTTCGATATTTTAACGTTGTTTTTTCGGACAGAGCGTACTACTCCTCGTACGTCGCGAACCATTAGGATAAACTGAGCATTTGGAAACATAAGTAGAAGATAAGGAATATGTCGGAGTGTGAATGGATCTTTACTACATAAACGAAGCGAAGGCGGTCCGTGGTTTTTGACGATGTTTAAAATCGAATCCGCTATAGTCGTGTTAATTAAATCAAGGTCAAGACCCGCTTCTTTTAAACGATTCCTGCCACGACTGTACTTTCGACGTAGAGTCAACAAGTCCGGAATAACGTGCGTTTCTTGGCCGCAGTGAAACGACGGGTGAGCATCAAGAAGCACTCGCATCAAAGTAGTACCACTCCGCGGATAGCCCCCTACAAACACTATCGGTGAATTCCTGCTGGAAGCGCCATTTAGACGAGCGATTCTCACCGAGAATAGGGAATACACAGTGATTCCTGATAACACACCAGAAAGGTACAGGATAAAGGATGTATATCGAGGACGAGGTAGAAACATTTATGAAGAGTTTATAAGACAAATTAAGAAATAACAGTCAAAATTCTCGAGGCTTAACATGTTGACTGTTCCCGAAGTTGAAAAGACAATTTAGAAGTTTCTTTGTATCACGATGCTATTATTTCCGTATTATTATAGTATGAGTAAAGGCGAGTGATCCAGGGAATATGATATTAAACCCTTGACAAGTAAGTTTGTTTGTTTCATGTTGTTTTGCTTACTGCTGGTGTTCAACTGGTAAGGCCTGATTGTTTAGAAAACATAATATCAACAACGAAGGAAGGTGATTCCAAAGTCAGGCCGGACTGACTTTAGATCGGTTGTAGTGATTTTAGTGTACGTCGTTTTTACCCTAGTTTCTAAGCCTTTCGTTTCCGCCATGAGCTTGGCCGCGTAGTCGGTTTGGGTTCTTGGGAAGACTGGGGAGAGGCTGGAAACGAGAAGGCCTAGCAACATTCGCAAAAAGGTCTTGCCCCAACACGATCTCTTACCAAAATTAAGCGTATATCTTAATTGTAAAATAGGGCTCGAATTAAGACATGGCCTTAATTTTAAAATAGGGCTCAAATTAAGACATGGCCTTAATTTATCTGTCCCACAAGCGGGATGTTAAACTTGAACACATAAAGCTAAAAATCCTAGAGGGGCGTTGTGGTCGGGGTCTGAGAGGTGGGACTTTTTTCCGGAGGGTTGTAATTAGGCTTAGGGCTACCGGGGGGTTTTGATTAGGCTTAGGGCTACCGGGGGGTTGTGGTTAGGTTTAGGGCTACCGGGGGGTTTTGATTAGGCTTAGGGCTACCGGGGGGTTGTGGTTAGGTTTAGGGTTTCCGGGGGGTTGTGGTTAGGTTTAGGGTTTCCGGGGGGTTGTGGTTAGGGGTTGGGGGTATGGGGGAGAGTTTTCATTTAAAATTAAGGATTATCCTTAATTCTAGGCGAGTTGACAATTAAGGATAATCCTTAATTTTGGATGTGAGGTCGACCTGCCTGCCCAGAATCGTTTAGACTTTAGGCCCTTCGAGTGTTCCTGGGAACTAGTAAATCTACCGTAAACAATACTGAGTGACAGTATAAAAGCACAAGAATGTCTGCGAAGATTTTACCAAAGATCTTGGCGATCGAAAGAAGGATATATGAAATATATTCCAATTGGAGCTCGGAATGAAAATGTAACAGTTTAACTTTCAACTTTTGGCGATTGCAGAAGGAAAACTAGTGATAAGAAAGCTAGGCCAGTGAACCTTCGTCGATCCGAGGTGACTAGGCTTGTATTATTTTATGCAGATGGAAATAGTAAGTGTCGGGAAACAACATCACAATTCTTCCTCAATAAGCAACCAAGCTGTACAATGAAAGTGTTTACGAAATTTTCTAGGCCTTCCCCAGCGGGTCCGTTTGGATCACTTCCGAAACGCGTTAACCGAGGAAGGCCTAGAGACTAGGCCAGGTCGTTTTCATGAGTCCGGCCTGAGATTCAGTTCACGCCGCGGCCTAATCTTAGGTCGCCTGCTAGACCGACCTGAAATTTTGGGGCCGGCTTAACTCCAGGCCGGCTTACCATGTAAACAGAATCCATCACTCTAATTCGAACCGATTCGGACTAGAAAAAAATATTTAACCGACGTATAATAGGAACCAAGACCATGTAAACTGACAAAACGGAAAATCCGGTCTGAGTTCATGTACATAACCCCCCCCCCCCCCATAAACCACTTTTATAATGGCCACTATTTTAAATCTTCTTTTATGTGCATCTAAATTTGCCTTTTTTTTTCTTTTTACAAATTTATTTGGATCATATATACTTAACAACAATAGAACATTAATAGTATTACATAACAAGATGACGAAAGACATGCCGTATAAAAATATAATGAGGCCCATGCAAGGCACCCATGCACCCAAATAAATTCAAAAAGTCTAGAAAAAATTAGATATGGAAGGAAGAAGTGAATGACAAGTGAATCCGAATTGAGTTTCAATCAGGATGGAAATGCGAAGTCAACCCGTGTTTACATGAGAATTGCGTTCCCGGATTGAAATCCGTGGGAAATCTGAAATCTATAAATGTTAGAAAACACGCATGTGTTGTTCATTCTAGTCCTCTCTGTCACATTATCATTCCGGAATGATATCTCGCACTTACATGATTCCGGAACGAAATTTCAATCCGGAATGAGATTTCAATCATATCCGGAATGAGAACCGGGTTGAACTCAATCCGGAATGAGCTAAATCTCAATCCGGATTCATGTAAACAGATAAAGGGATTTGATCAGAAGCGGAATGAGTTCAATCCGGATTGAAACTCAATCCGGATTCATGTAAACAGCCCCTTATTAAGACGAACGTCGGGATTGCGCAATTGCTTGCTATGTTGCTGTGCTTATTGCTTACGACTAGATTGCTTAGCCTTGGCCACCTATGGCACCTACCTCCAACCAACAACGAAGATCTGGCAGTTAAATACACTTTTGGTTAAAGCATGGATAGTAACTTAAAGTTAAAGCATGGATAGTTTACAATCCATGGTTAAAGTAACGTGAAACAGCCCTTTTAACAGCGCTCTGAACCTTAATACACAAGAATTCGCAAACACGCACGCGCGAGTCAATTCACGAATGCGCGTGCGTGACAGGTTTTCTTGCGCGAGCAAACAAGTATGCGTGCGTCATCGCGGTGAATCTAGTTAATGACGTAACAAACAGAACTACGAAGTGAAAAACTGTGAACAAGACAAGGTTTCCAATAAGAAAAACTATTACAGCAGCAACTGAAGGGAAATGGGCGAGTCTTCAAACGACGAAGAGCGTCGAAAAGAGACATCACGGGCAAATGAGTATTTTGTTCCGGCAAATTATCAGCCTGGACTCATGGTTCCTCCTCATTATTTCTCTCAGCCTTTGTACTATCCTTATGTCAACCCTTATTCGCATCTCACAGAGTCCAACGGAAATGTGTCGATCCATGGTTATGGTAGTGATGGTAGGTGCAAGCGATAGCCCAAAATTACAAATGTTAACTTTAAGAAAAGTCATAGATAGATATAAGTTGTCTGACAACGAGTTAAGTCTGATACTGAAAGTTATAACTATCCTAAAATAAAATTCCACTTTGCATGCAGTTTTCCAGTATACATCGCACAACTGCCGCGATGATTTCAAGAAAGTCATAAATATCTTTTAAAACCAAGCATACTCCATATTCATGCAGCCGACATTATATACAACAGTATGCGAGATGTAAGTACAGCGAAGAATGTGTAGTAAATCGTAAACATCGCACGAAGGTTGTGTTGTGTGGCGTAAGAACGTTTTAAGAAAAACGATTATTACCTAATTTATAGTCTTTATAAACTCGTTTAAAAACATTATTGCTTACGAGAAACAAATCATTGCCTATAAGTGTAAATAATGAAGGCGCACGAACGTTCTGATTTCAAGTTGAGACCTGCAGGCATGTGCACAATGACCTTTACCGTGCCTTTTTGGGAGTAGCTCTTCCACGGGCGGAGATTTGGTCGAAATGAAAACACACGTTAACGATTCAACGATAAACTATAGTGTTTTCACTTAATTTATCTATTTTCCCCCTTTTATTTAACACTTCCGAAGACGCTGATGTTTTTGTTTAGCAAGGGCGGGCATAAACAGTGTTTTCAGTTAATTAATTTATCTATTTTTCTCGCTCATCCTTTTTAAACCGTTCCTTTTTTTTTGCTCTTCGACGGTGGGAATAGCAAATGTCTTTCGCATCTCATTATTGATTTGTTATTTTGCTCTGATTGGCTAATTTTTTCGCATCTCATTATTAATTTGTTATTATTAGTTTTATCTGATTGGCTTATGTTTGGTCACATGATTATCTTTCTTATACTAGAAATACATAAACGCAACAACCCCTCGCCCGCTTTAACGTGTATTTTTGTAAAACACCCCCCCCCCCCCCCCCCCTCCATGTTTTAAGCAAAATTTCCAGTCGAAAATAGTTATATAACAGTGGTTGAAGAAAGAAGCGGAGTCCAAGCAAAACTTAGATTTAATAAACTCCGGTAGTCTGGTTGTAAAACATATTTTGTTTATTCGTGGTTTCGAAAGTTTTTTTTTAGCAAGCCTTTAAATGGCTTCCATGTACATGTTTTGATTTCAAATGGTTTCCATGCATGTTGTTTATTACAACGACAGAACTCAAGCAACCTAATCTGCCTAATCTGAAAATTAATAGCCCCAAAAAGAATATATAATAGACTAACAAACCACACAGTGTAATTAGACCTGTGAGGTGGTACAAAATGCAGAATTTGATTCGAAAATACATGTACATTAAAATATGAAAAACATGCCACGTCCTATAGAAAAACTCGATCTTGACTGGCGTCTTCAGCAGGACACGTCGGCAAAAATGAACTGTAATAACTTAAAACCAGCAATTGAAACAAAGCAAAAAATTTAAATATACAGTATTAATCGGACTGTCAAGGTGAAACTGAAATAGCAAACATTTATTTCAATGTATTGACGAGAAAACATGGAAAACGTTTGTCACGACTCACAACACGTTTTAAGAAAACAGCTGACATTCTCAGTGAGATTTTTTCAGACTTATCTTAAACCTTGCCGTTTCTCTCGCTATCATACACTACACTGACTTTCTCGTTGCCTTCTCTCTCTATAGTGTACTTGTTTACCTTTTTTTTTCTGACTGCCTCAGTTTGTTAGCTTCGCTTTTCTTTGCTAAGCAAATAACTTCCCTGCCTTCCAGCTTCCACTGTTTCGTTCAGTTGTCTTCGCGACAGTTTGTACGTTCTTTCAATCTTTTCGACTTTCGCTCAACACTTTTCCTTCGAGCTAATAGTTCTTGTCGCTTCCCCTTAAAGTTTCCTCGTTTTAACGAGCTGCATTTTCTAGTTCCATAGTGACAAATAATAGTATTTTCGCATGTATATTTCCATATTAATGTTCCCAGTGCCCCACAATCTTCACCGCAGTCATGGTCCGTCCACACCAGCATATCCTCTCATTTCGAAATGATGATTATCGTCATTTGTGAGATGTCGTTGAATTAACAATAATCATCATTTTAAAAAAAGAATTCCCTGCCCCCAAACCCCCAACCCTAACCCCACCTCTAAACCTGACCCTAACCCTAACCACAACCCCCCTGACAACCCTAACCCTAACCACAACCCCCCCGTTGGACCTAACCCTAACCACAACCCTCCGGAAAAAAGAGTCCCGCCTCTCAGACCCCGACCACAACACCCCTAATGGTTCTTTTGTTATATGCAATTTAGTTTAACATCCCGCATGTGGGACAGAATCTCACTTGAGTATCATGATAATCATCATATTCGACTTTGTGAAGAAATGACGATAATCATCATTTCGAAGTGAGAGGACATGTTGTCCACACATATATACAAATATTCAGATCGCTCAAATTGATTCGCATTGTAACACGCGTGTAAAGTGGACTCCACGCATGTCGAGATTAGCACCCTCACCCGGGCTCCGGGCCTTCGGCCCTACGCCCGGGCTCGGGGATAAGCTCGTTGTTTGCGTTTCTCTTTAACGAAGGACCTTCGCTCGAAACGTTCCTATACGTTCTCTGTTTCGGCAGTATATATAACCTTACTATATTTCGCTGGTGGTTAGAGTGTTGGGCTAGTATTTCGAAGTAGTGTGCTGCGTATATAGGCAATGTTGAAACACAAATCGAAATATAGTAAAGTTGGATATACTGCCGAAACATGGAACTTATTACACGGGCCCGTCGCAAACCACTACAGCGTATAACATGGAGCACTGCATGTGTGCCTATAAATCAGTCATGAGATTGTGTGGGATTATTCAAAAATTATCACCACCAATCCAGTAATCCACGATACTATTAACCCACTCAGTACCAAGCATGTACTTTAGTATTTTACTCCGGCTATAAACGCCAGATGATTTTACTCGTCAATAGTGAAACCACTGGTATTCTAAAGACGTTGTCTGGAGGCTTGCCATGTTAATAGCCCTCGCGCTCAAGTACAACAGCATTTTTCAACCAAAACAAAGCTTTGAAAATTTGCAGTCCCAAGAGTAATCCCACAACCGTCCTCGTTGCACATAAGTCAACTGAAGCCTAGTTAGATCTTGTTGATATAGATAACTTCATCATTGGCTAGTCTATGAGAGTATAAATATGAGACCCATTATCACAACGATCACCCCTGATGAAAACACTAGATCAGAGATTCGAAGTAACGAAACGTTGGGTGGTGACCATATACTTTTAAGTTACGTTAAAAACTTTGAGGCCAGAGTGTTGCGTCAGATACATACCTATTTCACACTTGAACTTTCCGCCATTGTTTAGAGCGTTCTGGACAACCTACAGGACTTTTCAATGTGTTATCTAAGGGAAAATGACTTCAGTTTAGAGTAGAGTAGAGTAGAGTAGAGTAGAGTAGAGTAGAGTAGAGTAGAGTAGAGTAGAGTAGAGTAGAGTAGAGTAGAGTAGAGTAGAGTAGAGTAGAGTAGAGTAGAGTAGAGTAGAGTAGAGTAGAGTAGAGTAGAGTAGAGTAGAGTAGAGTAGAGTAGAGTAGAGTAGAGTAGAGTAGAGTAGAGTAGAGTAGAGTAGAGTAGAGTAGAGTAGAGTAGAGTAGAGTAGAGTAGAGTAGAGTAGAGTAGAGTAGAGTAGAGTAGAGTAGAGTAGAGTAGAGTAGAGTAGAGTAGAGTAGAGTAGAGTAGAGTAGAGTAGAGTAGAGTAGAGTAGAGTAGAGTAGAGTAGAGTAGAGTAGAGTAGAGTAGAGTAGAGTAGAGTAGAGTAGAGTAGAGTAGAGTAGAGTAGAGTAGAGGAGTAGAGTAGAGTAGAGTAGAGTAGAGTAGAGTAGAGTAGAGTAGAGTAGAGTAGAGCAGAGCGGAGTAGAGCGGAGTAGAGTGGAGTAGAGTGGAGTGGAGTGGAGTGGAGTGGAGTGGAGTGGAGTGGAGTGGAGTGGAGTGGAATGGAGTGGAGTGGAGTGGAGTGGAGTGGAGTGGAGTGGAGTGGAGCGGAGCGGAGTGGAGTGGAGTGGAGTGGAGTGGAGTGGAGTGGAGTAGAGTAGAGTAGAGTAGAGTAGAGTATGGAGTGGCGTGGTGTGGAGTAGACTGGGGTGGATTTAGTAATTGGAGAGAAGTGGAGTGGGGTGATAAAGTAGAGTGGAGTACCACTACCATCCAGTGCGAATCTATGTTTAATTGTTTAAACAACGCTCATATTTCCTTTGTTGTCACAGGAAGACCAAAGTTTCGCCGTAGTCGAACTATCTTTAGCCCGGAACAGCTGGACATTCTAGAAGAACATTTTGACAAGTACAAATACCCCGATGTCAAACGTCGTCGAACAATCGCTGAGGATGTGGGTTTGCCCGACGAAAGGGTTCAAGTTTGGTTTCAAAACAGAAGAGCCAAAGACAAAAGACAAACAGATCAGCAAGTTAAGCTTCGGAAGTTGGTTGATGAAGCTATTGGAACAAACACAGCAAACGAACATCAACATTTGCAGAAAATTCAAAGAAATTCTGACCAAGCTAGTAAGAGAAACTGTTCTTTCGAAAACGCTCTTGACACTTTTATCAAACGAGGTGGCTACAGGTCCGGCCACCGGAACTCGTTCAGGAAAAACTAAAGGTCCGGCAATTGGTTCCAGTCCCAGCGCAGCCAGATTCGATTAAACGCAACTGTCGTTAACGCGTGTTGTCTTAATATCTTTCCGATTCACTCAGTTCAGCTGTGTCAGCCAGTGTATACTCAAATACTGTCATTGAATGTGTGATGGCTTCGATCAACAAAACTTCTTTTACGTTATGAGAATGTTTTAATTTATATAGTAACGTTGAACCAAAGGTAAAACCTTACACATTACATGAGCCGGCTATCCCGGCTAACTGACCTAACTCGTGTCACGAAATTCTCTTATCGGTCGGTGGTCAAAACAACAGTACGATTTTACTGTTTACATGGGTTACATGGGAAGCGTAATAGTTTGCCTTAATTTGTCTCATTCCGTCTATATATAAAAGAAAGGATTTACCAAGAGGTTTCTAAACTGATGAGATAGAGTAAACGTCGAATGTAAAAGGTAGACTGCTGCATTGGCAGTGTTTTGGATATAACAATAGCAAAGCAACAACCTTTGTGAACTGCCAAGATTTAGTAAAGAAATGCTGACGTTTTGAGCGGCCGATAGTGCTAATGGTCAGTGATAGAACAGAAATTCGCTACGTCCCACTCAGCGGTCTCGCTACTTTCAGGCTGCGCTGATACTGGAATGGATTGCCGGACTTTTAGTTTTTCTTGAACGAGTTCCGGTGGCCGGACCTATAGCCACTTCGTTTATCAAAAAGATGCATGTTTCGTCTTGGTCAATTGAGAAATCCCGGCAAACTTCAAAGCACCTATGACGAGCCGAAGCTGACGACCGCCGCTGGGGCCGTCGAAACGTCAGTCAGTAACATCAAGTCTTTCTCAAGACCACACTAACCTAGCTGACGATCAATTTTCACAAACCTGACATTTCATGTTGGAAAAATCCTCACCGTACACAAACAAAAGTGTTTTTCACTTATTAATATTTATAAAGTAACACGGTTGAACGATTGAACCAAAACGCTCGGCTATATTGGATAGAGAAAAGTAACAAAAAATGCCGAGAACAGTGATGGATTTACAGAGGGTGCAGGGGTGCAGGGTGGGGGCGTGTGTGCCAATTGCCTTGTCAAATCATAGTCAATCGAGATATGGTCTGGAAACTCGGCAAACTTCAAAGCGCTTATAATGAGCTGTGATTTTATGTTGAACCGTACCTTACACCGTGCACATTCTTTGTTTTAGGTTTATTAATATTTAAATAGAACGGTTGAGTAATTTAACTGAACTGAAACGTTGCTATTGGAAAATTCGTTCATATACTAAAATACAATGTGTTCAGTGACCGTGCACCGTGCACAAAAATGCATAAAGGCGAACAAAAAGATAGACCGAAGACTTTAGCTGAGTTTCCGGACCATATCTCGATTGACTATGGTCAAATCCAAGTACATTAAAGGACGCATTCATTCAATGTCCGTGTAAACTTCATGCTATCATATGATTCATAGATATGATTCATATATTATAAAAAAACACATTTTCTGGCGGGCTTCGCCCCACCCACCCCCACCCCCACCCCAGTCCCTGCCGGGGGCTGTGTCCCGAGACCCCTGCCGTAGCTCCCTCAGCGGCGCTACACCCTGCCTCGGTCACACCCCACGCCCCAGGCCTGATCTCACTTCGCTTGCTCAGCACACCCCTTGCCAGATCAAGCTGGATCCATCACTGGCCGAGAAAAGTTTTTATAATGAATTCACGATTCGAACGAAGTCCTTCATCAGAGTGATTGCTTCGTTATACCAAATCAAGCAAACATACATTGTCCCTCATGACAAGTTCGTATAAACGTGAACAAAAAGATAGAACAAAGACATGCATTCGTCGAGTTTTCAGACCATCTTTTGATTGACTATATTGCTTCACTCTCCCCATACTTTTTTGCAATCATGCATATAATTGTATCTATGTTGTGTGTCTCAGGTACACAACTTGTACATGATAGCTCATTGTACGTCTGGTAGCACAGACTAGGGAACATCTATAGGAGATGAGGCCATAAATTTCATACTGGTGACGTATTTTTACGCAGAATACAGTACGAGCAAAGACGGAAAAAGGATTTGATTGGTTATTTTGAAATCAGATAAACATATTAAATCATGGATACACATGCACCTCAGCCGGATTGACCAATCGTTGCCGTTTCTCACCAAAAATATGAATTCAAAGCGAAAGCCTAGTCTTTTACCAACAAACAATGAACAATAGTTATTTCTTCTCTAGCGAGCTCTAGCTCAGCTCGATTAGCTTTTTAGTTATTTTTGAGTGACTTTTACCGAAATCTGTACATATGTAAACAATTGTAAAATGTCTTGCATGTTGTATGGTAATATGCATCTTTTCTCTAGTACGATGAATGCCATCATTTTCGAATCAAAATCAAAGGATTGAGCAAGACACTTACGAAACACAGAAACAACGTTTTGATGCTCTATTAAGTTCCTTTCCAGCCTATTTGTTCACACATTCAAGTAGACGAACGCGTATCGATCGAGTTAACAGTTCTGCACTCCGCTTTACCGTAATCGGTATAGACTGAAGCTCGTCCTCTACCAAAATGTTAGCCTAGATGTAGACCCCATACAGAAACCCGTTTCTTGTCTTACAGGCTTTCTGGCAGGTGTCGGTAAAAAAGTAGGACAAAAGTAGGACTGAAATTTTCGTAAAAGTAGGAAGAAAGTTACCCTGGATGCCAGAGGCTCTGTGTTTGGGAGAGGGAGAGCCTCTGGTCTCGCGAGCTTCAAATCTCACTTTGGCAAGTTACTTCCTGTTGGTGATTCTCACGGTTGAGTGAAATTTGAAATGCATGTTGCTATGTTACGATTGTTCAGAGTCCTCGACAGACAGCAAAGCATACTTCGTTTTCAATAAGGAAACTATGGATTTTATCACAATTCTAACTCACTGTGGAAAGAATAATTATCAGACTTGCTCTGTTCACAAAAACTAGACTTTTGCTTTGGTTTTTCAGTGAGCTGAAACGGCAATCCGAGACTCGGAGGTGTATGGTTTAAGTTTTTAATATTTTTAATTACTTACTCATTTGATTAACCAATAGTAACGCTTGCAGAACTTTAGGCCAATCAAAAACCGAGTTCAGATATTGAACTCGCCAAAGTGAGATTTGAAGCTCGCGAGACCAGAGGCTCTCCCTCTCCCAAACACAAACTCAGAGCCTCTGGCACCCAGGGTAGAAGAAAGTAGGAAAACGTACAAAAAAGTATGACAAAAGTAGAAAATTTTTTTTGATTAATTTCAAATGATAATACCACAAAAATACAATTTAACCCCATTTTTACTAAAATGAAATATACAAAAGTGACCTCCTCTTCTCCTACAGCCAACCGAGTTTTACTTCCTCTTGGCAGTATCAAGTCAAAACATAATGATTCCACGAAACAGTCTTCAAAAAAACAACTAGGATTTTAAGTGAAAAAGTAGGAAAAGTAGGAAAACCGAGCAATTTTGCAGAAAAAGGAAGGAAAAGTAGGAGGCGAGGGCAGAGAAAATAGGAAAAGTAGGATCGCCAGAAAGCCTGTGTCTTACTAAAATCTTTTCTTTGGTTTCAGGTGGCTCAGTTTCTGATCAAAACCTACAAGAATGTCAACAAAGTCCATTGGGCCGACTACACCCTCATGATAAAGAGACTGAAAATGATCATGATAATCAGACATTTCATAGAAGAAAAACAAAAAGTCCCACACTGGACAATCCTGAAATGACCAATCAAAAAGACTCACTTCCAAACTGTAGTGTAGATAGCAGAGCGGAAATCGTATTTCCTGAGGCCTCGGAGGACCTACCTCTCCCAAGACCAGTTGAGTCAACATCTCAGAATATGTGGACCCAGCCCGACAATTCAAATTTTGGGACACCTGAGGCTCAGGTTGTGATACAAAATATCGACCAAGATTTGTTATTCAAAGTAGCAAATATTTTATCGGCCAGCAACGACGCAACGTCACTGATAAGTGAGTGGTCGCAGGCACCAAATAAAACACACACAAATAACCTTGAGGAACAACTCAGACACTTTGCTGAACACCATCAGCAAGTTTTGATCGCTAATCAAAATGATGGAAATACAAACACACCTTCCAATAACACAACACAGGATACTGGGTAGAAAAATGTCATTAATATAAGCTAGCCGATAAAACTATGGTGAAAAAAATATGAAGAAATTTGACAGAAATAAAAGCTTCCTTAATGTGTTCATGTAAGGGGAATTTTGAATAAAAAATGTGCAGAAGACATAATATTATATAAATACATTTTAATCAAAACAAGTTGTTCTGCAGTATAAAATTTTTTTTACATTATACTGTACAGTCAATCTGGGTGGCACAACATGTTTGCCTCTCACCACTAAAGTTAAGCTCATTGACAATCAAATGGGGTTAGTACTTCGATGAGAACCTTCTTTGCTTTATTTGAATAGAGTTCTTCATAGGCATAGAGTAGGGGGGGGGGGGGGCTGAGGGACCTTAGCCCCAGAGAAATCTCAATGGGAGGCTGAGCACCCCAGAAATTTTGCGCCAACTGTCAATCACAATTCACAAATTATAGGTTACTCATTAGGCTAAAGTAACTGTTACAGCCTCATTCCTGTCAGCCAAAAGCACCCATATACAGTGATAAGTCAACCCAATAAACACAACATCGAAAAATTGTTGAAATGTGTAATACACACACTGAAGGTCATAAAATGTCATAAAAACTAGTTAAAATTAATACAAACTTTAACTAGTTTTTATGACATTACCAGAAATTTGGGTCATTTGTGCCGCTGCTCTCGATCAGCGGCTATATTCGCCTAATAATATAATTATGTATTCTAGAATTTCTAATGAGTGTGATTCTACTGTATTCTAGTGTTTCTCATTATTCAGGTCATTGAGTTCTTTAGAATTCGCCTAAATCGTGCACGAAGAGGACTGTGAAATCAAGCAAGTTCAAACGCTTTTGGAAGTACTATGCTAGAGATAAATGAGGACCTTTATGTGCTCTCGAAGTAGACTGACTCATGCCGAATGCAACGCGAGTCGGGCACTTCGCATCGCCCGTAACGTTGTTGGTCAATTTGGCCAATTTCTAGAACCTGTTTGCAAAGATTACTATGGCTAACACTATGGATAGTGGCGCTTTCAGTGCAAAAATAAGACGAGCTAGGGAAGTTGTTTTTTTGTCGAAGTAAGCAAAAGTTTTTTAGTTATAACTGTTCCTTAGTCCATGCTGAAGTCAAATGGAGTCGGGCAAAGAAGAAATATGTCACCGTTTAAGCAAAATTTGAATAATTATGTGCTCTCCTTATTATTTACTGTTGAGAATCTCCATTATTATGGTCCTTAATACGCACGCGCGCCACCATCTTGTCCCAAATTTCTGGTAATGACATTTCATGACCTTCAGTGTTCTTAAAAATCAGCCCTCAGAATGCAGGAAATGGCATTTCTAAGACTCTAAATTTCCGGGGGCACCTTTTTGTAAACACCCCCCACGGAAAAATTCTTAGAAAGGCCCTGTTCAGCACTTCAGCCCCCCTAGACAAAAACAAAACTCTACGCCTATGGAGTTCTTTATTTAAACTATTCCCTCATATAAATTTTGAGCTCATAATCTAATTGTTAAGTGGTGAGAATAACATTTTAAAGTACTGTATATAGATTCTACATACTATAATAACTGTATTTCTTATATATACATTATATGCTAAGCTGAGAAGGAATATTTCATAAATGAGTGGGAGTGTTTTACCAGGGGTTACAAACATGAGAGGACAATGAAAATCATGAGGCTGCAAGCCAAGTGATTTTTATTGTTTTCGAATGTTTTACAAACACGAGAAAACATTGAAAATTACAAGGTAATAGGCTGAGTGTTTTTTGTTGTTCTTGAGTGTTTGTAACCCCTGGTAAAACACAATACACAAGTTTATGAAATAGCTTCTCAATCATCAATTATAGTGGAGGGACTTGGTGATCTTGATGAATTTATAATTAAGAAATGTGGTAATAAACGGTTCTTTGTTTGTGTCATTTATTCTGATTTCTTAATTATAATAAAATGCACTTGATCAAATAATTTTCTTTGATTGGCTAATTAGCTCATGAATTATTAATGATTTGAGAAATATATTTAAAAATACATTCTTATTTCATAGCTTTCATCCCATTTAGAATTAATATATTTCCCATGTAAGTAAAAACATATTATGACAGGTCGAATCGTCCTCAAAGAAATTCAGAAACATGAAAAATTATCAAGTTTTTATAAACTCTGTAGTTAATAAAAGTAGCGTGCTGCGTAGGCAGTGTTGAAACAACAATCGAAATATAGTATTAATTATTAAGCTTTGATATACTGCCGTGTTTTTTAGGGTCGCCGTCCAAAACTCGCTCCCCACCAGCGGCTGCTCACTCGAGCAACACATTCCATTCCCTTTGTATAATGAACCAATGAGATTACAGCATTGATCACTGCTAAAATTAAATGCCAGACTTTTGCGAGCGACGAGGCAAGCGTTGTTGTGTAAAACTTGTTTAATCGAAAGCTAATATTTCGAAAAGTTTAGCTTAGAACATTACAAAATTTACGAAGAATAATGTTTTAACTATGTTCTTTCTCCCCATACAAACAAAGGTGCGTAAAAGTCAATGTGAAGCGCGTGGGCATCAGAGAAATATTCAGTTGACCGTGTTGACACACGGTGTGCTCAAACTACCTTACCGAAGTCTGAAAATTAACTGCGTACCGCACGGCACTTGAAATCACGAATATTTTCAGAAGTATAGCTTAGAACTTCGCCGAATTTTTGAAGAATGCTATTTCGATTATCCTCTTTCACCACATGCAGATAAACAAGCGTTGAAGTCAGGGGCGCCGGAGCCACGGGGGCAGCGGGGGCAGCTGCCCCCCTCCCCTTGCCCTCACGGTGCGGGGGCAGCACGGGGGCAACAATTGCCCTTTTCCGTACGAGGAATGTTTTCTACAGAAAGTATCATTCGTATTATTGTATTAGATTACTGTTGTATTAACATGGAAAATGTCTTACAAGCTAGTTTATTGCTTCAGACCGCGGGGAGACAGCAAACTAATTTTGCCTTGGGTTACTTCTGTCTTAATTCTGCTCATGCAGGCCTTTTTAACTTGGTGGGTGTTTTGTGATTTCGTTAAGGATGTCATGTTTTACCTTGGCTGACATTTGATTAAGATCATTAACCGGTCATTAGAAGGTTGCAGATTCGAACCCTGTCTGGGGCTCAAATCTTTTTTTGAGTAATTGAGCTTGACGAACGTCCACCGAACGTCTGTTACATGCATGCATGTTATGTATACAACTTATGATGTCATACGAACACACACAAACAAACCACGCCTGTGTACCAAAATATACTTGCTAAAATTGCTACCTCTGAACGTTTTTAGTAAAAAGAATTCAGTGTTGCCCAACACGTGCAGATATAGAATTCTGTCATGCTTTCTGGTGCTTCGACAAAAATGCCGACAAACAAGCGCCCAACACAATTATTCAGCCTGAAATTACGAACTAACCTTGAGTAATGCTGATATGTTCTCCTGTCATACGAAGAAGTTTGTCTTTTATCGAATTTTCACTGTAAATTTGGACAAAACTCGACGACATTTCTTAGGTTCTCTTCCAAAATTTAAATGTCCCGCGAATCAGTGGGCAAAACAAGTGAACGAGTCCTCGTTCTTTTTGACCAGCGCTCGCTCTCTGAGAGGATGATCAAAGATGGCGGCCGTAAATGGGTTGGACACTTTGGAAGAACGGATTTCTGCGCTTGAAAAACGCACTTTTTCTACTAGCCCAGAGAAATTAAATACATCGGTGAGTTGCCGAAACTAACTAGCTCAATTATGTGCGATTTTAAATGTGCGAGCCGTTGAATGTTTTGTTGATTCCTTGTTTCTTAATGATGACATAGTGCACAGATGCCTTGGTGAAGATTAGACAAGATATGAATAAAATGGCGACAAAGTACACCAAGTTAGGGGCTCTATGGAAGAGATGTGAGTATTGTGAAAAACGCTGTTGAGGTACTTCCAGAGAAAAAAGAACTTCAGATTGCGATTGGTCAGATGGAAGATTAGATACTGAATTTATAAAGTTGTTGATAACCTGCTGCAGCCGCTGATGATGATGATGATGAAGAGACGATGACGATGATGATGTTCATGATCATGATCATGTTGATGATTTAATATGTTTATGATGTTGATGATCATGCTCATGAATCATGTTGATCATGTTGATGTTGAATGATTATGTTGATGTTAATGATGATCATGTTGATGTTAATGATCATGTTATGTATCGTGATGTTGATATTAATGTTGATCATGATATTGATGATCATCATGGTGATGATCATCATGGTGATGATTGTAATGTTGATGATTATGATGTTGATGATCATGTTGATGTTGATGATGATAATCTTGATGTTAATATGTTGATGATGATCAAAATGTTGATGATCATGTTGATTTTCACATTGATCATGATGTTGATGATGATCATGTTGATGATTATGTTGATGATGGTAATAATGATAATAGTGATGATGCTGTTAATGATCATGTTGATGATGATCATGTTGTTGATGATGATGATGATGATGATGATGATGATGATGATGATGATGATGATGATGATGATGATTGGTGAGTTCCTAATAATGCACTTCAGACAAGGAATGTTATCAAGTTGTGTGTTTCCATATTTTGTGCACTGTACTTTTCATGTTTGACTTTTACTTACAGTACTAACACTGACGTCAAGTTAAATGTTAGAATGTTTTTCTTGCAGTGAATGAGTTACAGGAGTATTTAACACCAGAGTTTCTTGAGAAAACAGTACTCTCTGATGATTCCAAGGCTGATATAATTTTAGCAGGTACCGTACAATAATAAGGCTATCTTGTATACTAAAAAAGACTCATTTATTGCTCAATATATAATACTGTATTTTCAGGTGAGCAGCAACTCAAATCTACTGCAGATCTGTTCCAAACCTTAGAGAAACTAAAAAATGTTCCAAGTGAAGCAACATTTAAAGGTACTGTAGTATGTATAGGTAATAGCATGGTTTCGAGTGCAATTTGGAAAAAAACATGCAAAAGTGAGTTTTTCAAAGACTATCAAAATTGCACAAGTCTGAAGGACGAGTGCTATTTGAGGTATTTGAAAAACTCACAAGTGTGTGTTTTTTCAAAATTGCACTCGAAACCATGCTATTACTTATTAATAATATACATGAAAATGTTAAGCAAAATGTTCCAGCTACGAAGTTACATACCACTCATTGCTCCACTTCTCGAAGCTTTAATGGTTGAAAACTGCTTCATTTTGTTCACTAAATACGTCAAACGTTTTACTCATAGCATCTAACCTCTTCTAGTCTTCTTGTAGGAACTTTTATGACAATATTAAAGCAAAATTCACTCTGTATTTCATCGAAATGTTCTTCGACAACTTTATGTTTTGGTCACCATATTGGATTTTTCGTGAAGGAAAAACCATCCTTCAAAATCTGCATAGGCATTTCATTGGCTTTCCAGTAGATTCCGGTTGTTTACTAGCCAATCAGAATGCTTAATACTAATTGAAATTTGCACTGTATTTCATTTTTCTGCACTGTATTACACCTTTTAATAATAATAATAATAATAACTTTATTTTAAACTGTAAGACCCTTTCAGCTGTAAGAATAACTGGTATAAACAGGATGAACAGTATTTACAATTATATAACTACCCTAACTACAATATTAATTACTATAATACAAATTAAGAACTACAAATATGGGTTAAGAACTACAAATATTTTCTGCACTGTATTACATTGAAATTGCACTTCTCTCGACCAATCAGGATGCAGTAATTTTGTCATGTATATTATTATAATAGTAATCGACTAGTTGTACTGTACTAATAATTATGCTGTACAAACACTGTACAATTGTAGTATTACAGTCAAAATGGAAATACCTTCCCACTTCTTCTGTAGTTCGTTGCATATTTCTGTAGCTGCTACCAAAGCCAGAGAAATATTTTTGTTCAAAACTGTACAAAAATAGTGTAATTTAGCTTTAAATGGCATTTAGTCATAATACAATGGATGTTTATCCCAAATCAGTACAAACAGACAAATATACATCAAGAATTGGTTAGATCTTTCACTAGACTTTCCTCGCACTTCAGTAGTGGCTACAGAAATACACAACCAACTACAGAAGTGGAAGTGGGAAGGTATTTCCAGTTTGACTATAAAACTTTAACAGAGCTTTCCTTGTTGTAATTTTATAGATTTACCAAAATGGTCATCTAAACTTGAACCATTAGTTCAAGTAAATATTCAACAAATGGTGAGAACATAATTTAGACAAAAACACACAAAAGGTTGATAAATCAAGCTATAATGTAGTACTGAGAAAAAATGCCTCCAGACAGGGAAAAAACTCCCAATATTGTGAGAACTACTTTACATGTACTGTAGTTCAATCCAGGGCTGGATTAGGGTTGTGCAGGGCCCACAGCATGTTTTCAGCATGGGGCCCCTTGACCCCCCTGGGTTCTGAGCCCTGGGTTAGATACTGTAGATCTAATTTGTATTCAGGATATAACACTTCAGTACAAATCAGGGACTGTGGAGCAGGGGGGGCTGGGGCTTTAGCCCCCCAATAATTTTTCTAAGTAAATTAATATGTGCATCCAAAAAGTATTTTATTGCAATAGACAAAAAAATTGTTCAATCAGTCACTCTAGCACATGCAGTGGTCTGCGCTTGAAAATTATATCAACAATACAAAGCAAGGGAGCATACCAGAAATGAGTACTGTTACGGTTGACAATATGTTGTGTTGGGTATTTGTTCTAGTTTGCTCTTATATATAAATCTTAATCTATTAAATGGAAACAAACAAACAAAGTGTTGTCTTTTGAGAGTTTTCTGACCTTCAGAATTCTGTAAATTCTTCCCCCAAAATGCAGGAAATGGCATTTCCGACTCTAGATTTCAAAAATTTCAGGGGGGCATGCCCCTGGACCCCCTAGAAGAGTCCCTTTTGTGAACAGCCCCCCCCCCCCCCCCCCACCAATACAAAAATCGTTCTGCAGTCCCTGCAAATGCACTGTTATGTGTGTCCTGAGCATATAAATACATAAGTAATAAATATGAATATACTGTATTAATATTTATGCCATCTACTAATTGAAATACAGTTTCACAGAGTATAAAAAATCATTCAAGTTGTCAATCTTGCAAATACCCAACGCTTTCTAGAAAGAACAAAAAATTGTGCTATCAGAAAGCGTGGGGCCCCCTGAAAGTGTGGGGCCCCCTGAAAGTGTGGGGCCCCCTGAAAGTGTGGGGCCCCCTGAAAGTGTGGGGCCCCCTGAAAGTGTGGGGCCCATGGCATATGCTGCTTTTGTCATATGGTTAGTATGGCACTGGTTCAATCAGGTCATTTTTGAGAACTACAGTACTTATCTACAACCTCTGTTTGAGGACTTGAGATTTTTCCTGACCACAGGTACTTACAGCCAGGACAATAGATATCAAAAATGTTTAGTTTTTTAAAAGTTATTTGGGATTCTATTTATCTACTTTTTAGGAAAAGCTGGAAGTTTTAGACGAAAATGTTTGTCAGTTGTTGACAACATATAACAACATTGTATCCTTTCTTCGACACTACTGATATTATTACTATTATTATCATTGATTATTATTTTAAAATGACCTAGCATTAGAGTAAAATTATTAGTTTATTATCTCACTCTGTCTAATTCTAGATAATCAATTATGTACAAGTACTGTACACATCAACCAGTTAGACACCCCTCTACACTGAAATAAAATTTGTTTTAAGATTTCCTTGACTATTTTCTTCAAAAAAGGTCAATAGCCTCTCAAAGCAATTTCAAGAATGGGAAAAGACCATTTCTCAACTTGAAGAAGCTGTACAGAGCAAGCCCAGTGACTAAACATTATGACTTACATAAATGTGGTATGGTTGTAGCATTTTAAAATTGATATATAGATTTATGAACTGACAAGGCTGTCTACAGTATGTAGTAGCTCTCCTGTATTTATACTGATGACTATTTCTCAATGTATAGATAAAGTTACTAATAACATTACGTTGTAAATATAGACTCGGACTGAATGAAATTACCAATTGGCTTGGTGTCTCATATCAAGCTTCCTTCATATCACCCCTAATAATATTGGCAATTGATGGTTTGCAATCAATCCGCGCAGCCATGTTGGAGGAAAACATACTCCAAATACAATAGCTGCTATTAATGAGATTCTTTTGTTAAAGTTCCTCCAACATGGCCGCCATGCATGACGTCAAGTGCAAACCAAGAATATTGTTGGTGTGCCATAGCTCCGAAATATCTGTCAGGGCCCGCGAACCGGGGGGGGGGGGGGCTGGGCTATAATTTTTCTAAGTAAATTAATATTGTGCATCCAAAAAGTATTTTATTGCAATAGACAGAAAAATTGTTCAATCAGTCACTCTAGCACGCAGCGGTCTGCACTTGAACATTATATCAACAATACAAAACAAGGGAGAATACCAGAAATGAGTACTGTTACTGTTGACAATATGTTGTGTTGGGCGTTTGTTCTGGTTTGCTCTTATATATAAATCTTAATTTATTAATGGCAACAAACAAACAAACAAAGTGTTGTCTTTTGAGAGTTTTCTGACCTTCAGAATTCTGTAAATTCTCCCCCCAAAATGCAGGAAATGGCATTTACGAGGCTCCAGATTTCAAATATTTCCGGGGGGCATGCCCGCGGACCCCCCTAGAAGAGTCCCTTTTGTGAACAGCTCCCCAATACAAAACCCGTTCCGCGGTCCCTGTTTTTCAATGATCTAACGTAACATGCATGGTCGTTGGCATCCAAGTTACATGTTGTTCATTTAAATAATGTATTAAAATAAATGTATTAATAAAATAAAGTTACTAAAAGGAAATTTTATAGATGATTCACTAAATGTTCACTTTGTTAGGATTTATACTATTTGTACGATTGTATACACTATGTAATGTGCCCGAGTTGCAAGAATACATACTGCAAAAAATGTGGGAAATAACCGTGGAACGACAGTGAAGACGAAACTAATAATTCTCGACTATTCATTTCCGTTTTAGCTAATTTAGAGCCTGTTTAACGGGATGAATTTCATCCCGTGTCAAAAAGCGCGGGAATTTAGGGAAATGGAGCAAAAAAGCAAAAACTCACCCTAATTCCACTACGTTAGAAGTGATTTCACTTTTATTCAGTGTTTTGTCTCTAGATCTGACCGCTTGGACGAAATTCTGACCGTAATATTCAAAGTTACAAGCATTGCAGTTCAGTGCATGGTAAACTTCCCCAGTCTCCATATAACAGTAAATTGTCTACAAGCCAAGATCACATAAATAGGCCCTTAAAAAATAGAGGGAAAATTACGAAAGGGCCATCTCCATATTTATTAAAGATACTTAGATATTAATAATGCAGCCAGGACTTCAAAATTTTAATAGTTCTCTCAAAATTTGCAAGCAACGTGTAGTCGTCTTGTTGAATACTTGAATTACACAATAACAATAGTTTCTCGCTCTTTTTTGGTAATTAGTACACGCTTAAAAACGCACACAGCCTGTTGCAAGTTTTCAGCAGGCGTGAACAACATTGTTGTTCGGAATTACAGCCGTGAAGAATGTTGTGGAGATCAGTGTGCCGTACCCTGTGAACATGCAGTGTTGTACAACAACGCTAGCGGTATTCGTGTGCACCGGTACAGATACAGTGTAGATCAATGTGTACTAAATTGGTTTCTTGAAGCCAACTGAATGAACTCCATTGTATTATTTTAAGAACAGTTACTTTAAATAGCATAGGGAACGAAATTAAATTCTCCACTCCATTCTTTGCACCGCTACCTAAAATAGCAACATTAAACAGTAATTATGCAATAACCGAGAAATTATAATTCGAGAAAGCCTCGAAAGGAATGACTCGTTACTTATAGAAATACACGTTTGTGAAAGTTGCTCGTCTATATAGGTTATAGTGTAGTCTTGAGAAAGAATGGTGGCAGTGAATGATGTTATAAAGTAAATAGTTTGCCGCTCTGAGTTTTCATATTTTAACAATATACGGCAAGGCAGCATCAGTAATTATATAATATAATATTAGACATTCGTCCTCAATTGTCAGTGTTTCACATATACAAATGATTGGAATAGGATGCTTGACAAAAAAATGATTTAAAATAAATAATTATTTAAAATCTTCCCCTAAAACGCAGGAAATGGTATTTCAGAGATTCCAGATGTCACATCCTGCAGTGACACTTCCACAAACATCTATTAGAGAATTGAAAACCTCTATTCCACCCAGTGTAATAATTCTATACCTGATTGTAAATTTACGAAGAGGTGATTATTTTTAAGAGCTGCACTTGCATGGTGTACCAAGTTGGATGGCTTTAAATAACTTTTAAGTTCAAAACCATAAACTCACCGAGGCCACTTACGGTGCATGTTGTCAGGGGTATATAAACAACTCGACCCATCGAACGACAAAGTCGAATCAAGATGAATAAGAGCAGTAAAGGAGCTGTAGTCAAAGACGCATCAAAGTCTCCAAGGTGTGCACGGTGCAGAAACCACGGTGCTCTACGACAACTAAGAGGTCATAAGCCGTTTTGTCCGTGGAAGGAGTGCCGTTGTGCTAAATGTATTTTGGTTGAAGAACGAAGACGTGTCATGAGGGAACAGATTGCACTGCGCCGAAAACAGGACCAGGAGACACTCCAACAACAATGGGAGTACGACGAGAGCTCTTCTTTGATGGAAACTGCGAGTAGTAATCAGAAAGCAAGTAAACGGGATTATACATCGGCTCGAAAAGAAAGAACGAGCAAATCTCAAAAGAAAACCTCGCATCTTCGTAAGTAAATGTATAAGACAATAAACTGTTATTGCCCCATTGACATTGTTGGCAAAAAGTTTGATTGCTCGTTGTGATTGCTCATTGTTGTTGTTTGTTTTCTTACATTTATTATCGTAAACAATAACTTTGTTGCCTACTTATGGCATCGTTTGTCTTAGAATTAGTACTGTACTGTACATTGTACTGTGCACTGTACTGTGCACTGTGTAGTGCTGTACCGTGTATACTGTACACTGTATGGTGCACTGTACTGTGCTGTGCTGTGCTGTACTGTACTAGTGTATTGTACTGTACTGTACTGTACTGTACTGTACTGTACTGTACTGTACTGTACTGGTACTGTACTGTACTGTACTGTACTGTACTGTACTGTACTGTACTGTACTGTACTGTACTGTACTGTACTGTACTGTACTGTACTGTACTGTACTGTACTGTACTGTACTGTACTGTACTGTACTGTACAGTTGAAGCGTGGCGGTTGTAAATTTGCACATAGAGCTGGACTATGGTGTGAAGAAGAGCAACCTAAAAAAATACTATGTTGACAATCTCGATATCATCTTTGCGGATGGCCTGTGGCTAATCGCTATAACCATAGTTGATAGAGGGAGAAGGTTAGGAAACTTCATAAAATCCATTGTTCATTGTTCTAGGTTTTTGTGTACCTTGTGCACGGTCACGGTTGAAAATTCTATTGTAGTACTATTGTTTTACCTTTGCGAACTAAGATAGCAGTGTAAAAGAGATTGGGTACTAGGTGTTTGTTTTGGCTTCTGGTTCGAGGTATTCCAGTACTTATTACAAATAATGACATATTTCGATCCGTGCTTTCAATAGAAAACGTTTGTGTTCAGTCGTTTGTCCATATCAAATGAGCTTTAAAAAAACTTTGTGCACGGTCAAACCCTGTTCAACCTCCAAGTGGGTTCTTTGTTCAATATACTTGAAGTTTGCCGGGTTTCCTAACCATCTCCCTCTATCAACTATGCTATAACTGATTTTTTGCTATTATCGTTTAACCTTTTCATGCATGGCAGGAGGGGCAACTCCCCCCGAGAAAATCCAAAATATGATTTTTATAATGTTGATTATTATTTTTTATTGGTATTCAGACAGATATATATATATATATATATATATATATATATATATATATATATATATATATATATAGTTAATAATTGCGCAACAACATCACATTTGTTCCCAGAGACACAGAATAACTAACTAGTCGTTTAATATCATAACTCTGACAATGAGTTTTCGCGTTGCGTTCGCGCTTTATCCCGTTAGAGTAACAATTATTTTGCAGTCATTTGCTACTCACTTTACACCAGAATGTTCGGAAGTTCGTTGGGAAGTTCAAAGCTCGTTTTAAGCTATGCATTTGATTGACTTCTTGGTTCCTAGTAGCCGGCAATCAACTGCGTAGTTCAAAACGAACTTTGAATTTCCCAACGAACTTGTGAACTTACTTCGTAACGAACTTCTGAACATTTTGGTGAAAAGTGACAAATGAGTTGCAAATGACTGTCGTTGTCTTTGTAAATATGTAATACTGTAGTTTTAGACAAAATCTTTTGTAAAAATGAGAGAACGTGTCTTAAAAAATGTCTTAAAATGTTCAAAATTTTGCTCAAATATGACGTCAGATCGCGGGAAATGCCATTTCAGAGACTCAAATCTCAAAAATTTTCCGAGGTAGCATATCCCCGGTATGCATACTAAAAACTCCTGCCTATACGGCCCTGCTTTCATGCGAATTGTTTTTGTGAAACACTCTATTTTCTTTACTCTTTCTAACGCCAGACGATTTTACTCGTCAATGATAGACTTCTCGGAAAACCATGCATGATAGAAAAGGGTAAATGACCCATCAATGACTTTTAACAATGTCGATTCTTTTCTGCGTCTCGTTTAAAGGGAATAGAGAGGCTGGCAAGCTTTCTACAGTTACCATTAAAGAAGGATATCCCAGCTGGAGCAAAGCTGCGAGGTCATACGATCAGTTGGACCTTTTAACAAGACTTTTCCCAGAGTATCCTGAAACCGTGCTAAGATCTATCTTAGAGGAATATCAAGATTTCGAGGCTTCAATATACGCCTTATTAAACGAAAGAGAAACCAGGCAGATGGTTTTCGGTAGGTTTATATTACAGTAATAATAACCCGCATAAAAAATCGTATTTCTAAATCCTATATATTGGGCATAGCGCGATCTAGCTGTTATAGGCCGATATCTCTTCCGCGCGTGCTGTCTCATTCAGCACTGCCCTTCAAGATGTGAGAAAGAACCCATGCTCAGGTAATGCAGTGCACATATGAATAGTCAAAGACACGATGGAAAGGCATAAAGGGCATTTTATGACAAAGTTGGTTGGGGAAGCGGCGACAACGGGCACATGCCCCCTCTCCCCCCCCCCCCCCCCCCCCACCCCCCGCCCCCGGTTGCTACGTCCCTGTCCGACTTCGTTCACTACGACCGACCAATCTCGTTCCCAGAGCCCACGTTCCCCTTATCCAGCGGGCGAGAAACGAGAGACTCTGGGATAATCCGTTCACGCCATCACAGGATTCTTGTTATCCGGAAGAAGAGTTATATAGAGTTCACTGTGTTCATCAGCCAATGAAATATCGATGTGAAACGGATTATCCCAGAGTCTCTCGTTTCCCAGGTGGGGAACGGTGGGCTCTGGGAACGAGATTGTACGACCGACAACACGATGGGCCCTCACTTTTCCAAAACCCTGGATCCGCACATCTACTTCTATTATTCTTTCTAAACTTAGCTAAAAATTAAACCCCGAGCCCGGGCGTAGGGCCGAAGGCCCGGAGCCCGGTGAGGGTGCTAATCTCGACATGCGTGTAGTCCACTTTACACGCGTGTAGGAAAAGCGAGGGAGACGAAATCTGGGACATAGTTTATTTATATATATATTTATATATATATATATATGTTTGGTACGGTGTCACGCGGTAAGAATGGTTGGACACTGGACAAATAGTATTTTGCTTTCGTTTATTAAATCGAAACGAAATGGAGCACGAAGAAAAGAAGGATACAAACAACACGTTTAGTATATCTTGAAGAGAAACCAGAGAACTTGAAGAAACCAAACGCCGTATGGTAAACAAAAACTCGATCTGAATTGCAGTATTTGTGGTCACTCCGTGGTCAAATCGTTTTAAAGTTAACGGTAGGATTCTTGTTGTTTTCAAGTTTTCGCTTAACCTAAACAATATACTGCTTTACGTTTTCGTGCTTCCCCTTTGCTCGTCCAAAGCATAAATCACCTTAACTAAAGCTAACTTAAAACACTACCATAGACTTTATGTGGACGAGATGTTTTGGCTGTATTTCCAAATTTTCGACTGAAACGTTGCCTGTTTAATACTTCTTTCTAGAATCCGATTCAACCGAATTGTTTTTATCTCGGAGTCTATTATAAATGTAATTTTTGAGCTGTTGTTAGTTGACTTTTAATTCTGCCTTTGCAAAATATGTATCCATAGGGAAGCCATTTAAAGCTTGTTAAAAATAATCCCTTTTGAAACCTCCAAAAAAATATTTTGTACAACCAGAATTTAACAATGAAATCTATGTTTTGCTTTGATATGTTAAATCAGTGTTTAGTCATCTTATCCATAAATTATAGAATTATCTTGAGGATTATCATTTGTTTTTATATCTGTTTGTTTTATATTGCCTGTATATCAGGTGTGCTTATTTTAATCAAGGTGGGTGGGTGGGTGGGTGGTTGGGTGGGGGGTGTTGCAAAAAAGCATTTATAAAAGTGGGCGAGGGGTTGTTGCATTCATGTATTTCTAGTACTAAATTGTTCTAACCTTTTCCTTATTTGATAAGGATGGCAACCTCCTCCACTCCGCTCTTGGACTCCGCCATCCGTGAACCCGTACACAACAGAAATGATAGACGAACGGTCCCAAGCTGCGCTGACACTGGCTTCTCTCGGTGGATTCAGCATTGGCTTTTCACAATCGAGTGCCTTTCCCGTCCAATCTCCTTTCATGGTTGCAAACTATCACCATTACAACACGGTAAACCAGTATCGAGACCAGCATGGACATTTCTTCGCTGCTAAATAATGACAAAACAGTATGAGGGCGATTAACTGGCGGGTCGGGTTAGCCAGGTTAACTGGGCCAGCCCGGTAAGCCGGGATGGGTTTTGAATTGACGTGGATGATTTCAGGCCGAAATTCGCAGTTATCACGTAAATAAGGGAAAAGTTACGTTAGTATTACTTCAGTTTTACACTAATTAGTCTATCGTTTATAGTCTTAGCTAACCCACGAAACACGAAAACGTCTTCACGAAGACTAATTAATTTATTTAAGTCTTCGTTATGATCACGAAACACACGAACAACGATTTGATGTTCTATTTCAGTTCCTTTCAGTTTCAGCACTATTTATTCACACAGTCAAGCAAACGAACGCGTATCGAAGCGAGTTCAACAGTTCACAGCCCTGTTTTCCGGGATGAAAACGATCACATGCATGGACATTTTCATCCCAGCAAACCGGGCTAGCCCGCTTGCCATGTAATCGAAATGTTAAAAAAACATGCGTTTCATATATAAAGCGGGCTAGCCCGGTTAACCGGACCAGCCCGGTCCATCGCCCCCTAAAAAGAGGATTTTTTCAACGATAATATCTACCTTCACAATTATAGAATTCTTTTACCTTTTCCACAACCCTCACATGTATTTAAAACGTTTAACTGTAAGAGATTACCCTGGCTCCTGAGGTTTTCTCCCGTAATTTTATGGTGGTAAGACAGGAAAGAAGAAAAAACTTCTGGTAGGAAACGGTACGAACCACACTTTCATGTAATTCAGGCGGCTATATTTGGCTACAAATCTCATAGGCTAATCTGATACAGGTTGAACCAATCATATCACCCTAGTCATTGCCAGAAATTTGGGACAAGATGGTGGCGCGCGTGCGCATTAACGACAATAATAATGGAGATTCTCAACAGTAAGGAATAAGGAGAGCACACAATAATTCAAATTTTGCTTAAACAGTGACATATTTCTTTTCGTCTTTGCTCGTCTTATTTTTGCATATATATAGTAATCTTTGTAAACAGGTGCAAGAAATTGGCCAAATTGACCAATAACGTTACAGGCGATGCGAAGTCTCCAGATCGCAATGCATTCGGCATGAGTCAGTCTACTTCCTGAGCACATAAAGATCCTGATTTGTCCCTAGCATAGTACTTCCAAAAGCGTTTGAACTTGCTTGATTTCACAGTTGTAGCTGTTTACAGGTTGCATGTTTACCTTTGGGCAAATTCTAAAGAACTCAATGACCTGAATAATGAGAATACACTTCTAGCATACAATAGAATCAAACGCATTAGAATGCATAATTATATTATTAGGCGACAGAGAGCAGCGGCACTGACAAATGACCAAAATTCCTGGTGATGTAATAAGAAGTTTAACGAACCAAAACTCTGTTTGAGGGTGGTGAACACGTTCTGCTCAGCTGGAATTTTAAAGTGCATATAACGTCTGTGGGGATTTAACATATTTGTATGGATTCTTCTGAGAAAAATTGTAATATATCTTGTCAGCCAAAAAAATTTACCTTCATAGACTTTTTCGGTGCTAAAGTTGACGGGAGTGAAGTTGACGGGACCGCTTTACAGATGCCCGCTATGACATTACTTCCGTCAACTTTAACAGCAAAAAAGTCTATGAAGATGAAATTTTCGGTTGACAAGATATATTCCAATTTTTCTCAGGAGAAATGTGTCAAGTCCCCACAGGCGTTATATGCGTTAATTGGCGCTGTTGTTGCGGATACCCTGCCATTGTGTATCGTGTTCGTTTATATTTTTTTTGTGTATTTATTTTTTTTAAATTTATTTCTGTTATGTAAAAATGTGGCAAAGCTAATAAATAAATAAATAAATGAATAAATAAATAAATAAATAAATAAATATGCACTTTAATGGAGCGGTTTGATCAATCATCGTAAACTTATGACAGTTTGGCTGACAAAATTTCTAAAACACCCCACAAATTCTGGCAAACTTTACTAATCGTCAAGGGAAACGTGTAAATAGAGGCGCCGGTTATGGTTTAGAAGTTCCCAACCTCGATCGTACCCTACCATAAAGGAACCGCTTCATATACCGGAGGTTTTCTCTCCTCTCTCGTCTTACCGCTATAATTAAATTACGCGGGGGAGAAAACCTCTGGGACCAAGGGTAGTATGAGAGCCCCTTTCGGACCTACGCAAGCTTCGTGGGAAAGTGGGCTCTGCCAACATATTCGATATTTCTTTTTGAGCATGCGTGAACGGTTGCCAAGATACTATTTTTGGCTCTAACGCGTTACTTGCTGTTTTCCTGCTTGCGGGTGCTCAGTAAACTAGAACTTGTCCGACCAGTTAAAAACCTGACTGACTCGCCCCAAACTTGGGGCGAAGATCGAGTTTGTTGGCAGAGCCCACTTTCCCCCCAAAGCCTGCGTAGATCGGAAAGGGGCTCTGACTCGCAGCGACAGGGTAGTATGAGATACACATTTATTTAATACTAAAATACAGAGATTTTGAGTAATTCACCAACAAGAAAATGTTGTTTGAACACGAGCAAATTCTGTATTAATTATCGCACTAAATATGGCGGATTCAACATTTTTGTAGCATACTTACCTTCATGATAATTTTATCTTTTGCTATGTTTCTTATTCCCGAAATGCTCATAAAATTACAGGTAGTACCATTTGGCAAGACACCATTTCGTAAAGTACCATTTCACAAAATACAATTCACAAAATACCATTTCGCAAGGTACCATTTCACAAAGTATACCATTTCACAAAACACCAAGTGCCATTTCGCAAAATACCTTTTCGCAAAATACCATTTCCCAAAATGCAAGTTCACAAAATACCATTTTACAAAGTACCATTTAACAAAGTTCTACTTCGCAAAGTACTATTTCACGAAGTATCATTTCGCAAAGCACCATTTCGTAAGGCACCATTTTACAAAGTACCATTTCACAAAACACTATTTTGCAAAGAACAATTTCTCAAGGTACCATTTTACAAGATACTGTTTTGCAATGTACCATTTCGCAAAATACAATTTCACAAGGTACCATTTCGCAAAGTACTACAGTATTTCTCAAAGTACCATTTTGCAAAACACCATTTCGCAAATACCATTTTGCAAGGTACGCTTTCAGAAAGTACCATTTTGTAAAGTACTATTTTGCAAAACACCATTTGGCAAAGTACCATTTTGGAAAGTACCAATAAGTACCATTTTGCAAAGTACCATTTCACAAGGTACCATTTCGCAAAATACAATTTCACAAAATACCATTTCGCAAAATGCAAGGCACAAAGTACCATTTAACAAAGTACTATTTTGCAAAATACAATTTCACAAGGTACCATTTTGCAAAGTACCATTTCGCAAAATACAATTTCACAAGGTACCATTTCGCAAAGTACCATTTCGCAAAATACAATTTCACAAGGTACCATTTCGCAAAGTACTATTTTGCAAAATACAATTTCACAAGGTACCATTTCGCAAAGTACCATTTCGCAAAATACAATTTCACAAGGTACCATTTCAGTTCGCAAAGTACCATTTTGCAAAATACAATTTCACAAGGTACCATTTTGCAAAGTACCATTTCGCAAAATACAATTTCACAAGGTACCATTTCGCAAAGTACCATTTCGCAAAATACAATTTCACAAGGTACCATTTCAGTTCGCAAAGTACCATTTTGCAAAATACAATTTCACAAGGTACCATTTCGCAAAGTACCATTTCGCAAAATACAATTTCACAAGGTACCATTTCAGTTCGCAAAGTACCATTTTGCAAAATACAATTTCACAAGGTACCATTTTGCAAAGTACCATTTCGCAAAATACAATTTCACAAGGTACCATTTCGCAAAGTACTATTTTGCAAAATACAATTTCACAAGGTACCATTTCAGTTCGCAAAGTACCATTTTGCAAAATACAATTTCACAAGGTACCATTTCGCAAAGTACCATTTTGCAAAATACAATTTCACAAGGTACAATTTTGCAAAGTGCCATTTTGCAGAGTACCATTTCGCAAAATACCCTTTTGTAAACTACCGTTTAGCAGAGTATTATAAGCCAATGTAAATCAATTATATATTAGGGAAGCACAAGTGGCAAAGAGTTGCCTCTCACCACTGCGATCCAAAGTTAAGCCTGATTGGACGGGGTTAGTACTTGGATGGGTGACCACTTGGGAAAAACCTTGTCACGGGCTTCTTATATGTGAGTAGAGTTATTGTAGTTGATTTCTCCTGTGCTTCGAGGGTTTTTCTCCGGGTTCTCTGGTTTTCCTCCCTCAGTAAAACCAACAATGCGATCTTAGGAGAATAACCTTGTAAGGGACCTTGAGTCCTATTGTTGTTGTTTCTCCGGTATCAGTCAGATACAAATGTTAATAAATAAAATAAATAAAAATATCAGCGGTCAACTTAACTCAACAAAAATCCACACAAACCTGAACACAACAATTAGTAAGATCACTAGTTAGTGACATCATCAGTCAGTAGCATCATCCACTAGTGACATCATCAGGTAGTGACATCATGAGGTAGTGACATCATCAGGTAGACATCATGAGTTAGTGACATCATGAGTTAGTGACATCATCAGGTAGTGACATCATGAGTTAGTGACATCATCAGGTATTGACATCATGAGTTAGGGACATCATGAGTTAGTGACATCATCAGGTAGTGACATCATCAGTCAGTGACATCATCAGCTGGTGACATCATCCATTAGTGACATCATCAGGTAGTGACATCATCAGATAGTGACATCATGAGTTAGTGACATCATCAGGTATTGACATCATGAGTTAGTGACATCATCAGGTAGTGACATCATCAGCCAGTGACATCATCAGCTGGTGACATCATCCATTAGTGACATCATCAGTTAGTGACATCATTAGTTAGTGACATCATCAGCCAGTGACATCATCCATTAGAGACAACATCAGTCAGTAACATCATCAGTTAGTGACATCATGAGTTAGTGACATCATGAGTTAGTGATATCATCAGGTAGTGACATCATCAGTTAGTGACATGATTGTTAGTGACATCATCAGGTAGTGACATCATCAGTTAGTGACATCACCATGTAGTTACTAGTGACAGTGATATCATCAGTTAGTGACATCATGCAGTTTGTGACATTGTTAGTTAATGCCATTGTTAGTTAGTGACATAGTTAATAACATCATTAGTTAGTGATATCATCATGGAGTTAGTGACATCATCACTCAATACTTTCCCTGAAAAGCAGGATATCACATCTACTTAAACTAGATGACTAAAACTTTTTCTTAATTACAAACCCAATCTTGACCAAACCACTGATTTTCAAACTCTAATCTCAAACCCAAACCTTAAAATGATCAACTTATGGTGATCCCAATAATTGGCTAATATGGTTTAGCTAGGTCAATATGACAGATAATACTCTCATATTTTTCTAAGTCTGGCAATATGCCACCAGCAGGTTTTCCTTGGCTTGCTCAAAAACTGGTTCATTGCCAAAGAAAATCTTTATTAACCTGTATCAAGACAAAAAAAACCATCTTGGGACAAAAGATGTTCCAATCGTTTAGCCCAGTGCTTCAATCTCAACTGGGACAAAAATTCTTTTTTAATGCCCTGGTAACAACTTTTATTATAATTGTTTATCTGTTTGCATTTATAACAATTGTGACAAATTAATTAAACTAAACTCCCCCATCATTATTTAGTAATTTGTCCACATATTATTTATTAAATAAAATACTGTACCAAGTATTTAAATAATACTGGTGTAAAACCTGGCCTATTTGTCACCAGTTTGAGAAGTTTTGTGATTTTAAGTATTTCAGAAACATTAACTCGCTATGAATTATTCATATGTAAAAAATGCACTGGCAGGAAAATTATTACAAACATTTCCTTGATTAATGTATTTAACAAATAATCTATTTAATTATTTAATTTTTTAAAAATAATCCATAGATTGTTTAGCTCATAGAAAATACATTATTTCTAAATAATGAACTCATACCAGTAATAATTTTTTTAATTTGGCACCCCAATGCAAGATGTCCATTTAATTTAAAAAGTGAATGACTTTAAACATTCATGAGATTTAAAAATAATAAAAAAGGTTAAAAGTATTTCAACTTTTAAGCTCAGATTTTCAAGTAATTTTACTCTTTTTTTTATTTTCAAAATGGTAATGAGATGACACCAAAGTCATCATCATTATATATCTATACAATATTTATTTGCAGGAGTGACATTAGACCCAATTCTTCCGTTACATGTAATGGTGTGTTTGAACAACATGTTCCATATTGTATGAGTTTTCCACAAAAAATTCTCCAGTAGTTTATCTTTCCAAAAAGAGAAAGAAAGCCAAATGCCTACATAGATGTCATCTCATTACCATACTAGAAATGCAAATCACCAAAAAACATTGAAGAATAGCTCCAATCAAAAAAATATTTCACTGAACAATTGTTTGCTATGTAGCATGTATTCAGATGATAAAAAATTTGGGTTTATATGCACTTTAAAAATCCTTGCAAAAAATCTCTGTTAAAGCAATAAAGGTTGCTCCAATCTAAAAAATATTTCATTGTTCAACTATTTGCCAAGGGTAGAATGTATTTAGATGACAAAAAAATTGGGGTTATATGCACTTTAACTTCAGCATATAGAAATGAATACTGTCTAAAATCTAAAATTTTACATTATTATTCAAAAAGAAATCCTATAGACCACTTTCATAATGGCCACCATTTTAAATATACTTTTATGTGCATCTAAATGAGTCTTTCTGGCCTCGTTATGAAGCAAAGATTCTTTTGAATTGCAGACACACAAACGAGGCCAGAAAGGCTCATTAAGTTGCACACAAAAGAATATTCAAATTATTCACTATTATGAAAGTGGTCTATAGGAACTCTTATAGGAAATTGGGCCAAAATCTAATAGAAATTCCTACAGGCCCCCCTGACCCCTCCCCAAAATCTATGGTCACTGCTCCAGCCTTTGATTCAGTAGGTAAAGAGGCTTATTCCAACTTTTCTTTCTCCTTCATAACCTAACTTTGAATGTTGTATAATCAACTGATCGATAAAAAGGACATCACCATTGCTCCATTCAAAAGTCACAGCATTCTCCCAGCTGAGACGCCTGCATTCATCGAGAAAGTGTTCTTCAATTTCCTCTCCATCACCATAAGTGGAATGACACGGGTACTTCCTCAGGTCAGAAAACTTTTTACCTTCAAACCCTGGAATGCCTTTCCAAAAATATGAACCATGGTGATGATATATCTGATTAAACCAAAGACGTTCACCACTTATTGGGTGCACAATGAATGGTGACAAATGATTCCAGTAAAACAAATTACCCCCTTCCCACTCATAACTGTACTGGTGCTTTTCCAAATATTCTTCAACTTCAGCACGGTCTTCCGTTTGAAACTGCATTTGCCAAGTTTGATAAACTTTCTCCTCACCTTCGCTTCGCCTGTCCGGTATATAGTGCCAATATCGAATATGTTTCTTTTCGCATTTTTCCACGAAACTAGGGTCGAGTTGCTGCAACACTTTGCGATTGTCACAAATTGCCGTCTCTCCCCCCCGGGATGGTGTCTGGAGGCAACTGATGGTGAATATTTTAGGATAGCGAGTACTATAAGCCATCTCGTTATGCGGTTCAATCGAAAACTCCTTTGGCTCTAAAGACCCAGCCGATACGTTTTCCGCAACCTCGAATCGTGAGCTAGTCCCACCAACATACGCGTAAGGCTCGTAACCCAAATTACGTCCCCACTCGGCGAAATCGTTGGCGTTATTAACAGGTAAACCACGAAACAGAATGGCTACTGCAGTTCCATCTTTCTCGTAGTTTCGATATGCTTCGTCGATCACATCTCTCGATCGTTTAGCCCAGTGCTTCAGAGTCGCCTCAGATCCATGTTTAGCTTTCACAAGCAGTGGACAGTCCTCCGTTGGACCTGAGAGGAACTTGGGGAAGTTTGGAGCGTCAGAACAGCTTGTAAGATTTTCCCGTCCAGATAGAGGCACTGGCGTCGCCAGTTCAATCTCGTTCAATGAACCTCGTGTGAAATGTTCTCCTAGATGCAGAGGACGACGAAACAGACGATAAAACGAGAACTTTAGAGCATTCAAAGTCTTTGGAACGCCAGTGCCATAGTTATTAATACGTAACATGCTTGCGTGTCTGCGTGAGTGTATCTTTTCGGTTCGCACTGCCCTGAGGGGGGGGGGGGGGGGGGGGGGGGGGTATACTTCACAAGCGTGATCGAGTTTCGCTCAACATGAGAAATTTAACTTAAACAATTATTTTCCTAAAAATTATAAGAGCCTGCGCAGGAAGCAGTGACATTCAGCCCCTAAATAAGGTTGGCTGAATTACGTTAATTAAGTTTTAAGGCCCGCTCAAACGAGGATGAGAGTTGATGAGAGTCGATGAGAGTTGCAACTCAGCTCGGTCGCGTTTGACCACCAACTCTCATCGACTCTCATGCACTCTTATCAACTCTCATCAACTTTGAGCTGGTTCAAATTTTAATGAGAGTTGATGAGAGTTTTTGCTCGTTTGACCGGTCATGAGAGTTGGCATACGAGAGTTGATGAGAGTTTAGTACTTTGTTTACCTCGAATTCGTTCCTAGTCTCCCTGCTACGCGCGGTAAATCCTACAACTCTTGTGTCAACTCTCATCCTCGTTTGACCGGGCCTTTACAATTGCGAAAATTACATTAAAAATACGTTAAAATTACATTAAAAAACCGATAGCATAAACAAGTTCGTTCGATACAAAAAGTGTTAAGAACCAACACTAGCTCTAGCTTCAAACAATGCAATTAATAATTAATATTTTATATTATATATAATTAATTATTAATACCAAGACAAGGAATGTAAAGCAAATTTGATGACTACAGCCTAATTTGTGTTTTCTCAATTACTAAAATCCTTTTTCGCATTTCAATATTTAAAAACTGTGTACTTACATTTTTCCATAAAATTCCAAAAATTATGTGTAAACAAACTTGAAACTACTTACTTACTATTTCACCCACATAGACTCATTTCACTATTATTTTTCTATGATTTTTTAAAAAATTACTGCATACAGTTTCTTGAAAAGTGGAAAACACACGTTTCAAATCCAAAATCTTGTTCATTGATATTTTTTAGAAGAATGAAACTAAATGTCTTGACAGTCTTGTATAGAACAGCATTTTGAGAATCAGAAACTGAAACGAAAAAGTTCGTAACCATGGTTGCTATGGCAACACTGACATTTCAAAATGGCTGCTAATTTGCGTTTAAACTAGTTTAATTCGCAAAAAACCTAGGTGACCCCCATTTTTTATTTTATTAAAAGATTTTTCTAGTACGAGTATTCAATAGGTCAAATTTAAAAAAATTCTGCAAATCCAAGAATTTTTCATTAAGAATAATCACGTTTTTTTTATTTGAAATTTTTTTGGATCTACAGAATATTTTTTAAATTGGGCCAACGATCACTCATACTATGAGAAAACTTTTAATAAAATAAAAATTGGGGGTTACCAACGTTTTCGAATTAAACTAGTTTAAACGCAAATTAGCGGCCATTTTAAAACGTCATTGTTGCCATAGCAACCACAATTACGCACTTTTTTGTTACAATTTCTGATTCTCAAAATGCCGTTCTATAGAGTCAGTTAGTTCTATTTTTACAACAAATAATCAATGTACAAGATTTTGGATCTAGAACGTGTGTTTGCCACTTTTCCACTTTTCAAGAAACTGTGTGGAGCCACCTTAACAGGATTCTAATAACGCCCCGTAGTTCACATTAGATTCTATTTCTATTGACGGGAAATCAGTTCAAAGCAAAATATTATCAACATCCAATCACTTAAAGTTGTTTATAAAGAATATATGTAAAATATACTGTAAAAAAGTCAATAAATGTGTCCAAGATATATAGAGTACGACGACTTGATAAAAAATTTGGCGAAAACTTGGTCATGGGCGTGGGCCTTCGCCCTTCAGCCTTCATTTCAGACTGTGATTTCAGTATGTAAACAGGCTTATACCAACTTTCCGTTCTCCTTCAAAACCTAACCTCGAATGTTGCATAATCAACTGGTCCATGAAAAGCACATCACCATTACTCCATTTAAAGCCCACGGCACTCTCCCAGCTGATGCGCCGAAGTTCGTCAATATAATATTGTTCAATTTCCTCCCCATCACTAAAACTGGTGTGAAACGGGTACTTCTTCCTGTCGGGCAACCTCTCTTCGAATCCAACGACGGCTGCATCAAAATACGAGGCATGGTTCACTTGGATCTGATTAAACCAAAGACGTTCGCCACTTCCTGGGTGGACAATGAACGGTGACAGATCATTCCAGTAACACAAACTGCCGCCTTCCCACTCGTAACTGTACTGCTGTTCTTCCAAATACTTTTCGACTTCAGCACGGTCTTCCGTTCCAAACTGCATTTGCCAAGTTTGATAAACTTTCTTCTCGCTTTCGATACGCCCGTCCGGAAGATAGTGCCAATACCGAATCTGTTTCTTTTCGCATTTTCCCACGAAACTAGGGTCGAGTTTCGGCACCAGTTCGCGATTGTCGCAAATAGCCGTCTCTCCTCCCAGGGATGGTTTCTGAAAGCAGCTGATGATGAATATTTTAGGATAGCGAGCACTGTAAGACATCTCGTTATGCGGTTCAATCGAAAACTCCTTCGAATCCAAAGCCCCTACGGATACGTTATCCAAAACTTCATATCGTGGACTAGTCCCGCCGACATATACGTAAGGCTCGAAATCCAAGTTGCGTCCCCACTCGGCCAAATCGTTTGCGTTATTAACAGGTAAACCACGAAACAGAATGGCGACCGCAGTGCCGTCTCTCTCGTAGTTTCGATATGCTTCGTCGATCACCTCTCTCGATCGTTTAGCCCAATGCTTCAGCGTTGCCGCAGATCCATTTTTAGCCTTCACGAGCAGTGGAGAATTCTCCTTTGGACCTGAGAGGAACTTGGGGAAGTTTGGAGTGTCCGAGCTTGGGAGATATTTACGTCCGGCTAGAGGTACCGGCGTTTCCAGTTCAATCTCGTTCAATGAACCTCGTGTGAAATGTTCTCCAAGATGCAGAGGACGACAGAACACATGAGAAATGCAGAACTTTAGAGCATTGACGGTCTTTGGAGCGGCACAATTACGCAGCATATTAGCTTCTTCGCCGTCTCACTTCGCCTGAAGGCTCTGTTTGGCGTTCTCGAAAAAAAGGAACCCAACTGAAAATAGGCGACGTGTCTCATATTCATGCACTTGCGTAACTGTTTCAAGTTTGAAAGGGAATATCTTATTAACTTATTAACATCAACATCGATCTCCATAATAATCGAGATAATACTATAATAGACATGTTTCGGCAAACCACATGGCGCCATCTCCAGCCTCCAGTACACATAAATGGATTAACTTATAACTATCGGAATGTAGTAAGATTCGATATACTGCCGAAACTATAGGAGTCTAACCTTTCGAGCGAAGGCCCTTTCGATTGTTTGAAGTTTCAACACTGCCCACGCAGCAAGCTACTTTTATTTAAATTATAACTGACCACAAAACTGACAGGTACACACAAGGAGTCTATACATATGTGCACTGATGTGCAGTGAATAAAGAATTATAGAATTTCAAATCACAACGTGCAAAATTAATACCGAAACGATAAATTTAGTAAACATGAACATTTCAGTAGATGTGTGAGTTGGATAAGTCACATTTCGGCTCGCCGTTCGGTTGCCCATATGATATCACTGAGATAATATCTCGTATTTCGTCACCTATACATAACCACTGTGTTATTATTAACCGTCACGCTACAATTTCGTCGAAACGTGGAATGTTCAATAAAATGTTTACGATTTCCGGAGTTAAGGTGACGTAATACGGGCAAGAATTGCTACAACATTGTTGCGTTGCAAGTTGAAAAGCGTTGTTGCACGTATTAGTATCCATATCTAATATATGGCAACCTAGTTTGGGGTAATACCTACACAAAACGTGTACACAAATTATTAAATATCCAAAAGAAATTAGTGAGACTAACGACTTATATTTTGACCACACTGAACCAATATTTCAAGATTTGAAAATACTCAACATCTACAAAATTAATGACTATCTAACAAGTTTATTCATGTTTAGATATTACCAGTTACACAATTAATTTGCAAAAAATATTTGCGAATTATTTTGTGGCAAATAATGAAATTCATAATTACTACGCAAGAAATGCATCAACCCTACAAAAGAACAAATTATGCAAAACACACCATTTCTACTAAAGGAATTAAAGTATGGAATAGTCTAAAAGTGGAATACAAAAAGATTGAATCTCCCAGTATTTTTAAAAGAAAAATGAAAAAGTATTTCCTGCAACTGCAAGCATGCAGATATAGTAAATTGAAATTAAATAAAAAATAAATTACCACCCACCTTAAACATTGCCACGCAACAATGATTTTGTTGCAAGTTGAAACAACATGTTGCAGCAAGTAGAACTGGAGTCTACTTTTTTTTTTTCAACATTTTTTCCCCAACTTGCAACAAAATCATTGTGGCGTGACAATGTTTAACGTGAACAGTTCAACCAGCTGGACGATTAAAATCATAAAAGAAGATTTATGATGAATATAACTTGTGCAAGTTTCCAACCGCACATGTATTAAAGTATTTGACGAGTGTGTCGTCGTAAAATCATTCCTCCGTTTACGTCACACATTTGCTAGCGCCAGACTATTTATACAACACGGCTTTTTATAAAAAATACTTGCAAAATTGGTCGATCAATTCGTCAAAAATCTTCAGAGAAATGTCAAATGTTTTCCCGTAATCCAAATGAATTGCTGATATAATCGCAAAGGACACGAAAATATGCATGCTGGGTCGGGATCAGTACATTTGACCTGAAGAGATATACATTGCTTTAAAATGACTAAGTTTTGAACGTTTTGTATTTTTTAACAAACGCTTATATACACGCTGTTCCGCTCACTGTGCTACTGTTCGCAGGATTTCTAGATATACATAGCGTTATTTGAATTACTAATGAGATGTGTTGGCCAAGTGCAAACATGCAGATATTCGTGGCATTCGGTCAGTAATTGTATCCGGTAATTATCTGTCTATTGTACTCCCCTAACAACTCTTTCACTACAAGACGTCTCCTTTTGACGAGTAAAATCGTTTGGCGTTTGTCAGAGTAAAAATAACAGTTGACTTTGGTGAAAGAAGTTAAGATTAGATGAACTAGAAGCCTACAATCGATTCGTTGGAGACAGCTACATTCACCCCCCGGCTCTCCCCCTTTGGCCTTTACAATGTTGGTTTCGTGTGAAATACGCAGCGGTGTGGTTTGTGCTAACTGCTAAAATTATTTTTAATACAATAAATCAACATTGAAAAGGGGGTGGGGGGAGCCGAAAGATGTGTTTAAGATCCAGTTCACACTTGAAATCGGCTCGGATAAAAAGGATGAAGGATAAAGGATAAAGGACAGGGGCTAATCATCCTTAATTGCAGTCCGCGGCTGAATTGCGAAGGACGCAGATCAACGTGGCCGTGTCGAGGCATATCAAAGGATTCAAAGGCGCTTCCAGGCAGCCGCCATACGACACAGTTCAGACTACGGATCACAGCTAAGATGTTAGGTGTTGATTTTATGGAGGGAGGAAAACCGGAGAACCCGGCGAAAAACCCTCGAAGCACAGGAGAGATCAACTACAACTCTACAGTACTCACATGAGTTTCAAGCCCGACAACGGGGGTCATTCACAAGCGGTCACCGATCCAAGTAGTAACCCCGTATAACCGGGCTTAACTTTTTAGTGAGAGGCAGCGCGCTAACAGCACACGCCACCCGTGCTCGGCGCTAAAAAGTCACAAAACGCCGTCATGTTCACACGGCCCAAGGCCTGGCCAAACGCTTTCAACATCGCATTCAACATCATTCGACTTTGTTGAACATTGTTGTAAACCTAGAAATGCGCTATACAATTTGGTGGGATAATATTCTTTGAATTGCTCCTCGTTTCCATTTACTTTTGACGAGATATGGCAACCACGTTCCCCACCCAGGAAACGAGGGAATCTAGAAGATTCCGGATAACAAGAATCCGGTGATGGCGTGAACGGATTATCCCAGAGCCTCTCGTTTCCCGCCCGCTGCGTGGGATGGCGCGTGTGCTGTTAGGGCGCTACCTCTCACAAATAGTTAAGGCCGGTTAGACGGGGTTAGTACTCGGATGGGTGACCGTCTGGAAACAACCCCGTTCTCGAGCTTGGGACTCATGTGAGTAGAGTTTAGTTGGTCTCTCCAGTGCTCCGAGGGTTTTTCGTCGGTTTCTCCGGTTTTCCTCCCTCCGTAAAATCAACACCTAGGGCTTAGCAGGGATCCGTGGTCTGAACTGTGTCGTATCCGGCTACCCTGGATGCCAGAGGCTCTTGTGTAATAAGCATGGCGGCAGACGAAGCATAGCGCTAGAGAGCCTCTGGCTCAGTGATCTAGACTTGCTCTAATCCCTTGAATCCAGGGTAGCCTCGACACGGCCACGTTGAAAAATCCTTAGGAGAAATTTGATTGTAAAGATACACGTTTGATGTATCCTCATTAATAAAGACAAGCACTGAAAATAATTGTTTGTCTTGAAAAATTTTTCATCCCTCCCCCCTCCAGAAAAATAATGGTTCGTCGCTTAGCCAACAGTCGACTTTGTGTTACCACGCGAGAATCGCACGCACGAAAACCAAAACAAGACTGTCAACAATGGCGGAACAAGAAAACGTTTCGGCTGAACATTCAGATATTGAAAAGAAAATTGTTAGGTTCAAGAAAATAAGAATTCAGAAAATACAAAGAAAGCAACAAAGAATTAATGCATCTAGAAGCCTTACGAACGGATACTTAGGATCCACAGAATGGAAACAGACAATGAAAAGCTGAAAAAATGGAAAGTTAAGCTAACTTAAAATGTTTTAAGTTTTTCTGGAAAGTTTATGTTTCGGTATAATATCATTTATAGACCTTTCGCTCGGGGTATTCCACAAAAAATTACCCCTCGGGATGAAACATCCCTCGGGCGAACCCTGGGGTAATTTTTTGTCAATACCCCTCGCTCCTGGAGGTGTTCCGACACTGAGGTGAATAATATATTTCTCGGTATTTTCATACAGGACAGGACCTCCAGCAACTTGGCGCATACTCGATATTTGTCGACAAAACAGTTTTTTACAACTTTTGAATATATTATTAATGGCTAGAAAATTGTACATGAAAGAAACACACCTCATGTGGACACTCTTCTACTTAATTTTGTCGACTTTTCTACTACACGAGCCTTGTTTATCAACAAAATATGGCCAGCGAAATGTTAAAACCATGGGACCATTATACCAAATAAAGTTTTCAATCAAAAATGATTAGTTTTAATTTTCTTAAATCTTTAACTCTACAGAGGAGGTATATTAAAGTTCCTATGAAACGAAAGTTGAGTTTGTCTTATTTGAAAGAACACTTAAAATTATAGCGTAATATCTTTTGCAGTTTTTCATTTCCTTGCTTTGTTCGTGAGATATTTTAGTTCGTTTGATATGCAAATTAAAAATAAACATTTTGACGTCGTAGGTGCATGAGCTATGGAATCCCAACAGAATCGAAAATATTTAAACATGTTTTGAAACACATTTCCAAACGTAATACGACCTCTGCATGATATAGACGATTCATGAGTTTATCAGTACTAATTTCAAATAAAGATGTTACAAATTTAATTCCTCTACTTCGTCTATGTTATGGGCTTTATATTCAAAATAATTGTCTGGGCTTTGATATTTTGTCTGCACTTGCATGCATGTTATTCAATTCATCGAAAAGACCTTCACTGGCTTTAGGGTACATTTTGTATACGTGTTGAAAATATGTAAACCTATATAGCTATCGTTGGAGAACACTTATATAACTGGCTACATTTGAATTGAAAGATTTCTGGTTTCATTGAAAAGAACTAAGAAAAATTCACACTGTTGATCAAATTCGATCTTTTGATTAAAAAAAGGTCGTTTTTTTGCTCTGGTGAAGGCCTGACTCAACATGGTATTTTTTTGTAACTTTATACTTGCAGTATACCTCTTGTATATATAGTCTGTGAGTTTATACTAATTTCAAATAAAGATGTTACAAATTTATTTTCCCTATTTCGTCTATGTTATGGGCTTATTTAAAATAATTGTCTGGGCTACACTTGCATGTTATCCATCAAAAAGACCTTCACTGGCTTTAGGGTACGTTTTGTGGAAAAAAAGACAGCACGTACCCCCACGTGTGTTAATTGAAATTAACAAGACGTCTGCTCAGGCGATCACTCGGGCTACCGATTTCACATCTAAAAAACCTGCGGAACAGCGTGTGCATATTATATAAGCGTTTGTTAAAAAGTACAAAACGCTCAGAAGAAATCGTTATGTAGAACTGCTCTGAAACTGCATGTGATTGTACAGTGCGAGGGGATCGAGGCATGGTGTAAACAACAAGGTACAATCCCGTTTAGCCGAATACGAAGCGATGGTTCCGATATAGAATTCATCTAAATCGTACCAACAGAATCGAAAATATTTAAACATGTTTTGAAACACATTTCCAAATGTAATACGGCATCTTCATGATATAGACGATAAATGAGTTTATACTAATTTCAAATAAAGATATTACAAATTTATTTTGTCTATTTCGTCCATGTTATGGGCTTTATATTCAAAATAATTGTCTGGGCTTTGATATTTTGTGTCTACATTTGCATGTTATTCATCGAAAAGACCTTACTGGGTTTTGGGTACGTTTTGTAGGTGTTGAAAAATGAAAATATGTAAACCTAGCTATCGTCGGAGAGCTTATATAACTGACTACAACACTGAGCTTTAAGACTTTTGGTTTCATTGAAAAGAACTAATAAAAATTCACACTGTTGATCAAATTCGATCTTTTGATAAAAAAGGTCGTTCATGGTGAAGGCCTGAGTCAACATGGTATTTTTTTGTAACTTTATACTTGCAGTATGCCTCTTGTATATATAGTCTGTGAGTTTATATACTAATTTCAAATAAAGATGTTACAAATTTATTTTCTCTATTTCGTCTATGTTATGGGCTTATTTAAAATAATTGTCTGGGCTACACTTGCATGTATCCATCAAAAAGACCTTCACTGGCTTTAGGGTACGTTTTGTGGAAAACAAGACAGCACGTACCCCCACGTGTGTTAATTGAAATTAACAAGACGTCTGCTCAGGCGATCACTCGGGCTACCGATTTCACATCTAAAAAACCTGCGGAACAGCGTGTGCATATTATATAAGCGTTTGTTAAAAAGTACAAAACTCTCAGAAGAAATCGTTATGTAGAACCGCTCTGAAACTGCATGTGTGATTCTACAGTTCGAGGGGATCGACGCATGGCGTAAGCAACAAGGTACAAGCCCGTTTAGCCGAATAACAAGCGATGGTTCCGATATAGAATTCATGTAAATCGTACGTGTTTTGTACGTGTTGAAAATATGTAAACCTAGCTATCGTTGGAGAGCTTGTATAACTGGCTACAACACTGAGCTGAAAGATTTTTGGTTTCGTTGAAAAGAACTGAGAAAAATTCACACTGTTGATCAAATTCGATCTTTTGATTAAAAAAAGGTCGTTTTTTTGCTCTGGTGAAGCCATAAATAATAAACGTGGTATTTTCTTTTTAACTTTATACTTACAGCATACCTCTTGTATATATAGTCTGTGAGTTTATACCAATTACAAATAAAGATATTACAAATTTATTTTGTCTATTTCGTCCATGTTCTGGACTTTATATTCAAAAGAATTGTCTGGGCTTTGATATTTTGTCTACACTTGTCCAATTCATGAATAAAATTTCATGAGGGTTTATTTTAATTGCATTTTTCAATTGAAATCGCTCGATTGAGATGCCATAAGGTCTCGAAAATTTGACGTTACATTCGGGTAGCTGTTACTTTCGGGAGACCGCAACTTAAGGCCTCTTTTGGAACAGCAACAGGAGGGCCTGCCCGCAGGCTACTTTTGGAACTTCTTCGCACGATCCACGATCCAATCTCGAGCCCACAGTCACGGAAATCGCACAATCTCGAGCCCATAGTCACCCCCTTTTTGGTCAGCGGGAAAGCGCGGGGGAGACTCTGGGGAAATTGGATTGATTCTCCATTTTAATTGGTTCATTTAAATTTATTGAAATCAACAGATTGCGAAATGATGAAATTCATATTTAGGCTATTTAATATTGCTTTATTCAATAAATATAAATATCTTCAAATCTAGGCCCCTCGTTTATACATCTCTTCTTCTCTTCTCTCAAGGTCTCAGTGACACAAACAATTGAAACAAACTTCATAAACAAAGTAAAGACGAATTTCGAATAGCAAATCAGAATCGCAATAAACGAAACAAACCTTGGTGTCATTTGTTGCTATACTTGATGTATAAATAAATTAAGACAATTAAAGAAGGAATCAGCCTTCGCAACTCGTAAAGGCTTTTGATCGGGGACGATATTGGCGTCGTGAATTGATATTTTACCTTGGATTTCAAGGATGTTTATGTCGAGTGCCACAACCAGCAGTGTCAGGCTCTTTCCGACAATTCAAACGTGCATTTGATCTGCATGGAGGGTTCTCACTTCTCAGAAATATAGTATTTTCAAACAAAATTGAAACGAACTCATGATCTGAACACACGGCACATTCTGCACAGCAGCTCAGGCTACGAACATGCGCGTAACCCCTCGTTTCAGGGGTAATTAAATCCAATTTCCCCAGAGTCTCCCCCGCGCTCATACGCTGACCAAAAAGGAATGACTATGGGCTCGAGATTGGAAATCGCATAGGAAATTGGCCACTTTCATGGGGCAGTTCGCAGTCCACGTGCGTGCTGGCTCAAGTGAGTTCTGAGGACATTTGAAACTCGCAAAAATTCCACGAGTTGTCAACAAACCGTATTCTATGGCAAGCCCAACCTTCGTGCTATGCGCTCGTGGAAGAACTATGTTCGAGCGACGATTTTGAGCGGAGATGTTTGACTTTGAGCTCGGGGTGTCCTCGCTCCTGTCGGCCGTGTATTGATGACGTTTACACGCAAGATATTCGTTCTACGCATGCGTAGCTAATACGTCAGCCCGTATTTCGCGAGCCTCAACAGCCGCCATTTCCGATCGTGATACCACAGGCTTTAGGAAAGGCTCAGTATGGCTCGAGTGAAAAGTTGTTTCAGCATACGATTATAAACAAAAAATTGTGTATTTGTCTTACCTTAATGTTCAATGAACTTTCTTATGTATGATACAAAGTCTATGGTATCTTGAAATACGTTACAATCGCTTCGCAGTCTTCCTATATTTACTGAATTGATCCTTCGATTTGAATGGCCATGTTTACTAGGCCCAATCCTTCAAACTGTCACGCGGCTTACCAGTGCTTGAAACCCCAAAAAAACAAAAAAACAAGAGAGTAGGATCAAAGTGGGTGTGTTACTCTTCTAAACCAATCAGCTATTTGGCTTGCATACCACGTGATCTGTTTGAATCGTCAAGAGTGGGATGAACGTTCTGACGTCAGTAACGGCTTGTTTTAAAAATTAACGGGGACACGTTTGTGCCATATATGGTAGTGTCCTTTCATATCGCTCTTGACGATGAAAAAATCCAAAGATCCTACCCTCTTGTTTTTTGGGTTTCAAGCAGCACTCATAAGCCGCGTGACAGTTTGAAGGATTCGGCCTAGTAAACATGCATGGCCGTTCAAATCGAAGGATATTCAGTGAATATAGGAAGACTGCGAAGCGATTGTAACGTATTTCAAGATACCACAGACTTTGTATCATACATAAGAAAGTTCATTGAACATTAAGGTAAGACAAATACACAATTTTTGGTTTATAATCGTATGCTGAAACAACTTTTCACTCGAGCCATACTGAGCCTTTCCTAAAGCCCGTGATGATACATCATTCTGGCCAAGTTGTTCGCCTAGGAAGTTCAGACCCTCTCTCAAACGGGGAGAGCGGAGAAAAGACCTACTTGGTCAAGCCTGCGCCTGGGGCGGAAATCCACCATGTTGCCTAATTGTATCGTTCCATAGACCTCAAATGCTCTAAAGTTCTCGTTTTATCGTCTGTTTCGTCGTCCTCTGCATCTTGGAGAACATTTCACACGAGGTTCATTGAACGAGATTGAACTGGCGACGCCAGTGCCTCTACCCGGATGTAAATACCTTCCAAGCTCTGACACTCCAAACTTCCCCAAGTTCCTCTCAGGTCCAAAACAGAACTGTCCACTGCTCGTGGAAGCCAAAAATGGACCTGCGGCAACCCTGAAGCACTGGGCTAAACGATCGGGAGAGGTCATTGATGAAGCATATCGAAACTACGAGCGACGGCACACGAGACGGTAAATGCAGTATTTGCTCCGGGCTATGATTGGCTGCTCCGAAACACATCATATGACTTGATCGCTGTGACTTAAACACTGAATTCAATGCTCATAATTTCGCTGCGATCCTTTGGGGAGTATTCAGTAGTTCATTTGAGCAATATAGTTTCTGAGAAGAAACGTCTGAAAAAGCTATGTTATCAAGGCCCTGACTCGTACCCAATTTGCAGGCGCAACGGGAAATATGAGGTTAGTAAATTTCGTCATGGTGCATTATGGGAATGATCAAACGTCGCTGTCTCCCGCGCGTGAACATTCCCATCAGGCACCGCAAACCTCAAATCTCCAGAGACGACTGGGTACGAGTCGGACACAAACATTCATCGTCTGACTCGTCTCGTAATTCTTCGCAGTTCCGTCTTTAAAATTATATTAGAGAATACAAGGTCGATGTAGTTTAGCCAAAATTCCTGACAGAAAGTACAATTCCTTACCTGAGCGGCTGAGCCGATCACTGCCGAGTGCCGATGGCGACGCGGACATATAAAACACTCTCGTTAAATCGTCCGGTTGACGATTTAGAGAAAAGCTAAGAAAGACCATTATTTGTATCGCAACGCTTTGTCAAGAGCTTTGTAGAACACCCTGGGTTATTCTTTATCGGTAAACAAGTATTTTCCCTGGTCTACGAACAAGCTAAATATCGTCGATGACATGCAGTAACAAATTATAGGGAACTGGGAACAAAACCCCCAATTTGGTTTGTTTTTTTCCATCGGAGTTTCAGGAGTTTCCCAGAGCCTCCGTTCCTTGGTAATGCCCAAAAGGATCGCAGGCTCTACGAGATTGACATTCGCACATGACAAAGTAACATGCTCTAAATTAAAGGCCGTCACACAGCAGCAATATAGTCCGGACCCTACCCAAATTAAACGCCGTCAAATTATACGCCGTCACACAGCAGCGAAAAGTCCGACCCTAACCAAATTATACGCCGTCACACAGCAGTGAAATAGTCTGAACTTAACTAAATTAAACGCCGTGTCACACAGCAGCGAAATAGTCTGAACTTAACTAAATTAAACGCCGCGTCACAAAGCAGCGAAAAAGTCTGAACTTAACTAAATTAAACGCCGTCTAACTCGTTTATTGATAAGTTTCGAACTTAAGACGGAAGAAGGCACACATGTGCTACAGCTACGAATTTACAATACATAAGAAGTACACAAAAACAATAGATCAAATAACCAGCTGATCATACAACCACATACTTGCACTATAATCTCTCAAATTTGTCCTGCATATATAACAAACTTACAACTTGCCTTGACGAACCTTGACGGTTGGAGCAGTCGGAACAAACCTTAAATTTAAGGTGGCTCCATATAGTTTAAATAAATGCGCGCTATTTCATACGCTCGTTATCTAATGTTATTCATAAGTTTAAAACATTTGTTAGATAAATACTAAGTAGACCTTACTAAAGCAGAACTATTGCAGATATAAAATATTTATCAAAAAGTTCAATTATCTGCTGTTACCATACTAATAATGACGTTGGAATTTTGGTATATTTCAGTTCAAATATTGCATAATTGACGCGGCATGTCTTCCATTTGCTTCGGTGAATTTTCTTAAAAATTGCTGAGATGATAGATATTGTTGTAGAGAATAGCCATGCAAAAAATGAAGGTAGGTTGTAGGGACAGATTTTTCGCTATAAAAATTATCGATTTAAAGAAGTTTTGTCTTATGAAATTTTTTTAAAATTATATATATTTTAGAAATTTTTATAAACTACTTATTTACAAAATTTTTCCAAAATTCACCGAAGAAAACGTCTACAAGTCTGACACCCATGTCGACGCCGGTCATAAAATTTCGAAACGACAAGATCGCTGTTTACGCATGCGTAGCGATACTATTTCTAGTCACCAGTCCCCTATTGAAATTACCGTAGGGAGCCACCTTAATGCGTCTAAATGCAAAGTGTTGACCGTGACAAGAAAGAAAAACCCAGTGTCTTACGCTTACCATCTTGGCTCAAAGGAACTGCTTCGTGTCGAAAAAGAGAAAGATCTTGGTGTTTCCCTCACCAACAACCTCACCTGGGACTCGCATATAAATACCATCGTTGCTAAGGCTAACAAACTGCTAGGGCTACTGCATGAAGAGAACTTGTCCCCTGTTGACGGACATCAAAGTTAGGCGGACGCTATACCTGGCCCTTGTTAAGTCCCAGTTAAGCTACGCCACAGAGATATGGTCCCCAGCCAACACCAAACTCAAGTCTAAGGTTGAAAATATCCAGAGAAGAGCCACCGCTTGGATTCTCAAATCCAAACAAGGAGAAATATCTTATAAACAGAGGCTGGTAGCTCTTAACTTGCTACCTTTAAGTTATGACAGAGAAATTAAGGACTTGATATTTTTCTTTAAGGCTCTCTATGCATATACAGACCTGAATGTTCACAAATTTGTTTCTTTTGTAAATAATGGTCGCACTCGACTTAGTCAAAACCCAACCCTTACCCTTAAAGTTCCTCTCTGTAAATCCAGCACATTCCAAGCTTCTTACTTCAACCGCATAGTCAAAGTATGGAATTCAACATGTAAAATACTCCCTAACACTAGTTTTTCTAGTCTTTCCTTTTTTAAAAGTTCCCTCAAAGAAATGTACTATAATTTAAGTTACTCAATTTTTCATGTAGATCTGCCGTGCACGTGGTCCCGCGTACGTGATTGCCCCGGTCATAGGTCGTAAACTCAGTTGGTGGTTTTTATTTCTACGGGGAGTGCTCTGCATGGGACTTAGTGTCCCGTTTGCACTCTTCCCGTTTGAGTTATTTTTATTTTATTATTATTATTATTTATTTTTTTAATTTTTTTGTTGAATATTTTGTTGTTGTTTTTTTGTTTGTTTTTGTTATATAACATTTGATCATTGTCAATAAAGTTGTTAAAAAAAAAAATTAAAAAAATGTAGAGTTCAATGACAATCCTCTCCGGAGGTAAATCCAGTCCAAAATGGCGGCAAACAACAACAGCTCACCTATACCCCCCGCCAGGTATTTGGACTCATGTCCCAAACGATAAATGTTGCTGAGTTCGCAATTCTAACGAAGATGAATATAAACCATCCTCGTTCCCAGGGCCTCCTCGTTACACTGGAAAATCGGAGGCCCTGGTCAGATGAAAAACGGATGTCCTAGATTCTAGGACATTGAGTCATTGAATATATCACATCGCCCTGGGTGCGAGCATGGACATAATATAACGAAACAAACGAGATAAACTCAGATATTTGAAGAAAAGCTGCTTTATTATGACGTCCGAAAGCTTTGGTGTTTACTGTTCTTCCCGTTGGACAAAATAGTACAATTTCGCTTAACCGAAATGCTATTCAAAGGTAGGTTGTTTACGGACATAATTTGCCGTCGCCGACGAATGAGTCACCGAGTCACGCTACGTCTAAAATTGTTCGATTTTGAGAGTTAAATGATGAAACTCATGGCAGTTCCAACTCGCTTTATGAATCCTACGTTGTTGGCTTTATTTGTAGACTTTTTCGGTGTTATCTGAGCGATAACCTTCACTCTATTCACACCGTTGTTTTACAGTTGAAAATATATTTGCTCACTTCCTGTTTTCGACAATAGCCTTCATTCAGCCAATCACACGCTTCAATCGTTTTCATCTGACCAGGGCCTCCGATTTCCCAGTGTACCGAGGAGGCCCTGGGAACGAGGATGAATATAAACGTACTAAATATTATTATCAAAACACAGCCTAATTTGTGTTTTCTCAATTACTAAAATCCTTTTTTGCATTTCAATCTTTAAAAACTGTGTACTTACATTTTTCCATAAAAATCAAAAAATTGTGTGTAAATAAACTTGAAACTACTTATTTACTATTTCACCCACATAGACTCATTTTCACTATTATTTTTCTATGATTTTTCAAAAAATTACGGTAGGGCTAGGCTGCATACAGTTTCTTGAGAAGTGGATAACACACGTTTCAAATCCAAAATCAAAATAGAAGAATGAAACTAAATGTCTTGTATAGAACAGCATTTTGAGAATCAGAAAACAATGACATTTCAAAATGGCTGCTAATTTGCGTTTAAACTTTAATTCGCAAAAAACCTAGCTGACCCCCATTTTTTATATTATTAAAATATTTTTTTCTAGTATGAGTATTAAATAGACCAAAATTTAAAAAATTCTGCAAATCCAAAATTTTTTTATTAAGAATAATCACGTTTTTTTTATTTGAAAATTGTTTAGATCTACAGAAATTTTTAAAAATTGGCCCAACGATTACTCATACTAGAAGAAAACTTTTAATAAAATAAAAATTGGGGGTTACCAACGTTGCTTTCGAATTAAACTAGTTTAAACGCAAATTAGCGGCAATTTTATTTAAAACGTCATTGTTGCCATAGCAACCACAGTTTCGCACTTTTTCGTTACAATTTCTGATTCTCAAAATGCTGTTCGATAGAGTCAGTTAGTTCTATTTTTTGGTGGTCATACATTTGTAGTTGGGAAAAATCACTTTTTCAAAATTCGTGAATTTTGCGCTAGCATAATATTTTTGTCATATCTGGGTTCCTAAGGGGTTAAATTTTGAAACAAAGTTGTCTACTATCAAACTTGACTCTTAGAACCACCCATAGCAACTACCCCTCCCTCACTACACACCTATTTGAAGCTAGTATATTGTACTCTAAATGAAGTATAATGTCCATTTGGTCACGGAGAAGGTCGAGCTTTCTTACTACAAGTTTTAAATTGCGGTTTACGCTTCTTTAAATAACCAGAACGCTGTTTAGCCATTTTCGAAGAAGTATTACTTCTTCGAAAATGGCTAAACAGCGTTCTGGTTATTTAAAGAAGCGTAAATTTAGTGGAAATCAGTTCATTATAAACCCAAAAAGTTCGAAAACGAGCGAAACTTCCACAGCAAGTACGAGCGATGAAAATGTGCTTGAATCAACATCTCAAGATGAAGCCGCAACCACGTGTACGTCAGCTTCGGCTAGAAATATTGGTTCAACTGCTAAAGTGAGTGCTCCTTTGACGAATGAAAGTCTATTAAGTGGTTATCGCATTATCGATGTTGATATTTTAGGAAGCATGTTTAAAACAATGCCATGTAAAGTATGTTTTGAGGGCCAGTCACTGATCTCTAAATAAACTGGATGGGCCCCTTCCTTATGGCCAGCAGTTAGTGGAACATATGACGCATTGCGGCCTTAGAACTTGTTCCCAATCCTAAAGTTGACTGGCATAAGTAATCTTGACGTCAGCACTGTGCCACTGGGCAAAGCCGTAAAGCAAACAACAGATGCCGCGGTTCGTTTAGTTTTCACTGTTTAACAACAAATACAGTCAAACGATGGCAAGTACACAACACGAAAAATTGTTAAGGCATTAAGATTACTATAAAAGGCTTGAAATTGAATTCTTCGTAGATTTTATAGTCTGTTTTTCAGTTTATATTATCGTGAAGTTTCTTCGTTGTCGGCACTGAAGAAAAACAACGAAATTTAAAGGTTTTATAGCTCAGTAACAGAAACAAATACAAGAAATTAACGTCTTAAACCTTATTAAGTACTTCTTGTGTCCTTACATTCGTTAAATTTTCTTAAAATAACTCTTTTTGTCTGTTTTCAATCTACGAAAGCTATGAACTTCAGTGGCAGCCATCTTGGGTAGTGGTCACGTCATCATACAACTGGCACACAAAATCCGGCCCAATGGCTCATCCAGTTTATATAGAGATCAGTGGTGCCAGTTAGTACAAGTTGAAGATGGTACCAAGCGGATGGGTTGTGCTTCGTGTCTTTCTCTTCGTTGTAGCGCGTGTGGATGCTCTGAAGAATTCTATTCTTCAAAAAAAGTTGGCCATTGTTATGAAGTAAACAGGAGAATGATCTATGCAGGCATGAGATCTATTGGTCAACAATGGACATGCCCCAACCAGTTGGCCCAAGGGCTTATGATTACCATTCAAAAGCCACTTGCGTGCTTCCAAAGATGCATGTTGCCGAATCGACCATGAAAGATGCTGTAAATGAAATCCATGGAGTCCTCGAAACTGCTATTTCATGTGATCAGGGCGTCTATAAGATAGGGCGGTGAAACGCCAATCTGACGTACTGAAACATGTGTGATTGCACTTTAGGCATGGGGCGAGCGCGGCCAACTGCAAATTTTGATCAAAGCAAAAAATCCATGTGAAATTCAAGGACGTTGATTAAATCTCTTATAATGCTGCAACTATTGACTCGATTGTTGGTGTAAGTTTTTTGTTTTGTTATTCATACGTTGTACTGTTCATATAGCATGGTGGAAGGCATTCTTAAGTATAAAACGACTAAAATTCCCAATGTTGAAGCCGAAGCCATTTATGGCTTCCTTGTCGAATTTTGCTCCACGCATAGAACATTTTAATTATTTCCTAACTCAAAAACGAGCCAGAACTTAGCTTTTTTAAATACATGTCTGGAAGGCATTAAACTTTATTCCTCTCAAATTTCATCGCGTAATTTTTTGAGCTTTTTTAGCAATAGCATGTTGATTGCAGCCTAAAAATTTGGTTACAGTTGAGAAATTTTCCTGGCTCGAATGTTCTGAAAATGTACGTATTTGAAAGGTAGTTAAGCGTCTTGTGGTCACTTTTATATTTTTAATCGACAAAAGAATACATGTTCTTCTTACCGTATGATCATCCTTCACCATGCCAGAAATCAAAATATAAAAAGGAAATGTGAATTCTCTTCCAGCAAACTTTCGTTTCGTTCATCATGGCGGCTTCCGCAGTTCCAACTCGCACTCGTTTTGTAAAATATTTAATAACTTGCCCTGGCACCAAAACTTAGCAAATCCAAGGACGGTTACTCCATTAATAGATCTATCTTTGGTATAAATATTGTTACTTAATTTTTTGAGCTTTTTTTGCTGCATGCGAACAAACACGTCGCAAAGGGAAAAAATATATTTGGCAGACATTGCTAAAGACGCGCGAGGACTGGGGCAGGTGAATATGTTCGAATATTCGGGGGGTCCCGCGCATCACACATACTTCAGGGCACACGGCTCGTTTCCCCGCCCTATCTTATAGACGCCCTGATGTGATGGAACATGGCAAAGAAGGGGATTCTCTTCATTGCATGGGTGTGTTACGGCAATCTCTATGGAAACCAGGAGAGTTCTCGATGTGGAGCCGCTAAGTAAAGTTTGTCACAATTGTAAGAAGTTTGAAAGTTAGGATGATGTACAAAGTGAACTTTGGAAAGCAGAACAGGCGAATTTTTAAGCGCTCAGTAAGTCGCCATAAACTTCAGTACCAAGAGTTGTTTGGGGATGGGGATAGCAAAAGCTTTAATACAATTGAAAATATTTACAAAGAAGATTTTGGTGTTGTTGTGAGAAAAAACGAATGTAATAACATAAAATAAGCACTGCACAAACGCTCTTACATCGGGCAGCAACGCTACCTCACACGAACGAAGGAAAACAACAAGAACGCAAACATGTTTTTGACGCCTTGATGTCGAATGGGTATCCAAGGAAGTTCCTAGCCGAAGTCGAACAAAGGAAGCGTGTTATGGGGCAAGATATGACACCATCCCCGGAAGAGTTGGCTCACATGTTTTTTGAAAGTGTGGAACCCAAGACGCACTTCAACTATGCTGTCCTACCTTACATCAAAGGGTTAACTGAACCACTTAAACGACTCATGAGACCCTATGACATTAAGATAACAACAAAACCTCTCCACACGCTTCAACAAATGCTCCCTTCACCCAAAGACAGGCCATCTTCCGAAAAACAAACTAATGTTACTTACCGAATTAACTGCTCAGATTGCTCGTGGAGCTACATTGGCGAGACAGGCAGGGCATTTATAACGAGGAAGAAAGAACACATGAGAAATGTCGAAAAATACAAGAGTGCTCCAAACATAGCCAAACATGCTTGGACCTACGACCACCGAATTGACTTCAACAACAGCCAAATAATCAACAAAGCAAACTACCGGCACAGGGCAACACGTACCAATTCTGACAATAATTCAAAACATTTACCAGAACAATACCGTTTTTTACTTAAAAAATAGAACATTTATCAGAGTTTATAGAGTTTTATGTAGGCGGAACTGCCACTTATAATTTATTTGTAATTGTAAACTGCAATTCTAAACTAATAAAATATATATGTAATGTTTACAACACGAGCGGCCGTGTTGTATTGTATATTCAATACAACAAGGACGCGAGTGTTGTAAACAACTTGTGAAATGAATAAATAGTAAAAATCCCTTTGGGATATTGTGATGTTAATTTGCTAATTAGTTACAAGCACTAGTGGTTGTATCAGAAGAGTATACATCCACTAGTGGTTGTAGCTAATTAGCATCATTGGTTTTAGTTTGTATGGGGTTTACAGGGGTATACATGTGACGTAATTTCTGAAATTGGATTGGCTGCAAAACTCATGAATTAGTAATGAATTTCATAAATATAAATATATATATATATATATATATATATATATATATATATATATATATATATTGATATGGTGTGCCGTGCATATATATAGTGTGCCTCTTCCTTTTCATACGCCTCCATTTTTTGCGAAGTCCAATTTCGTAGACGTCTGATATTTTCTCTTACTGAGTGCATATGGCTATCAGACTGTCCCACATTATTCGATAGTTTTGGTGTCAAAATAATGAAAGAGAACGTCCGAAAGCCAGCTCGCGGAAGTGCATTAGAATTTCAATTTCGTCAGTGGTCATGGTCATGGTCATGCTGAATTTCCAATTTATTAGTTAAATAGATGTTCAAGTTTCGTTTTTTTATTGATTGTAACATCGTTGAGCTGATGTTTCAAAGCGTTGAAACAAACCTCGGTTTTCGGGTCTGGCATACTCTGAAAAAGGCACTATTTCAGCACGGGTTTTTCTCCGAAGCACTCGGTTTCAAAAATAGAAAAACAAATACATGACTGCGATTAACCCTTCAATGGCGCCGTGGGAGACCTTTCAGTATAAATCGAATATACTTATATACGGCAAATCACAAACGGAAGCTTTCAGTCTGAACATACAACTTGTCCTAACTTCTAACGCCTAACTGCTGATTTCGAACTGCAGTTTGCGGTGTGCCGTAAATGTGCGATCTATTATTTATTATTTAAAGCCTCTAATATAGATGTATTCCGTCCGTTGGGCAGTAATTCCCTTCAGAAATATACATTTTTTACTTTTAAAAAGTGTTGTCCACATTACACGTATATCAATTATCCTGTAAGGAATCATTGATTATCATTCTGAGGGGAGGACAAATTTCCGAAGAGGGGGACATATTTCCTAGGACATTTGTCCCCCTGGGGGGACATATTTCCTAGGCAACATGACACATATTTACTGGGACACCGGACACCGCGAGTCTAAATATCCCTGAATCGTCTGTAGGTGTGTACCATTTTGGAAACTTATACCGTTAGATAGAGCGTTAAACTCTGTTCAACAAATGTGCATTAAAAAAAATCGTAGAATAGCAACGGAGAAAAATCTATTTGAACTGAGATGAGCGCCAAATATCAAATGGCAATTATCGGATCAAACCGTAACGCAATCATGCAATGAAGATATATCCCAATACGGCTGTTAGCCGTTAAATTTTATACTTCCAACAAAGTTTTTGACTAAAACACTATGATTTTTCAGGGTTATATTCTATACAATTTTTTCTAATTCACATATCTTGTAGAATATTTAACGCTCTATCTAACTGTACAAGTTTCGTGAATGGCACAAACCTACAGACGATTCAGGGAATCCGCTGGCGGATACCGTTTAAATAGTTGAGCCACAAACGCGGTCATATTTAAAGAAAATCAATCGCCTGTAGGTTTGTGCCATTTGGGAAACTTGTACGGTTAGATAGAGCGTTAAATTCTGTACAACATATGTGAATTAGAACAATTGTATAGAATAGCAACGGAGAAAAATCTATTTGAACAAGACGCCCACTAGGCGTGAACTCGGGCTACTGTGGGCTGGCACCTTGCAAAATAATAGAACAGCAGCAGTGCTGTTTGGAGTTAATGGTTGAATTTGATGCAACTTTCAGTCAATTGACTGTAGTAGTGCAAAATTCATCATAGAGAAAATCATGGTGGGTATACCGGTGTACCAAAACATTGATTTGGCAGCCATACTGGTCTGCCAAAACATTGAAATGGTGGCCATTACTGGTGTACCAAAACATCTAAATGGTGGCCATACTGGTGTACCAAAACAATGAAATAGTGGCCATACTGGTGTAACCAAAACAATGAAATAGTGGCCATACTGGTGCACCAAAACAATGAAATAGTGGCCATACTGGTGCACCAAAACAATGAAATAGTGGCCATACTGGTGTACCAAAACAATGAAATAGTGGCCATACTGGTGTACCAAAACAATGAAATAGTGGCAATACTGGTGTACCAAAACAATGAAATAGTAGCCATATTGGTGTACCAAAACAATGAAATGGTGGCCATACTGGTGTACCAAAACAATGAAATGGCAGCCATACTGGTGTAACTAAACATTGAAATGGCAGCCATATTGGTGTACCCAAACAATAATACACACTTGATGAAAGTAATGTATAAACTATGTATAAACTGTTGAATAGCATCGACTTTTATTTGCAAGACTTCAGTACAATAAATCAATAAAAAACAATAGAAGCAAAAATGAAGCAAACCACAAATATTAATACAGTTTAAACCTCAATACATTTATTTACATGCACCGAACTGACTTGTGTCTGTGTCGTGAATGCTGTAAGACATATGATGTAAAGAAGATGTAAAACACAGCATGTCTACCTTTCACTTGCAAGTTGGCTTTATCAACTTTCTTTGATCTTTGATTTACAGCACTTGAGCAACATTTTTCAGTACAATTTAATTAATAACACATGTATAAAATTGATCGAGAACACATTGATCGAGAGTTGATCGAGTACTACACATTTTCAGCGTACGGTTATCGAGATCGCGGACCAACCCAGGTCTACTATAGTATAAAAGTATTGCGAGCGTGTTTACCATTAAAACACAAATTCACAAGTTTCGAACAACACAACCAAACGCGTCAGGAGAAGAAAAAAACTCGCCATTCCTGCAGCTGTGACGTCAAAAGTGTCACATGGCGCCACATGCCTCAGTTTCGCAATGCCTGTCGGGGCAATATCGCGACCCCAAAAAACAACACTAACAATAACACGACCGAAACCTAGACTCGGCTACCACAGGTAGCCCGAGTAATTATGCTATCACTTGGCGTACGGTCAAACACAATCATTTTAAAGTATCCCTGAATCATACTACTCCAATCATACAGCATTGCAATTGACTTTCTTCGAAAATAATGTTGTTCTTCGTCTCGCTCCGTGGTTCATACAACATGGCGAGGAAATATAAACATCACACTACTGCACACATTACAGGTCAGCGGTTACACCAAAAAGTTGACACACACACCATAGATATAGGAGACCTAGATTGCTGACTGTAATATAATTTATAGCGCACGCGCGCGCCAACATGAGTAATCCAAGATGGCGGCTCAACCGGTCAAAAATCATAGACAGTGCATAGGAAAAACGATGTTTTTCGCATTTTACGTCCGCCCACTGTTTCCGATCCCGTTGGACCACCTTTTTTTGGGAAGAACTACCTATTGTGAAGGTCTTGGATGAAAATCGTACAATTTGAGTGGAATTAACAACAAAATAATCGATCGTTAAATGTTGCCGAAACAGTCATATGGTCGGTTCAAGACGTTCGAGCCTCCCAACCTCTTAACTTAGTCAGTTTCTTGAGTCAGTCGTTGCCAAAAAGAAAAACTTTTGTCAGCTTTGGCCTCTTGGATGATTTTCCTTCGCGGACAACTCAGTCGGAATAAACTTTTCCGAAACGATGGTGAATATATTTTGATGTACAATAGCTCTTGAAGGTGATTAAGCTTGGTGATTCACATTGGGAATTTGAATTATAACAATGATCAGGCAAGGCTGACTGGCTGTTGTCAACTGCTACCAAAGCCTGGACACTTGATACAGACTGTAATTTTCTTTATTTTCTTATTTGGCCTTCTATTGCTCGTTCTCCCTTACAAATATAATCATCTGGTTTAAAGTGTTTTTCACACAAGACTGAATATTTGGTTGGTGTCCAGTCTTTCCATTTCATTGCCATAATCCAACTTTTTAACAGGTCGGGATTGCTTGAAGGAAATCTAAATAGTATGAAGGGTAAGATACTTCTTTGTTCACTGATGTGAACAAAACTCAAAATTAAAGTGAAAGTTGTCTGTCTAAGGGACAGACCATTAGATATTTTTTGGGGGGATGGAAGATTTTGAAAAAATATCTTATAAAAAATATCGAAAAGACATATTCTACAGGGAGTGTACATATCGTATAATGATTGTGTGCTTGTGTGAGTCAAGATTAAAAAATAAATCCATGCACCGCTTTTTGGCTAAAAAGAAATACTTGCACAGTCTGCTTGGGAGAGAAAAAAATTATTTCTCAGAGCAATTCTTCCACCCCCCTCCCCCTCACAAATCTAATGGTCTGCCCTAATAATTATTAATTAAGTTTTAAATTCCTAAAGAGGCTCGATAAGGGTTCTAAAAGGGTAAGGTTTGAACTCATTTAAGATTTTTAATAGTTGAAATAGAACTGTTTCTATACTGAAAAGAAGTAAAATTGATAGTGAAAATGAGTCAAATCCTTAGTCCCTTCTGGGACCTTCTCATTTTCTCATTAAAATGTATATAAAGCAGCCTGTTGAAACATGCATATAGACTACAAACACAGACATCAAAATGATAAGTTCTTTCCAGTTTATTCTTTTATTAAAAATGTAAACTTAACTTATACTCTACAAAACTCCATTGTTGTCATTACAGACATTACAGTATTTAAAAAAAACCAGCTTGTTTTTATACTATAAAAAAGCTTATTATAGTCTTTAACTATTATGTTAATATATGCAATGCTATTGAGTACGTGTTTGTTTGCTAAACTTACTTATGAAAGGACAAGCCAATACCATCTTTTAAATCTCCACGTCTGGCTGTACAGTTATACGCTGAACACGCTTCAGGCATACTTTTCGATAGAAAAGTAAACTTTCTATTAGAAGAGACCACCTCTTGCTTTATATACCAAGAAAGAGTAAAATAAACAGCACTATAGCTTTTGAAATATTTTGATATAACAAACGTCGCTTAAGAAAATCTCGCAAAAGACAGTAGAAATACAAAGTAAAACAATCCAGGTGAGTTTCGCGTGCTTTTTTGTTTGCCAATCATAGATATAGAACTGGAACTTTCACCTGATTGCTGCTGCAGATTGTAATAGTATAATATGCTTTAGAAAGCTAATTTTGGGTTAAATGTACTTGTTGAAGTAAAATTCTGTCTTTTAACGCAAAAGATGTATATAATACTTCGTGTTTAAAAGAAGCTAATTAGATAGTAAAATGTTCACTGGAGTTAATGCGTAGTGTATAACTATATTCTATAAAATAGTGAAAATTGCTGAGGACAGATCGCTATCTGTTTGTCCACTAACACGTAAGCTTTCCATCTCGTATCTTATACAGAACGTCCTAGAATCTTCCAACACCTCAAAACTAACCAAAACCTTTATTTTCGGCCAGAAATGTCTCGAACCGACCAAGTGACCGCAAGTGACTGTTTCGGCAACATTTAACGATCGATTATTTTGTTGTTAATTCCACTCAAATTGTACGATTTTCATCCTAGACCTTCACAATAGGTAGTTCTTCCCAAAAAAAGGTGGTCGAACGGGATCGGAAACAGTGGGCGGACGTAAAATGCGAAAAACATCGTTTTTCCTATGCACTGTCTATGATTTTTGACCGGTTGAGCCGCCATCTTGGATTTTCAAATTTGGCGCGCCTTTTCAGCCGAGTCAGCAATCTAGGTCTCCTATATCTATGACACACACACACACATACACACACACACACACCACCGGATAGCAATATATCTGCGCGTTGCGCAGATACAAAAGGGGTTAGGTGGGAAAGGAAAGTTGACCGATGGTATGATTGATAAGATGCAGAACTATTATGGAATAGCCATCAGACGCAACACTGGAAATCTTGCTACAATAAAGAAAAATAGGTACGCAATGCGTACATGCGGATACTGGTATTTATTTGGCCAACAGGTAATGATTGAACAACGTAAATTGTTCACTAAAACATACTGAAAATGCTTGATAACCTTGTGACATATCAACATATGCTCTCACGTATCATCTAGAATCGACAATAATTATTAATTTTTAAATGCCCTTATTAATAACTTAACAATAATGCTTAATTCTAGCCCTTACTTAAACTCCAACCCAATCCCTAACCCAAGCCCTGCCCCAACCCTAATCTTAACTGTAATCTTAAAATGACGATTTTCGGTAAATTGGGAAAAACGGGAAACCCGGTCGCTAATCGCATTGTTAAAAGAATGTGATAATATATCGCTTTCGTTCTAATCTTTACTACGTTAGACTCTGGTAACGCATGAATTGATTTGTCTCAACAATGATCAACGCGCTTTTTGAATAAGTACTTCATACACGCCTACATGTAACTCAAGCAGTACCAAATACAGTTGACTTCTGCGTATATACAGACAATCAGATGACCGAGGGCCTAACATGTCAACAGTACACTTGAAACATTAGTTAAAAGGCTATTCATATTTCATCTGGTATATAGGTACATGGTTTAGAAAGCAGTCACTGATTTTCAAAAATTGACAAAATCGTTTAAACCTTGCTGTATGTATATCGACAGACCAGTAGACGACTATCAGCTATCAACTCGTGGTGGATATTTTCTTGGCGTCTTGTGATTGCGTGCAATTATCCACGCCCTGAAGCGAAACTCGACTTCCAATCTTCCAGTGGTTGTTCTGATACACGCTCGTAAACCCTTCGGACATACGAATAAGACTTCTGAAGTATGCCTATTAGCTTTTCGCCTTGATCACGTGATTGACGGAAACATTCGGACACACAAACCGTGCTCATGACATAGCGGCTATGGTTTAGCAACCAGTATCCGCAAAAACGCACGTTAAGTGGATTTACATAATAGTTTTATTTATTGTTTGTTCTTTTTTTAATCTTGGCGGCAAGCAGCTTTTGGCACGGCAGAACCCATGTTGACTTGATTTATTTTTGCGACGTCATTACAGCTTGTTTTCCTCTGGACATGTGACTGTTCAGTTTTGTGAACAGGAAAAAAACATGAAACGCGGTCCCTATAATCCCATTAAAATATGATACTTATATCGCTTTAATTTGGCAAAGGGCATTCAGATTTCAGAAAGATCTTTAATCCGAAGCCAAACAAGCGCTGACACTGTTTCTTCGTCCTTGGAAAGCTTGTCGTTTAGGCGACAAAGTCGAAACGCGTTCCGGAATTATTAGAGTATAAACACCTTGTATGGTTTGATTATGTGATGCTGAGATGAACACGAGAACGTATTGCATGTGAATATGCAGTCACCGCGTGCTTGTATTTATAGTATAAAACAACAGTACATATATACATGTACATAAAAATGTATTAAAATGCTGAAATACATATTGTTTCGAAGCCCGACAATCCGCAAAAATTCTCAAAACCGTTCAAATTTATACCGACAGACCAGTAGCCCACTGTCAGCTGTCGACTTGTCATATATTTCTTGGCGTCTTGTGATAGCGCGCAAATGTTCATTACCTGAAACAAAACACAACTTTCTATTTTCCATTCATTGTTCTGGTACACGTTCATAAACCTTTCGGACATACAAATAAGACTTCTGAAGTATGCCGATTCGGATCCGCTATTGGTCGTTTGCGTTGATCACGTGATTGACGAAAACATTCGTACACACACACACACACACACACACACACACACACACACACACACAACCGCGCTCATGACATAGCGGATATGGTTTAGCAACCAGTATCCGCAAAAAAAGGGGAAACCTATGCAGCAGGCTCATTTTAAATAATGTGGATGCCTGTTCAAGTTTTTGAATCTGGATTGTTTATCAAAAAAATAGGCACGCAATGCGTACATGCGGATACTGGTATTTATTTGCCAACAGGTAATGATTGAACAACGTAAATTGTTCGCTAAAATATACTGAAAATGCTAGATTACATTGCGACATATCAGCATATGCTCTCACGTATCATCTGGAATCGACAATAATTATTCATTCTTACATGCCCTTAATAACTTAACAATAATGTTTAATTCTAGCCCTTACTTAAACTCCAACCCAATCCCTAATCGAAGCCCGGCCCCAACCCTAATCTTAACTCTAATCTTAATTAAAATGACAATTTTATAGGTAAATTGGGAAAAACAGGAAACCCGATCGCTAATCGCATTGTTAAAAGAATGTGATAATATATCGCTTTCGTTCTAATCTTTACTACGTTAAACTCTGGTAACACATGAATTGATTTGTCTCAACAATGATCAACGCGCTTTTTGAATAAGTATTTTATACGCCTACATGTAACTCAAGCAGTACCAAGTACAGTTGATTTCTTTCTTTCTGCGTATATATACCAGGGGCGGATCTAGGATTGTTGAAAGGAGGGTGGCCGAGGGCGAAGCCCGAGCCTTCTAGGGGGATCCAGGGGCATGCCCCCCGGAAATTTTTGAGTTCTTGGGTCTCTGAAATGACATTTCCAGCATTTTGAGAGCCATTTTTGGCGAAGGGTGTATCACTCGAAAAAATCTCGTACACCTTCGTAAAAATCTCTAAAAAATCTTTAAAAAATCCCAAAAATCTTTAAAAATCTTAAAAATCTTTAAAAATCTTAAAAATCTTTAAAAATCTTAAAAATTATGGAAATCTCTAAAAAATCTCGAAAATCTTTGCAAAAATCCCACAAATCCCAGAAAATCTTGCAAAAATCCCAAAAATCTTGCAAAATTATTTGAAAATCTTGAAAATCTTAGAGTAGATTTGGGAAACATGATATAATATTTCAGAAAGTCCCAGATCCCAATATCCCAGAATCCAAAAATATCCCAAAATCCCAGATTCGAAATATCCCAGATCTGATCTCTATGGCCTGCACAGGCGAATGCGAAACAACCAGCGTCAGGCAGAGAACACTTGCCAATAACCCAAAGAAGATTGCAAATCTATTCAACCGCTACTTTGCGTCCGTCTTTACAACCAATTTACCGACTGGATCACCTGACAACAGCCAACAAGATCCGCCTGGGCTGATATTAAAAGACATGACTCTCACCACCAGTGAGGTTTTGCACGTTTTAAACAAAGTGGACATCAATAAAGCGACAGGACCAGATGAAATTCCTGCCAGGATTCTGAGAGAGTCCGCTGATGAAATCGCACCATCATTATGCGAACTATTTAATAAATCACTTAGCATGGGTGTTCTGCCGGAGGAATGGAAACTCGCTAACGTTGTCCCCGTATACAAGAAGGGAAAGAGAGAATATGCGGAAAACTATAGGCCCATATCACTACTGCCTATCGTGTCTAAAATATTGGAACGTTGTGTCTTCAATGCGATTAAAGCACGTGTATACAGTCTGATTGCTGCATGTCAGCACGGCTTCATCGCTAATAAATCCTGTGTTACGCAATTAATCGAGGTCCTTGACTACATCGGTTCCCAGCTTGACAGCGGAGGTCAAACCGACGTCATCCTTCTTGACATGTCAAAAGCGTTTGACAAAGTAAACCATCAGAGGCTGATCGAAAAACTTCGTCAATACGGTTTTGGTGGAAATATTTTACAATGGTTCCAGTCCTACTTGCATAACCGCCGACAGAGAGTCACTGTTCTTGGTGCCACTTCAAACATTCTTCCAGTCACTTCTGGTGTACCTCAGGGCTCAATCCTAGGTCCAATGTTGTTTTTATTGTATGCCAATAGCTTACCTGATGCTGTTATCTCCAGTCAAGTAGCTGCCTTTGCGGACGACACGAAGATATACAAGATGATAAAATCTTCTGATGATGCCTCGTGTCTACAGAACGACTTGAACAACCTCGACTCTTGGTCATCTTCAGCCGGGCTTTTATTCAACGAGACCAAATGTAAAACTCTGCGGATAACACGGAAACTAAAACCTGTTGCGACAGATTATATACTGAATGGCACTCCATTGGTTGAGACCAGAGAGGAAAAAGATCTTGGGGTTTGGATCACAAGCAACTTGTCTTGGTCCAAGCAAGTTTCGGAACAATGCTCTAAAGCCAACCGAACGCTGGGCTATATCAGAAGGAATACAAAGCATATCCGCAGCACCCAAGTGAGACGGACCATTTACCTTGCGTTGGTGCGCCCTCATCTGGGATACGCTACTCAAGTCTGGGCTCCCCAGTCCAAAGACCTTATAAGGCAAATTGAAAGAATACAGACGGGCATCGAAATATATACTGAACTTACCTTTTTCTTGTGACCAATCCTATAAAGAACGACTTATTAACCTTGATCTTCTACCATTATGTTATTGGCATGAATACTTGGACATGGTTTTTTTTTTCAAAGCAACCAAAGGCTTAATAAATCTGAATCCTACTGTAATCCCCTCTGTGGTCTGCTGTTCAAAACCTACTCGATCAAATACTAACTCTAACTCTGTCCACTTCATCATTCGTAAATGCAGAACTACCACTTTCCAGAGATCATACTTCAACAGAACTACAAGAATATGGAACACTCTTGTTAACGAACTTACCGATATTAATTTCAATGCACTAGAACTGGCCACATTTAGATCTCTAATGCTCAGCTACTACTTTACTGCTCTTGTGAATACCTATAACCCTGACGATCCACGTTCTTTCAAAACTATATGTCCAAATTGTAATAATTCTCGCAGTCTAACCCGCAGCATTACTTGCTGTTTTTAGTATTTATTTCTATATTGTATGTATGTATGTTGTATATTGTGTAAGTTTTATTAGAATATTTGACTTTAACTTTTACATTTTTGGGCCCGCAGTAATTGGCTTTCACGCTGTTGCGGTGACCCTGCCATAGGTATACATGTATTTAGTCAAGTCTATGGCGAAGCTTATAAAATAAAATAAAATAAAATAGAAAATCCCTAAAAATCTTGAGAAAATCTTGAAAAATCCTTAAAATCTATGAAAATCCCTAAAAATCTTAGAAAATCCAAAAAAATCTTAAAAATCCCTAAAAATCCCTAAAAATCTCTAAAAAAATCCAAAAATCTTTAAAAAAATCTTGAGATTTTTGAAATCCCCAAAATCTCGTACACTATTTTTCGAGTGATACGCCCCTCGATTTTTGGCAGCACGTTTGAGCACTCAGCAGTAGAAAAAAGTTATATATTTGGGTTACTTGTACTTTTTTGTAACACTTTAAAAAAAACACTTAAAAAGAAGAAAATGAAAACTACAACTTCACGGTCAACTAGAGCTGTCCTAAACGAAAGAGCAATAGTAGCTCAGTAACTTCAACGGACAGTTAAGAATAAATTCATTTAATTGTCTACGAAAAGTGAGGATGCATTCATCCTTCTAGGATGCAGTGCCATAAAACGTTCACATATCTGCCTTCTGTCGATGGGAAATGAGCTCTTAATTAATTTTTTCTAGACCAAAGAGGGCGGTGGCTAGCCACCCAATCCACAATCAGACATAGCTAAGACATCTTGGCCAAGGGCCTAACATGTCAACAGTGCACTTGAAACATTAGTTAAGACATGAAACACGGTCCCTATAATCGCATTAAAAAATATGATACTAATATCGCTTTAATTTCGCTCGAGTGTAATATTAGAACTCAACACAATAAGCGTGTGATCATGCCAGCCACACGTATATTCGAATTAAAGCATTATATAGAGCCGGCGCAAAGAACAGAATGAAAATTTCAGCTTGTGAATTATAGTTAAACATCTCGGCCCAGCGCTTATCATGTTAACACTTCAAACGTTAATTCAAAGGCTATATTCAGGTTTCAGAAATATTGATTCAAACTGTTTAACACTCTTGTCTGAGCGAAAACGTTATAAATTGACTACACCCTTCAACATGTACTGTTACGTCTCACGTATAGAAACAACAATAATCGTTAATTTCTAACGATTAACCCCAATCTGGCAATCTCTAACCCCTATACTAAAATGTTTGAACACGCGGTAAGGTTAGGTAAATCATAGTTGGTAAATCGGCAAAAACAGGAAACGCCGACGCTAAATCGCATTGTTAAAGAATATGATATTTTTATGTTTTATATGTCTATGTTTTAGACTCTGGTAACATATGCATTGATGCGTCTCAATAAATCAATGTTCAACGCATTTTTTAAATAAGTATTGAATACGTCTACATGTAACATAAACAGTGCCAAGCACGGTGGATTTCTGCGTGTAAACCTATAGCTAAAACACCTTGGCCGAGCGCCTAACACGTAAACACTTCAAACATTTAATAGTTAAAAGGGCATTCAGATTTCAGAAAGATCTTTAATCCGAAGCCAAACAAGCGCTGACACTGTTTTTTCGTCCTTGGAAAGCTTGTCGCTTAGGCGACAAAGTCGAAACGCGTTCCGGAATTATTAGAGTATAAACATCTTAGATTTTTAGGCAAGATTCAGGAATAGCAAGGATGCGTCTTTTTCAGCGCTTGACGTCGGGATCAGCCCTTGCCTTGGACTTCCATTACCCGTCTATTTCAAACTAAATCGTTTTGATTTCGGAGGTTGCGGATCATGGCGCATTCTGTATAGTAGTAAATAGTGGACCATTATGTGTATTGTCACGAATTTATTGATTTATGTACGGGGTTTGCCCACATGTACATAAAAATGTATTAAAATGCTGAAACACATATTGTTTCGAAACCAGACAATCCGCAAAAATTCTCAAAACCGTTCAATTTTATACCGACACACCAGTAGCCCACTGTCAGCTGTCGACTTGTCATATATTTCTTGGCGTCTTGTGATAGCGCGCAAATGTTCATTACCTGAAACAAAACACAACTTTCTATCTTCCATTCATTGTTCTGGTACACGTTCATAAACCCTTCGGACATACAAATAAGGCTTCTGAAGTATGCTGATTCGGATCCGCTATTGGTCGTTTGCGTTGATCACGTGATTGACGAAAACATTCGTACACACACACACACACACACACACACACACACACACACACACACACACACACACACACAAACAAACACACAAACACACAACCACGCTCATGACATAGCGGATATGGTTTAGCAACCAGTATCCGCAAAAAGAAGGGGAAACCTATGCAGCAGGCTCATTTTAAATAATCTGGATACCTGTCCAAGTTTTTGAATCAGGATTGTTTATCAAAAAAATACATACGGAAACTTTAAACTTAATTTTCTCAAATTATCAATTCACGAGACGCCAAAAACTCTCCTGGGTTTATTATTCATCCAATCAAGGTGAAATTTTCAGTGTTTGTTTATTACTAATAGAACTATGATGTACACCTAAAAAAATTATATCTGAGCATTATACTCCACAAGAGAACCCTTTTGATGAACTCCGTTCCATGAAATTTTCATATATTCATAAAAAAAGTAAAATGTGAAGACCTTATGCCTTTAGCTGTGTATTTTTTTAGGTTCACATCATAGATTGATATATTAGGTATCCATTAAAACTGTTTCCAAGAACCTCTGTAATTTACTTTGGCTCCTATCCTTTTTGGTGCGAACACCATATTTTACTCAATAAGGGGTCCTACCTTGGTTACTTTGGCAATGACAAATGTATAAGTAACTGATTCTGTGTCAGCTAATCATATTCTATAATATTTGACGCAAATATGGTGGAAAAAACCCCATTAAATTTAAAAAAAATGTTTTTAATGTATAAGACCACCTTAACAAATAATCAACGTACAAGAATTTGGATCTCCACTTTTCAAGAAACTGTATGGAGCCACCTTAACAGGGTTCTTATAACGACCTGTAGTTCACATTAGATTCTATTGACGGGAAATCAGTTCAAAACAAAATATTATCAACATCCAATCACGAAAAGTTGTTTATAAAGACTATATGTAAAATATACTGTAAAAAAGTTAATAAATGTGCCAAGATATATAGAGTACGACGAGTTGATAAAACAAAAGGTCCGCTATGCGTACATGTATCTGCGCCATAACCCAACTGTGAGAATCACTTGTCAAGATCTTGTAAGATCTTGTGCGATCTTGGAAAATCTTGTAAGATCTTAAGAAAAATCTTATAAGATTTTTACACGTAGATCTTATAAGATTTTATCGAGATCTTATAAGATAATTAAAGATCAGAGAAAGTACACGTTCAATTCTCTGACCAAAATAATTTATCATGACTCACAAAAACTGTGGTAGATCGCAGTCAAAAGTTTACTATAAGTCACGTTAAAAATACTTACCAGTTTTATCAGCAATATCCCCTATCTGCGAAATGTTTTAGTGCAAAGCTTTGTCGGAAATATAGAATTTAATGGCTAACTGAAGATATATCCCAATACAGCTGTTGAGCCGGACACCGCGGGTCTAAAGTATACCCCTGAATCGCCTGTAGGTTTGTGCCATTTTGGAAACTTATACCGTTAGATAGAGCGTTAATTCTGTACAACAAATGTGAATTAAAAAAAATCGTAGAATAGCAACGGAGAAAAATCTATTTGAACTGAGATGAGCGCCAAATATCAAATGTCAATTATCGGGTCAAACACAATCATATTTAAAGTATCCCTGAATCGTCTGTAGGTTTGTGCCATTCACGAAACTGTCTTCTACAGTTAGATAGAGCGTTAAATACTCTACAACACATGTGAATTAGAAAAAATCGTATAGAATAGAACCCTGAAAAATCATAGTGTTTTAGTCAAAAACTTTGTCGGAAATATAGAATTTAACGGCTAACAGCCGCATTAGGATATATCTTCATTGCAGTTGAGCCGCCCGCGGATACCGCGTTTTTAAAGTATACCCCTGAATCGTCTGTAGGTTTGTGCCATTCACGAAACTTCAACAGTTATATAGAGCGTTAAATTCTGTACAACATATGTGAATTAGAAAACATGGTATGGAATAGTTGAACTGACGTGAGCGCAAATATCAAATATCAAATTGCATTATTAATGAGGTTATGAAATAACCAAGGTTAAAACACAGGAGAGCGCAAGTAGCGCAAGCAGTGGCTCAAGCGATTGGACCGCGGGGAAAACGCAGATCATAACAGCCGGCTCTGAACTCCTGTCGCATTTTCGGAGCGATTAAAGCAGCATTCAGGTAAAGCACTGACGCCTAACCCAGGGCACAACAACCAAGGTATGTAAAATCTACGCTATCTTTCTTCGTGTGGCAAATACTTCGGCTACTTCGGGACAGAGGTAAGACAAAACCAAGGACTAACAAAGCGGTGTCGGAGATACCTTCACAGAATGTACGCAGGAAAGTCAGCCCTTAAAAGAAAGACTTGTGCGAAGAGAAGCAGAAAGCGCCAGACGCTGAGTACAAAGGTCATGCGGTTACTTCCCCATGGGCCAAATGCGCTAACTGACTCGTGTGTTCGTTGCGATAAACGAAGATACTGTGCTCAAGTGCGCTATGGCGCCTCTAGCCTACGCATAGGTGTTTTAAAATACCGTCTTAGTCCCTGGTAATGGAGAATGGTTTAACGGGTCTTGGTCTCGTCTCAACAATCCCTAAGTAGCGCTTACAAGAAGTGTTTCCCCATCGTGCTTGCTTGCAATAGTTGGGCAACGAAATGGTCTCGGGAGCGCATTTAGCTCTCATGTGACAACAAAAGTGTAATGTCTGTCATCACTTCGGGCACATCTAAGGACAACACATGATGCATCTCTTGCGCGCTCTATGTCTTATCACGGCACAACAATGTTAAAGTGCCGGCAACGCACGTCCCAGGCAAAACCAATATCATTGCTGATGCTCTATCACGATTTCACATGCCAGAAGCGCGACCGAATCCCGTCGACATTCCGCAGGAGTTGCTAGTTCGTCTGACCTTGAATCTTTATTTGCCGAGATGCACGATCTTTATTTGAGATGCACGACAGTCAGTCTGACGCACCAAGGCATAGCCAGTTCTACTAAGCGAACATACTCGACAGCTCAGCGCAGATTTGAGACCTTTGTTACTGGAGTCGATGCATGAATGAAAGTGGGTCACCCCTAGCAAGCAAGCGAGTGGGCGTGTATGACATTTTGCAGCACATCTATCAACAACGTTGAAAGCGCAATCAATAAAAGTATACATGGGCTCATTAAATTTAGAACAACGCATGTTTACATTATCCTCCCAGCGCCCGGGAAAATGCCAGAGGCTACCTTCACAGGGTTGGTAAGCATTTACAGAACTTTAAATCTAAACAATTACGATGACGCTTCTTTTTTTTTTTTGGGTGGCATGCTGCGTTGCATTTTCGGTTTCTTCCTCCGTTTAGGAGTGCTTTGTACTTGCTTTGCGTACTTGCTTGGCCTACTTGCTTCGCGTGCGTTGCCTCTTGCTACAGCCAGGGGGAAGCAGGCCCAGCGATTGCCGATTGACTTGCCTACAGAAAGGGGGGCACTCCAAGTGATTGACAGTTACTATAGCCGGGGGTGCAGTCCCAGTAGTTGACATTGCTACAACTTGGGTGCATTCCCAATGATCGACATCTGCTACAGCCTGCGTGCAGTCCCAGTGATTGACATTGCTACGACTTGGGTGCAGTCCCAGTGATCGACAGTTGCTACAGCCTGGGTGCAATCCCAGTAATCGACATCAGCGACAGCCTGCCCAGTAATTGACATCTGCTACAGCCTGGGTGCACTCCCAGTAATTGACACTTGCTACAGCCAGGGTGCAGTCCCAGTAAGTGACATCAGCTACAGCCTGGGTACAGTCCCAGTAATGGACATTTGATACAGCCTGGTGCAGTCCAGTAATGGACATCTGGCTCAAAACTTGGCTCTTTGTGCAGGTTTAGAAGGAAATTTCTCTGGTCACAGCTTTCGAATCAGTGTTGCATCTACGGCAGCCCCCGTTGGCATTCCAGATCATTTGATAAAAACCCACGGATGGTGGCTAGGCAATGTATATCAGTTGTACATAAGAACACCCCAGGAAATTTTAGATTCGGTTGCTGCACACAGGGTGCATACATAATCTAGTCTTAATATGTTGAAAAGAGGAAGAAAAAACCCCCAAAACAACAAAAAACAAAAACAAAAACAAAAAATCTATCTGTAGTGAATGGGGGGAGGCAGGCAATCCCAACTTACGCACCAATGCAAGTCTATCTACATATGCAATATCTACAGTATAACAACAGCAAACCAGAATTGGTTTACAGGTTTTTGCAATCTCACAGACTACAGCAGATGGGCATAACTCGGGTACACAGCACTTGCAACAGAACAGACTGGGTACACAGCATTGGCAATATAAGAGACTACAGCATATTGAGCGTGACGGTACAGCATTTGCAATATAATAGACTACAGCATACAGGGTATACTGTACAGTATTTGCAATATAACAGACTACAGCATACGAGGTGTGACCCTGGTATACAGCATTTGCAATATAACAGACTACAGCATACTGGGTATATAGCATTTGCAATATAACAGACTACAGCATACTGGGTGTGACCCTGGTATACAGCATGGTAATATAACAGACTACAGCATACTGGGTGTGACCCTGTTATACAGCACTTGCAATATAACAGACTACAGTATACTGGGTGTGACCCTGGTATACAGCATTTGCAACGTTATGGCAAAAATATCGCAACTCTAGCCTGGAATTATTATCACCAGCCATTTACACATCTAGCCTGGTATTGTAGCTCAGTATGAGCTTGACTTCAATTATTATTGCTGGCAGTTCACAACTCTAACTCGGCATGGTAGCTCAGCGGGAGCTCTGTTTCAAATTTAGTAGTGCCGGCCAATTACAAATCCAGCCTGGTATGGTAGCCCAGTTTGAGTTTTTACTCAAGTTATTATCACCTGCCATCTACAGCTCTAGCTGGTATGGTAGCCCAGTACGAGTTTTTGTTCAATTATTATCATTCGCCATTTACAACTCTAGCCTGGTATGGTAGCCCAGTATGAGTTTTTGTTCAAATTATTATTGCGTGCCATTTACAACTCTAGCCTGGGATGGTAGCCCAGTATGAGTTTTGGTTCAAATTATATTATCGCGTGCCATTTGCAACTCTAGCCTGGTATGGTAGCCCAGTATGAGTTTTTGATCAAATTATTAGCGCGTGCCATTTGCAACTCTAGCCTGGTATGGTAGCCCAGTATGAGTTTTGTTCAAATTATTATCGCGTGCCATTTGCAACTCTAGCCTGGTATGGTAGCCCAGTATGAGTTTTTGATCAAATTATTAGCGCGTGCCATTTGCAACTCTAGCCTGGTATGGTAGCCCAGTATGAGTTTTTGATCAAATTATTATCGCGTGCCATTTGCAACTCTAGCCTGGTATGGTAGCCCAGTATGAGTTTTTGTTCAAATTATTAGCGCGTGCCATTTGCAACTCTAGCCTGGTATGGTAGCCCAGTATGAGTTTTGTTCAAATTATTATCGCGTGCCATTTGCAACTCTAGCCTGGTATGGTAGCCCAGTATGAGTTTTTGTTCAAATTATTACCGCGTGCCATTTGCAACTCTAGCCTGGTATGGTAGCCCAGTATGAGTTTTTGTTCAAATTGTTACCGCGTGCCATTTACAACTCTAGCCTGGTATGGTAGCCCAGTATGAGTTTTTGATCAAATTGTTACAGCGTGCCATTTGCAACTCTAGCCTGGTATGGTAGCCCAGTATGAGTTTTTGTTCAAATTGTTACCGCGTGCCATTTACAACTCTAGCCTGGTATGGTAGCCCAGTATGAGTTTTTGATCAAATTGTTACCGCGTGCCATTTGCAACTCTAGCCTGGTATGGTAGCCCAGTATGAGTTTTTTTTTTGACCAAATTATTACCGCGTGCCATTTACAACTCTAGCCTGGTATGGTAGCGCAGTATGAGTTTTTGTTCAAATTGTTACCGCGTGCCATTTACAACTCTAGCCTGGTATGGTAGCCCAGTATGAGTTTGTTCAAATTATTACCGCGTGCCATTTGCAACTCTAGCCTGGTATGGTAGCCCAGTATGAGTTTGTTCAAATTATTACCGCGTGCCATTTGCAACTCTAGCCTGGGATGGTAGCCCAGTATGAGTTTTTGTTCAAATTATTATCGCGTGCCATTTGCAACTCTAGCCTGGTATGCCGTAGCCCAGTATGAGTTTTTGTTCAAATTATTATCGCGTGCCATTTGCAACTCTAGCCTGGTATGCCGTAACCCAGTATGAGTTTTTGATCAAATTATTATCGCTCACCATTTATAACTCGAGCCTGGTATGGTAGCCCAGTATGAGCTTTTGTTCAAATTATTATCGCTTGCCATTTGCAACTCTAGCCTGGTATGGTAGCCCAGTATGAGCTTTTGTTCAAATTATTATTGCTTGCCATTTGCAACTCTAGCCTGGGATGGTAGCCCAGTACGAGTTTTTGTTCAAATTATTATCGCTTGCCATTTACAACTCTAGCCTGGTATGGTAGCCCAGTATGAGCTTTTGTTCAAATTATTATTGCTTGCCATTTGCAACTCTAGCCTGGTATGGTAGCCCAGTATGAGTTTTTGTTCAAATTATTATCGCGTGCCATTTGCAACTCTAGCCTGGTATGCCGTAGCCCAGTATGAGTTTTTGTTCAAATTATTTGGTAACCCAGTATGAGCTTTTGTTCAAATTATTATCGCTTGCCATTGCAACTCTAGCCTGGGATGGTAGCCCAGTATGAGTTTTTGTTCAAATTAGTATCGCTTGCCATTTACAACTCTAGCCTGGTTTGGTAGCCCAGTATGAGTGTTTTGTTCAAATTATTATCGCTCGCCATTTATAACTCGAGCCTGGTACGGTAGCCCAGTATGAGTTTTTGTTCAAATTATTATCGCTCGCCATTTACACTCTAGCCTGGTTTGGTAGTCCAGTATGAGTGTTTGATCAAATTATTATCGCTCACCATTTATAACTCGAACCTGGTACGGTAGCCCAGTATGAGTTTTTGTTCAAATTATTATCGCTCGCCATTTACACTCTAGCCTGGTTTGGTAGTCCAGTATGAGTGTTTGATCAAATTATTATCGCTCACCATTTATAACTCGAACCTGGTACGGTAGCCCAGTATGAGTTTTTGTTCAAATTATTATCGCTCGCCATTTATAACTCGAGCCTGGTACGGTAGCCCAGTATGAGTGTTTGATCAAATTATTATCGCTCACCATTTATAACTCGAACCTGGTACGGTAGCCCAGTATGAGCTTTTGTTCAAATTATTATCGCTCGCCATTTATAACTCGAGCCTGGTATGGTAGCCCAGTACGAGTTTTGGTTCAAATATTTATCACTCGCCAGTCAGAACTGTAGCCTGGTAGGTAGCTCAGTATGAGCTGGGTTGCAAAATCCGTATTGCCTGCTACGTACAACTCCAGCTGGAACTGTACCACAGTAATACAGTATGAGTTCTGTCTCCTGTGGTAGCAACGTTGGGTGCAGGTAATGGGTTAGTACAGTGCTTGGAGGCTGAGAACCAGGGCTCTCAGCTTGGTGGTCGGATCAGGAACAACGCTAGCCATTTCCCTGATCCTGCTCCAAGCACGGATGACTCAACGCTAAACAGAATCCAATATTCACACCTGCTACCCAACCATCCATACGGGTAAGTATATATTGTAACGAGACTGGTCGTTCCCGGAGACTAACACGGAGTGTGTAGGAAACAATCGACGTAGGTTTTAAATGAGGTTATGAAATAACCAAGGTTAAAACACAGGAGAGCGCAAGGTTAAGTGTTGGCAGCTAATTGGTGTAATTATACACAGCTTATATGGACACTGTTGACGAGTTGCTAGAAAGAATGCGCATTACGTTACTTAATCCTTTATTACTTGTGCTAGCACAGACGTTAGACGCACGATATTTACGGCGAGATTTGTTTCCCACCATCCCCCCCTTTCCCCCTAATACTCCATCAGTTATCAGAACTGATGTTTGAAGGGTACAGGTGTGACGGCTGCATGTGGTGGTGGTCGGATCAGGAACAACGCTAGCCATTTCCCTGATCCTGCTCCAAGCACGGATGACTCAACGCTAAACAGAATCCAATATTCACACCTGCTACCCAACCATCCATACGGGTAAGTATATATTGTAACGAGACTGGTCGTTCCCGGAGACTAACACGGAGTGTGTAGGAAACAATCGACGTAGGTTTTAACGCTATTTACTTGACATACGGTCAAACCACGCCATATTTAAAGTAAATCCCTGAATCGTTTGTAGATTTGTACCATTTGGGAAACTTGCACGGTTAGATAGAGCGTAAAATGCTGTACAACGTATGTGAATTAGAACAAATCGTATAGAATAGCAACAGAGAAAAATCTATTTGAACTGAGATGAGCGCAAATATCAAATTGCATTATTATGCTATCACTTGGCGTATGGTCAGACGCAATCATTTTAAAGTATTCCCGAATCGTCTGTAGGTTTGTACCATTCACGAAATTCGTACAGTTAGATAGAACGTTAAATTTTGTACAAGATATGTGAATTTGAAAAAATCGTATAGCATAGAACCCTGAAAATCGTAGTATTTTAATCCAAAACTTTGTCGCTTCGAAGGACTTCGTGACATGGCGGACGAAATATTGTTACAGCACAGCACACACTACAGGTCAGTGGTTACCCAAAAAAGCTAACCCACATACATACATACACACACACACACACACACACACACACACACACAACACGATAGCAATATATCTGCTGCGCAGATACAAAAATTGTCGAAAACTTGGTCATGGGCGTGGGCCTTCAGCCTTCATTTCAGTATGTAAACAGGCTTATACCAACTTTTCGTTCTCCTTCAAAACCTAACCTCGAATGTTGCATAATCAACTGATCCATGAAAAGCACATCACCATTACTCCATTTAAAGCCCACGGCACTCTCCCAGTTGATGCGCCGAAGTTCGTCAATATAGTATTGTTCAATTTCCTCCCCATCACTAAAACTGGTGTGAAACGGGTACTTCTTCCTGTCGGGCAACCTCTCTTCGAATCCAACGACGCCTGCATCAAAATACGAGGCATGGTTCGCGTGGATCTGATTAAACCAAAGACGTTCGCCACTTCCTGGGTGGACAATGAACGGTGACAGATCATTCCAATAACACAAACTGTCGCCTTCCCACTCGTAACTGTACTGCTGTTCTTCCAAATACTTTTCGACTTCAGCACGGTCTTCCATTCCAAAGTGCATTTGCCAAGTTTGATAAACTTTCTTCTCGCTCTCGATACGCCCGTCCGGAAGATAGTGCCAATACCGAATCTGTTTCTTTTCGCATTTTCCCACAAAACTAGGGTCGAGTTTCGGCACCAGTTCGCGATTGTCGCAAATAGCCGTCTCTCCTCCCAGGGATGGTTTCTGAAAGCAGCTGATGATGAATATTTTAGGATAGCGAGCACTGTAAGACATCTCGTTATGCGGTTCAATCGAAATCTCCTTCGAATCCAAAGCCCCAGTCGATACGTTTTTCGCAACCTCGAATCGTGGGGTAATTCCACCAACATACGCATAAGGCTCGTAACCCAAGTTACGTCCCCACTCGGCGAAATCGTTGGCGTTATTAACAGGCAAACCACGAAACAGAATGGCGACCGCAGTGCCGTCTCTCTCGTAGTTTCGATATGCTTCGTCGATCACCTTCCTCGATCGTTTAGCCCAGTGCTTCAGAGTCGCCTCGGATCCATTTTTAGCCTTCACGAGCAGTGGACAGTTCTCTTTTGGACCTGATAGGAACTTGGGGAAGTTTGGAGTGTCCGAGCTTGGGAGATATTTACGTCCGGCTAGAGGTACCAGCGTTTCCAGTTCAATCTCGTTCAATGAACCTCGTGTGAAATGTTCTCCAAGATGCAGAGGACGACAGAACACACGAGAAATGCAGTACTTCAGAGCATAGACGGTCTTTGGAGCAGCACAATTACGCAGCATATTAGCTTCTTCGCCGTCTCACTTCGCCTAAAGGCTCTGTTTGGCGCTCTCGAAAAAAAAAAAACCCCAACTGAAAATAGGCGACGTGTCTCATATTCATGCACTTGCGTATTTAAAGTTTGAAAGGGAATATCTTATTAACTTATTAACATCGATCTCCATAATAATATAATACAGACATGTAGACCGTTTGCTGTGGCACAAAAATGTGCCTAGAAAACGATTTTCATTTAGCATGACGTTGAACTGAAAGTATTTTACATAGCTTACCTTTTTAAAACACCCTGAGTCTGAATCTGAAAAGTTCCCGCTCCTGTGACCTGCAGTATTTTCGCAAAAGCCATTTTAATCTTCGCTCCTTCAACACGCTTTAAATTATCTCGCGCCGTTTTGAATTATGCTTCGTGTAATTCACCATCGCTGAGAATAGCGATGATTCCGCCCCAGTCTCTTTGATTTTCGGTGAATTGTCATTCTAACGAATAGAATTGACTGAACTATAAATAGTTCCAAAAGATGGTAAAATTGCTCTAAAACTTTTAACTTATTACGTAAGAATTTGGTTGTTTAGGGTATTGTGATACCCGAAAATGCAGTTTCCAACGTTGGATAAAATGATCTTTATGTAGTGCGAAAATAAGATCTACTGTTCGTTTTCACTGTTGTCATCCGAGCTGTGATCATCGCAGGACTCGAAGCCGAAGGTGTCCGAATCATCCTCGTCGTTTTCTTCACGATCCTCGCTGTGATTTTTGCAATCGATGCATTGACAAAGATCTGAGCACTTTAATGACGCCTTCACGCATGAACATCTTCTGTTTTCACAGCCTTTCGTACACTTGCAGTTAACGAATTCTAGGATCGAGTCTGGGGCTGCAGGTATCATCATCCAATCAACTGCAACGTTCCCTTCGCCATCTAGTTTCCAGCCGTGATTGTAAAATGAGGGCAGGTGTAACATTGGTTGCATTGCATGTCGCCAGATGTAGCATTGAAAGTTTGCTCGGAGGGCGTGCTGGTCGAGTGAATCTTGGTTTGGTGGCAATAACTCTTCCTCGTATTTTCCTCTTTTAAATAACTGATAACGCACATAATTGACATCAGAGCATTCTTCAAAACCGTACAAGTGGCATACGTAGCTTGACAGGTCATTTTTCAAGTCATTTGATAATTCTGTTTCTTTACCAAGGCTTTCAAACATAATTGCATACATCTCCTTCAATTTTGCAATTCTCATCGCATTTACTTTGCCTTTACCGTAGAACGCACTTGTGGTATCACAACCTTTAAAAGCAAAAATATTAGCCATAAGGTATAGGCAAATGAACAAAGACATATTGTAGAATATAGTATAGTTAATGGGAATAAATGATGTGGGAGTTTGTGTTCGATAATCAACAGTAAAGAGTAAAGCATTAAAATCCATTTTAAATCTTACAACTTTTAGTACCAACCCGTAAATGCATGAAGACCTAATAACGAGCTGCACCACTGGTCTCCGAGATTATTTCTGATATTGCTGAGTGAGATTATCCGTCTTCCATTTCCTACTCCAGTTTCAAAGAAAACGTCAGCATCAATATCCAAACAAGCATTAAGTGTGATAAAAAACACATCTGTATCCGGACTTTTGATCACAACGTTAGGGAAGTATTGAGAGGCATGTCTTGTGTGGACTATCATTCGTGTGTCTGCCTCTTCATGATCACAGGAAAGCTCTTTGACCTCAGTGTATGTCAACTGTTCGTTTGAACTATTTGAACTCCTTTAAGTAGACGCGCATCGGCTTTCTGCCAGAAAGTGAAAAGGAATTTCATCAATTCTTCTTTATTTTCACCAGATGACATAAATTTTTTCCACTGACGAGGAACCTTCTGACGTTCGCTGTATATTCTAACCACTTGCACGCCACCCGCGGCTCGCCTATCCCTCTCCAGATTCTTGATGCTTTCACGCGGATAACGGTCACATACAAAATCCACCCGTTTGCAGTTCGAATATATGGCAATGTTGACAGCCTTTACAAGTAGTCGTGTTGCCAATTCACCGAATGTCCCTGGGATTGGTGTAAACGTTTGCAAAATCGCCATTGCATCTAAAACGCAAGCTTTGTCGGTAACAGGTACCTCGTTGACCGTAGCTTCTTCTACTTCTCCTTCAACTGCGTGAAGTAGCTTTGCCTTCGCTGTTTTGACAAGATCGCCTTCATTTGTTGCCAAAGAGCAGGGAAATGGTCGAAGAGAATACGTCAGTACATCTTCCATTTGCAGATCACGACTTTTGGCAATTAACAACATTTTCGTGAAAAGAATTTTGAATTCTTCAACGCTACAAGTTCTCCTTTCTTGTTCTTATCCACCACTTTTTTACCCAGGGAAGAAAATGTTTGCAACTTTGTTTTCTTGATCGTTGCGTAAATATTGGGTTCGTCTCCAACAATGTTTGTCTTCATGAACTTGTCTGCTGCCATCTTTCCTTTTTCAAGCATCGTTTTCATATCTTCGGCAACCGCAGGGGTGGCAACTGCTCCACTTGCCAAATGCACCAATTCCTCCTTATCATTCTCAAAGGGATTAATCATCGACTCCAATTACCATGACATCAATTACCGCCTTCTCATCTGCTTTCACTCTTGTCTTGTCTAAATCCTTTCTACTCCTAAATAATAAATACAGGATGATTTAGTCGCATGTAAAATTGAAGGTATAACTAAAAAAATTCAATAATTTATAAGGTAGCATTCAAAGAAATGAATCTTTAACAAGTATCTTTATTATTATCATTTATGTTAATAAAAACACACTCGATTATTTCGTTAAAATATACGTTTTATACAAGCTTATAATGTATACGATCGTTTTTTACCCTTTTCTTTCAATAATTGGATAAAACACTACTAGCTGAGTGCTCTTGTTTTAAATAATACTTAGAACTGTACATAAATCGATTGTGACATTGTGCATGACAATTAACTACCTTGTAACTTCAGTAATGTTTGCCATGGCTTCGCATTGTCTCGTTATAGCACTTCTCTCTGCTTGTCCCATCAACCAACGATGCACAGCTCCTCTATTCAATGTCATCCCGACCAGTCCACCTTTCATTTTAGAATCTCTGAAAAACAACACAACTATATATTTGTCAACTTTTTTATTGATACGCACATTATTATTGATTGATCAGAACGACATAAGGATGTATAATTAGGTCGACCATATATTTCGCCTAGAAATAACTCATGAAAATTACAATCATGTTCAAACATGCATTAAACAAATCCGATTTCATTATCGAAAACACGTGTCTTTAAATATTAAACATGCGTTTTATAAGTTACTTGCTTGTGAAAGTGTATATGACATGAAAAATTTTTTTAAACATGGAAACAAAAATATTCAAAAGAAGTTATAACTTTACAGTTTTCAGAGTTCTTTCGTTTAAGAGAATAAAAATTTTCGTGTCATATGCACTTTAAACAATTTTCAGATAATTAACCTGTTTAGCGTTTGTTCAATTGTTTGATCACAAGCAATACTGGAAAACGGGTAGTTTTCTTGTCTCTGGACAGTCCAATTTTGAGAGATGTTAACAGCCACGTCTAAACAAGCATCAATAACATAGGGACAAGGATCAGAAAACACTAATATTTCAACGCAAAAGCAAAGAAACGGTGTTTAGATATAGTAAGAGAGACTTTCATGTTTGGTGTATATGATAAATAGACAGGTTATGCTCTTATTATCTGGAAGAAGTTCAGCGACATAAAAATAACCCAGGCTCTCTCTGGAAAATTATTAATCAAGCCATCCCATCAAGAGATCAGGAAAAACATTCTTACACCAAGGATCCAAAGATGGTCGCGGATGAATTCAATCAGTTTTTCTCGTCTGTAGGCAAGAATACAGCGAACGCGTCCATTCGCCTGACAGAAGAGAACAACATTACTATACAAGAAACACCTTTAGAGACTACTCATATGCCCTCTGAAGACCTCTTCTCCTTTAGAACAGTAACCAGCGAAGAAGTATGCCAAGTTATTTCATCTCTGCCATTGAACAAGTCCCCTGGACCAGACAAGATAAACGCTCGGATCATCAAAGACTGTCTCCCTGTTATCCTAGGACCATTAACAGAAATAATTAACTGCTCACTACGCACTTCCACATTTCCTACTGTGTGGAAGGAAGCGGAAGTGATTCCCATAGTCAAAGAGGGAGACCATGAAACAGCGTCAAACAACCGCCCGATATCTCTCCTTGCCGTAGCTTCCAAGATTTGCGAAAAGATTGTACTCGAACAATTCAGTACTTATCTTATAAGTAAAAACCTGCTCTCTCCTCACCAAAGCGGAAACAAAAAGCTCCACTCCACCGAGACCCTGAACATTTTTATTACAGACATGATTTTAGAGGCTATGGACCAAAAGAAACTCACCGCTTTAGTGTTATTAGATCTCTCGAAAGCTTTCGACAGTATCAACCATTGCAGATTACTACATAAACTAGCTAATGTTGGCGCTTCCCCAGCAACACTGGAATGTTGTCAGGAATATTAAAGCCCAGCATATAATTTTAAAAAGCCCCATATTGAAAGAGACATGAGTTATTTCAAATTTTTATTAAAACTAACGTTTCGTTGCTAATCCTGCAACATCTTCAGAGTGAATAATTATTTACAAGGTTATCTCGACTTATATGCTAATATATTTACAATAACAGGAAATGAGTAACTGAGAGAGGGGTGGAAGTGACAGTTAATAAATTACAGTGTGAAGTAACAGGTATGATAGAATGTTTTCAGTTATGTGTCAAGACAAGTATAGAAAAATATAAAGAAAAACGTGTGTATAAATCAAAATAAGTTTAAAGGAAGAGAACTGATTTTAGCGTTGAGTGAAGGATTTAACTTATTAATAAGCAGACTTTCTCTAAGAAGGAGTTCAAAATTGGAAGAAGAAGAGCTTAGAATAGAAAAATCTGTTAAAGAAACAGGGTGGCCGGTTTTTTTGTGGTGTGCTAAAACTCCAGACCAGGAACTCAAAGAAAGAGGCTTTCCCGTGTAAGCCGAAACTCCCATGTGTTCAGAAGCACGCGTGTGTAAATGGCGAATGGTTTCACCAACATACAATGACTCACAGTCATGACACTTAAATTTATAAACTACGCGTGATCTTAAAGCGAAAGGAATTTGATCTTTAAAACGGAAAAAACTTGAAAGGCGTCTAATAGGTTTAAAAACAACACGAAGTTGAATTTGTGGAAAAGCAGAAGCAAAGAGCTTAACGATTTGTTGGCGAATTTGAAGGGAGTGTTGACCGGTGAACGGAAGTGTAAATAAAATGATACGTTTGGGTGCTATGGTAATTTTAGACGCTGGACAAAAAAAATTTATTTTTTTTTTTTTTTCAAGAAATTTGCGAATACAACTATCTAAAAATTTGATAGGATAACCATTTTGAAGCATGATACTTTTAAATTTCTCTAGTTCTTCGTGAAAAATTGTGTAGGAGGAAGAAATGTTAAAATAACGAAAAAGTAAAGTCATTACTAAGCCCTTTTTATACACAAGTGGTATGAAACTTTCAAAATTTGTGAAAAGCCCAGTAAACGTTGGTTTACGATAAACGGAAGTTACAAATTTGCCACTCAAGCGTTGAATTTGGATGTCAAGAAAGGAAAGTGAGTTATTGTTTTCAATTTCATGTGTAAATTGGATACTGGGATGTTGAGAATTCAAGTAATTAAGGAAAGGTAAAATATGATCGCGAGACCGAAAAAGAATAAAGGAATCGTCAACATAGCGTCGATAGTACAGAGGTTTAAACTGAGGCGGACAATCATCAAGCCAATTAGTTTCATGAAAGGACAGAAAAATGTTAGCGAAAAGCGGGCCAAGCGGAGAACCCATCGCAACACCATCAATTTGCTCATAAAATTTCCCGTTAAATATAAAGTGACAATTTTTGACTGTTAAATTTAGTAGTTCTCTAAATTGCTCGGGCGTGAAGTTTTGAAAATGAGTTTTCTGGGAGAAAAGTTGGTTAATAATAATTTCAATGGTTTCATCTAATGGAATATTTGTAAAGAGTGAAGTAATATCAAAACTGGCCATGACCACATTATTAATATCAAATTTCAACTGAAATAAATCTTGTAAAAATAAAAAAGAATCAGTAATCGTATAAAAAGTAGAAGAAATGGGGCGAAGTAGAGGAACAAGAAATTTAGCAAGATTATAAGAGTGAGTGCCAATGGAAGAGAGTATAGGTCTAAGAGGAACATTTAACTTGTGTACCTTAGGTAGTCCATATAACACGCCGGGTCGAGAACCGGTTGGTGCTAATGACTTAAAGAGTTCTTGGTCAATAACGTTGGCATTCTTTAGACCGCGAAGGAAGGTTCTGACTTTGTTTTCCCGTTTTAAGGTAGTTTTGATGGGATCTTCATGGATAGGAGCGAATTTAGCGGAGTCGTTGAGAATTTGAGTCATTTTGTCCCAATAATCAGTTCGATTAATGACAACAACGCCATTGCCTTTGTCGGGTTTGATGATAAAAATAGAATCATCGTTTCGAAGTTGTTTCAGAACTTTGAACTCCTCATCTGAGAAAATAAACGTAGGTCGTGTATAGCTACGAAAACCAGAAAGTGCTATGTCTTTCAACTTGGTTTTGATGAAATCTTTGTCGCAGCCAGATTCAGGGTAGATGGTCTCATGTTGTATTTTCCGGTGGAGAAGACTCACACCAGACAACTCTCAGTCTCTCACGACACGAAAAGGTTCAACAGAAGAAATTATTTCGACTCAGCGCCAACGTCTCTAGTACGTCTACGATTGATCCTGATAAAGTCATCTTCAATTACTCAAACCGAACGCTGACTGACCAAGAAAAGTTTGTTCTTGCCAAAGGACTTAACTTTTCGATTCCACCTAAGACCTTGAACTATTGTGACTTTTTGATCCCGTTTGAACTTCTCCACCGGAAAATACAACATGAGACCATCTACCCTGAATCTGGCTGCGACAAAGATTTCATCAAAACCAAGTTGAAAGACATAGCACTTTCTGGTTTTCGTAGCTATACACGACCTACGTTTATTTTCTCAGATGAGGAGTTCAAAGTTCTGAAACAACTTCGAAACGATGATTCTATTTTTATCATCAAACCCGACAAAGGCAATGGCGTTGTTGTCATTAATCGAACTGATTATTGGGACAAAATGACTCAAATTCTCAACGACTCCGCTAAATTCGCTCCTATCCATGAAGATCCCATCAAAACTACCTTAAAACGGGAAAACAAAGTCAGAACCTTCCTTCGCGGTCTAAAGAATGCCAACGTTATTGACCAAGAACTCTTTAAGTCATTAGCACCAACCGGTTCTCGACCCGGCGTGTTATATGGACTACCTAAGGTACACAAGTTAAATGTTCCTCTTAGACCTATACTCTCTTCCATTGGCACTCACTCTTATAATCTTGCTAAATTTCTTGTTCCTCTACTTCGCCCCATTTCTTCTACTTTTTATACGATTACTGATTCTTTTTTATTTTTACAAGATTTATTTCAGTTGAAATTTGATATTAATAATGTAGTCATGGCCAGTTTTGATATTACTTCACTCTTTACAAATATTCCATTAGATGAAACCATTGAAATTATTATTAACCAACTTTTCTCCCAGAAAACTCATTTTCAAAACTTCACGCCCGAGCAATTTAGAGAACTACTAAATTTAACAGTCAAAAATTGTCACTTTATATTTAACGGGAAATTTTATGAGCAAATTGATGGTGTTGCGATGGGTTCTCCGCTTGGCCCGCTTTTCGCTAACATTTTTCTGTCCTTTCATGAAACTAATTGGCTTGATGATTGTCCGCCTCAGTTTAAACCTCTGTACTATCGACGCTATGTTGACGATTCCTTTATTCTTTTTCGGTCTCGCGATCATATTTTACCTTTCCTTAATTACTTGAATTCTCAACATCCCAGTATCCAATTTACACATGAAATTGAAAACAATAACTCACTTTCCTTTCTTGACATCCAAATTCAACGCTTGAATGGCAAATTTGTAACTTCCGTTTATCGTAAACCAACGTTTACTGGGCTTTTCACAAATTTTGAAAGTTTCATACCACTTGTGTATAAAAAGGGCTTAGTAATGACTTTACTTTTTCGTTATTTTAACATTTCTTCCTCCTACACAATTTTTCACGAAGAACTAGAGAAATTTAAAAGTATCATGCTTCAAAATGGTTATCCTATCAAATTTTTAGATAGTTGTATTCGCAAATTTCTTGAAAAAAAAAAAAAAAAAATTTTTTTTGTCCAGCGTCTAAAATTACCATAGCACCCAAACGTATCATTTTATTTACACTTCCGTTCACCGGTCAACACTCCCTTCAAATTCGCCAACAAATCGTTAAGCTCTTTGCTTCTGCTTTTCCACAAATTCAACTTCGTGTTGTTTTTAAACCTATTAGACGCCTTTCAAGTTTTTTCCGTTTTAAAGATCAAATTCCTTTCGCTTTAAGATCACGCGTAGTTTATAAATTTAAGTGTCATGACTGTGAGTCATTGTATGTTGGTGAAACCATTCGCCATTTACACACGCGTGCTTCTGAACACATGGGAGTTTCGGCTTACACGGGAAAGCCTCTTTCTTTGAGTTCCTGGTCTGGAGTTTTAGCACACCACAAAAAAACCGGCCACTCTGTTTCTTTAACAGATTTTTCTATTCTAAGCTCTTCTTCTTCCAATTTTGAACTCCTTCTTAGAGAAAGTCTGCTTATTAATAAGTTAAATCCTTCACTCAACGCTAAAATCAGTTCTCTTCCTTTAAACTTATTTTGATTTATACACACGTTTTTCTTTATATTTTTCTATACTTGTCTTGACACATAACTGAAAACATTCTATCATACCTGTTACTTCACACTGTAATTTATTAACTGTCACTTCCACCCCTCCCTCAGTTACTCATTTCCTGTTATTGTAAATATATTAGCATATAAGTCGAGATAACCTTGTAAATAATTATTCACTCTGAAGATGTTGCAGGATTAGCAACGAAACGTTAGTTTTAATAAAAATTTGAAATAAGTCATGTCTCTTTCAATATGGGGCTTTTTAAAATTATATGCTGGGCTTTAATATTCCTGACAAGATTACGCTTTCCGCCTGGTTCGTCTAACACTGGAATGGTTTAGAAGCTATTTGTCAGATCGCTTTCAGTCGACCCGAATCAACTCCACCCTATCCGACCCACTACCAATTACTCACGGAGTACCTCAAGGTGCGATACTTTCACGGTTTCACCGCTATTATTCTGCATCTATTTGAACGACCTGCCCTGTGTATCTCCTGACTCTAACCTTGAATCATACGTTGACGACTCGAAAGTTCTCCTGTCCTTTCCCTTGTGTGAGATAGATGCAGCAATTAAAAATCTAGAACAAGACCTACATAGAGTCGCAATCTGGTGTTGTGAAAACCGCCTCCTAATTAACTCAGGAAAAACAAAATACCTCATAATCGGAACCAGGCAGCTGATGAGTCGACTACCTACAAACATATCCGTTCCATTTTTGGGTAAGTCTCTTAAACCTGTAGATTCTGCTAAAGATTTAGGTGTTACATTAGATAGTCACCTAAATTATGACAATCATATTTCGCAACTTGTCTCTTCCTGTATGAACAAATTATGCCAGATTAATCGTGCTAAAAACAGCTTCGACACAAAAACTCTATCAGAAATCATTACATCTTTATTGTTCACGGTGTGGTCGAATACGTCTGCTTCCAACGTAAAGAAAGTTCAGTTGATTCAGAACTTTGCATGCAAGATCATTACGAAATCCAGGAAATATGACCACGGCTTCTATGCCAACTAAATTGGCTACCAGTCGACAAACTGCTGTACCTCAGAGACGCTGCTATGACCTACAAATGTGTAAACAACCTCGCACCCGACTACCTTTGTGACAAGTTAAGAAAAAGGTCATCAATCCATAACCGTAGGACTCGCCAACATGACTCTCTGCAAATACCGTTATTTAAAACTGCAGCTGGTCAACGGTCGTTTGCCTATAGAGCTGTCAACATTTGGAATAATTTAGACAAGGATCTAAAAGATAGCTCTTCACTCAAATCATTTAAGACAGCACTTAAGGAACATTTGCTCGCCAAAGAAATCATTTAATGCCTCACTATTAACCTAATTAAAACTTTGTACATAGTCTAAGATAGCTTTTAAAACTCACTTAATGTTTCATTTGTAACCTTAAACTGTAACTATTAATATAGCCCTAAATTCTAAAATCTGTAAATAATTTCTGAAAAGCCCTTTCAGGGAGAAATCTATTAAATATCTATCTATCTTACACGGAAGAGTTATATCAAGGCACATCATTTCCAACCAATAACACGATGCATAACGAGAATAATTAACGCGATCGGTGGCGAAAAACCATGGAATCATCGATCTCAATGAACTTAGATGTAAAGATCAATCTGTAGTTCTTGTGGGTCTGACGTGGAGTAGCAATAATTGCACCATCTATATGTAATTCGACCAGAACGCAAACAATGGATTATCCTCACTACGTTTCTTTACAAACAGGTCGTACATCATTTTCACTTCTGTAACGTTGTCGCTGGTGCTGATGTCTAAGAACTTATCCCTTTCAGAATCATCTTGCAAAATGAGATTGATTGATTCGAGCAGAACTTTCTCGGTAGTTGTCAAAGACTTCTCGAATGCTTGTAACCGTAACCTCTCAATTGCCTCGAAGATAATCTTGTGAGCTCGCAAGGAACGGTTGTAATGCTTTCCAGTTAAGACACCTTTCAGTGATCCTGGTGCTACAATTTCTGATTCTATCATAATATCCTAAAATATATATATGCACAATTAATATTTATTTGATACGACAACAATAGGGTAGACAGGGAAACTATACTTACTTAATATAAAATGCACCAGTTAGTTATGTGATTGGCTTTCAAAAGCAAGAATGATCAGTACTTATGACTTTAGAAACTAATAATAAAATTCCTAAAGTATATTGTCTTTTAATGTCACAATCAACCAATCACAAAAGCTGCTAGTAAAGGTTCTCACCTGTAAACCTGCGTCTTTGAAAATCTTAGAAATAGCGCGGCAGAATGACATAACTGTATGGAAGTCACCGAGTCTAATGACCAGGCGTTCTTTCAAATCATCATGTTTCCATCTAATCATCTGGGCTTTGGCATATATTGCTTCGTCGAATACCAAGACAATTTCGGGGATTTGAAGGCGTTGGCAAATCGAAACGCTGTGTCGAAGCAATGTGTTGACTGTCGACATGTCCGTAACTGGTGCGTCGATGACTGGTAAATAGCCAATACTGGAAACGCTTCGAATCTCTTTATATACTTGAGTATTAAAACCCGTCCATCCTGGCAAACTTTCTCCATTCTCAGAAGCGTTCTTTCTGGACAACAGGTATGAAAAATCGGCATTTGTTCCCATATTTTGCTCATGGCGGTGACATTCTTCTTCGAGTGGAATCTCAGAACTTTCATTTCGTAGGGATATAGTTCCTTTTTCTTTGCTTGTGTAAGGAACGATGTTGGTTTCAGGTGCCACAATGGTTCAGTTCTTCTTACTCACAGTTATTTTCTTTGGCAGTAACTGTCCGGTGTTCTCATTCTGTAGAATAATACCGTTTGCTACGTGCGTTGTACCTTTCCCAGAAACTGTTTCCTCATTAAAATCGTTGTTATCCCAGACAATTGTAGTAAACGCTTGTGGGTTGATACTTCGTGGAAGAGTGATTTCTTTTCCTGCACCGTTGCTGCTTAATATCGCCAACGCAGTATCATGTTTGTAAATAACATCTGTTGATGCAGTATGCCCTAATCCATGAAGGATTAGAAGTAATCTTACTGATCCAGTCATCTGACGAACTGCCATCCCGAGAGCCAGTGACTTATGGGTTTGCTTCTTTCCTTTGGATTGCGCATAAATGAGATCTTGTGCAATGGATACGACCTTTGCATTCTCACTTGAACCGATCTCCACCATTTCATCGCCGGTGGGATCAGATGAGAACCCAAGACACCATGCCAAAAAATTATACAGCTTTGTTGGAATTGATTGTCGCGCGAACGATAATGTTAAATCATGTGAATCAGGTGGCCACTCTGAATGAACACCTTTACTTTCTGTTAAAAGCTTCTTTACTTCCATTGCAGTGAAATACATATTTCTAGTGACAGATTCTCCATCTCTACTGAAGCTACTATCATCACCTTCGTACTGGTCATCATGATTATCATCATCATGTTCATCTTCAGATTCGTTTTCTAACGTGAACACATCTTAATGGTTATCTGCAACATCACCCGCGGTCATACTATCTACATAAACCAGAGTCCCTTTAGTCATGGTTTTCGAGATATGAAAAACAAGTTGTGGGTATCGATCTTGGATTCTTTTCTTCAGTCTATCAGCTTGGTATGGTACGTCAATCTTTTCAATGGCTTTAACGCAGCTTACGAATTTTCTAAGCAAGAAGCTAAGTTGCAAAACTTCATTCTTCTTGATTATTCGCTTCTCGATGACTTCGACGCAAAATTCGTCAAATACTCTGTCGTACAATGTTGGACCTAAGATGCTTGGTTTTCGTGTAACGCATTTTGTATATGTCAGATAACATCGCTTGTGGTATTTAGCTTCAATCGCGACACAATCCCTTCCTTTGATGTGGACAAGAATACTTTCGTCATTTCGTATGAGTGCTGCTCTTTCAAGTATTCCAGCAGTCAGGGTTTGTGCTGTTGATAGCTCTTGCTTAACACGTTTCTTTGTTGCCTTGACGTACGAATAAAAACCTGTTCTAATTTCACTTTATATTACGTTTATACCAGTGGCAGGGCAGTACATTATTATATAGTGCATTTTTGGCAATATATAATGTGCATTTACCGAAAAACATTAATAACAACAACTCACACTGAAACAACCCAAATGTAAGAATAAAATGAATACCTAGCTGGTCTGTGAGATACAATGGTCCTGGCAGTTTGCAGATTAAGCAAATATCGGGTAAAACATTTGAAGAGCGTGGACAAGGATGAGCCATTAACTTCTCTATAGTTTGGCGCGTTGTTCGGGCGACTTTTTCAGGCTTTCGACTTTTTTCTGTTTGTTCGATCCTTTCCATGGGCTCGGCTGAACGTTTTCTACCAGCATTAGCAAGAGTAGTCTTGGCTCTATCAAGTTTATTGATATCAGTGAATGTCCGATAACAGCCCATATGGTAGCCACAGGTTTCTTTAACGCCAGTTACGTCCGAGTCATCATGAATAAAGTCGAGCGATTTTTGTGCGACTGCCGTAAATGCTTGATAAGATGAAGGCAGATTTAACCACTGTTTTCTAATATCAATTATTTTTGCCAAAGTTCCTTCTGTTAATTTTTTTATTTCTCCCTCTTTACCATCAAAGTGAATTATACAAGTTGATTCACTATCAGACCTGGAAGTCGCCATCTTTTAAGAATTTAATTAAATTCAGAACATTATATATGCAAACATTGGTTAGAATGACAATTCACCGAAAATCCAAGAGACTGGGGCGGAATAATCGCTATTCTGAGCGATGGTAAATTACACGAAGCATAATTCAAAATGGCGCGATATTATTTAAAGCGTGTTGAAGGAACGATGATTAAAATGGCTTTTGTGAAAATACTGCAGGTCAGAGGAGCGGGAACTTTTCGGATTCAGACTCAGGGTGTTTTAAAAAGGTAAGCTATATGAAATATTTTGAGTTCCACGCCATGCTAAATGAAAGTGAACTAAAACAGGCCACAGCAAACGGCCTAATACGAAAATACATAAATTATACATTCATACAAACACGCTAAACATAAAAGATAGTCAGAATTAAACGACTCACATCTTTGGTCCTTCTTATTTATCGACAACTTCAGGTTTCGCCCAACATTTTATGGCATTGCCATAAACTCCTTTTGTAGAAACAAGACTCCTTTATGGCTTAGAAAAAATGGCCGCCTGCGGGCACGTCGAGCCTTTTCCATATTCAGGTACATGCCTGCAGCGCTGCTCAGCCTGGCATGGCAAAAAAGATGGCGCCGGCTGCCGACCGGCTGCACGCTTTGCAAGCCCAAATGGGTTCGGTTTAGGTTCGGTTCGGTTTAGGTTTGGACCACTGACAAGAACAAAACGTTAACATGTCAAGGCGATATAACCGCTTTACCAGTGGCGGATTAAGGGGGGGGGGGGGGGGGATGACTGGGCTACAGCCAGGGGCCCGCGGTCTCACGGATCCTAGGGGGGCCCGGGGCCGCTGATGTCTTATTAAAAAAAGAATGCCCCAGGCCCCTACGTGCAGTGCAAGAAGGGGCCTGGGGGGGGGGGGGGGAAGGGGTAATCAGAAATACAGCCAGGGGCCTCAGGTACCCTTAATCCGCCTCTGCGCTTTACCAATCTTAGTATCCTTCCATGGAAATATAGTAAGGTTACTTAGATATATTGCCGAAACAGTCGGTTTACTCCAAGTGATTGACGGTTACTAGCTACTTACAGCTTGGGTGCAGTCCCAGTGAGTTACACTTGCTACAGCCTGGGTGCAGCCCCAGTTAGAGTGACATTCGCTACAGCCTGGGTGCAGTCCGAAGCTGTCTCCGATCTCTGCGTGTCTCTGATCTGTCGTCTTTAGTGGAGGTTAGGTTGGAACATCTAGGAGTTGTTACTTGGATGGTGACATTTCTGTGAAATCTCACTTTGGTAGTCAGGTCAAGGATGGAATTCGACACGTAGTGTGGGGACCTGAATCCAAGTAACAACAAATCGCAGCATATAATCCTGTGGTCATGTCTGCACCTAACCATCCACAAGGGTAAGTATAGTGACTGCAGATGTTAAATGAGGTTATGCAATAACCAAGGTTAACAGTCAAGGAACTGCGCGCAGAGAATGGGGAGAATCAGCGTGAGAGCGTTCGATAACTAAAGGCGCATTGGCCAGCAAGGAGTCATTACGCCTTTAGTCGACATGCTACTGGCTAAAACCCATTAATGAACACGGTCGTATTTTAATGATACAGACTGAGACAGAGGCATTCATTGTAAATGAATTGTGGCAAAAGGAGATAGCGAGGAAGTAACTGAACCGGGAGGAGGGTGTCCTGTCCGGCGGCCTAAAATGGGGATCGCCCATTTTAGAGACATTGACGAAGTCTGAGGGGTGCTCAGCACTTGTAGGTCAGAAAATGCCTTACCGCATCCAAATCCTTCACGTGGGTGAAGTGTGCGAGGCACAGCACTTCTGTGAAGTGATAAGGATGACGGCACTTCCTGCTACTCATTTATTAGATAATTAAATTATTACATTTTTTTAAATTATAATTTCTATAAGTATAGACTATTTATATGTTGTTACAAAAGGGGTTGTGGTGGGTAGGATAAAAATCCCCGAAAAACTTAAACTGCTATTTTACAGAACGATTTGAGTGAGCTCTCTGACTGTGAGTCTGTGATAGAATGACCACCGTCACCCTTGCCGCATTCATTTATATCATTGCCTCAAGGAGGAATTTTGTTTTGATAAGGGGAATCTTTAGATAAAGGTTTGGGTTCGGCTTTATCATTTTTGCCACATGTTTTTATGCAATTAATTTATCTGGCTTTTGCATCTGACCTTGTTCACATGTCACACGAACAACACTTACTGATCGCTTTGAGCAGAAGATACATTATCTCTTACTCCCTCACATTAACCTAAATTTATTAATAATAAATTTCTAAAATAGTTTAGCGATCATGAAGCATCTCTTAGGCCCCAGTTACACGATAGCGGATAACTCTTGTACCGGATTACTTTTCATACCGGTTAGGCCTTCTGGTTACACGGTGGCAATCCGATGCGTTCGTGGGAAAATCACTCCGCTTCGGAGGTGATATGAAAATTAATCCGATACGCCGTGTAACTGACCGAATCCGATACATTCCGGGGTCTGTGTACAGGTTTCAATCCGGTACCGGGTCGGGTTAACCACGGTTAACGTATACACTGTGTCTTAGTCTGAACATCGTACCCGAACGAAAAACCAGGCGCCGTGCCGGGCACGAGCACCAATCTGAACAGGATTTTTACAGTGCCCAGCACTTTTAACCAAAACAACATACATAAACTGAGCCAACACGCATTCTTAATAGGAACAAACAGTGGAAACACATCGACAAAATGGCGTATTGTAATGATGAAACACCTCCTTTTTAACTCATAGTTATATGCTTATATTACTGTATTTATATCATATTTAAATATTCGTAATTAGTAGGCGAAGAGCCATTTTTTGTGGATGTACTACCAATAAAGCCATTATTATATTATTATTATTATTATTATTATTATTATTATTATTATTATTATTATTATTATTATGAAGCACCAAAAGCACCCAGGGTTTGAGAACGTGTCTGAACACCAGTGCACTTAGTGCCCGGGAATGGGCGCTCAGTCTGAACGCCGCCTAAGTTAGGGGAGGGGGGAGTCTTCTGTTTTTGGTCAGGGCATGTCCAAAATCGACGCGAATTCCCCCCCCCCCCCAACAATTTTTTTTAAGGCAAACCTTTATTGAACAGACACGGTGAGTATTCTCCTATATAAGTGTCGCATTGTAAACTGAACATGTAGCATCGTATATGTTTTGATTTATTTATGTATAAATATTTACGTATATTCGATAATACATGAACGCATGGTTGAAATATAAAGCCTTCAATCAGTACCGGGGAAGTATGTATACCGGGGTCAGGGAGACGACTGGAAGTCGAGCCTACGTCTCGGGCAACTGACGACGAAAACCGTCTCAAGAATGTCCTTTTATAGTCGGGATAGCGTTTAAAAAGAAATTGTAACGAAAATTCTAAATTTCTCCGATGATATTTGAGCCCAGGACTTTCATGGCTGCTCCGACCAAATGCAAGCTTCCCGTCACGATAACTTGCACGTGATTCGCATTCGCAACGACGCGCGGCAACGGAGGGTGATCAGGATGGCGGGCGCGGATCGACGGTTCCCGATCGGCAATGACCCAATGAATAGCGTCAGTTATCGAGGAAAATACACAAGAGTTCTGAATGACATTTGGTCTCATTTTCAAAGTCCTGTTTAAAACTAAGGCCGACATCAATGGTAGGGCACCGGATGTTTCGCCAGTCAGTAGTTTCCAGGCCTCGTGATTTTCATGACAGTGTTTGACTTTCACTTTCAAGTCAATACTGGAAGTGAATAAATCTAGAACAGAAATCAGCGAGATAAAAATTTGGGAAAATAGAAATAATGTCATACGGCCGCCATGCAGCTTTCAGCCAGAAGGGCGTCCGGGCGTCCTGGAATGAAAAGTGGACGGCTTTGGACGTCCAAAATTTAAAAATAAAGGAGATTACTCTTGGCAATGATTAGCTTATCAATATCGCTAAATCAAGAGTCATCCCAATTTGATGCACGACATAATGACAACATAAACTCGGAAAGTCGAGAATGTTCGAAAAACTGTGAATGAATCCGACATCATACTTTAGTGCGCCACACAGACGCTGACATGAAGTTACTTCCTTATTAATACTGCTGTACCAAAGTTTGTGAGATCGTCGTCTCGCGGTGGCGTTCGGACTTTTAAAATTCTGGACATTTTTGGGAGAGGGGAGTTGGGGATTATCATGCACCACAGAAATTGGACGCCTTCTCTCAAAATCCTGGCTATAAGCCTCCCGCCAACACCGCTACCAAACGTTTTGCGCATGTGCGACGTCCGAGCTCGTCCTCGGAAAAAGAGCGGGAAAACAATGAAATATTTGGATTGGTCCGAGAGTCCGACACAAAAGTTAAAATTATAAGCATACTACCAAAAAGATAAGGTAGGTAATTTGTGCAAACGTTTGGCAGCGGTGTTCCTGCCGTCATGGTTTCGGCTAAAAGGGATAACTGAAAGGGACCCGTCCTTTCGCGGCTTTTGCAGAATATGTCGTTAAATGTGTTTTTTTCAAAAAGCTAGAGGTTAATTGGTTAAACCAGATTTCTGATTAGGGTTAGGGTTTATGTTGTGGTTAGGTTATCAAAAAGATTGCTAAAATCTTGAGACTCACTGAAATTTGACGACAAATTCGGAAGAAACAAATTTGACGACATATTTTGGAAAAGTCGCGATATGATACTGCGATAGCCAACAATGATAATTGTACTTACCCGAGCTCCTCTTCGCCGACTCTTCCGTCACGGAGTTGGTACAAAAAACAGCGTAATCAAACGAACATTCCTAAAAAAGAAACAAAAATTAGAGACAATTCGAGAAGACAACTGTGCACATGGTTTTCTTCTCGAGCGTTTTTGAATGTCGAATTTATATTCTATCAACTAATGACATAACCTTGATTCTAGAGGCTCTTGAAGAGAAGCGAAAAGGAAGAGCCAGCTCTGGTTAAATCGGCTGAGAATGTCACTTCCATGCTTGATGGCTGTATACAGATCTAAGTCAGAATCATATCAGGAACTCCTTAATCGTGCTCAGCTACCAACATTGTACAATAGGCGATTGCAGGATATTGCAACGTTGATGTACCCACGTACTAATGTCTCAGAATTATTTAAATACAAAAATATACGATATTCACTTAGGAACAGTGATTTCGATATACCTTGTTTTAAAACTGTTTGTTATGGTAAGCATTCTATATCCTATTTACGACCTTTTATATGGTCAAAATTAAGTACCACTTTAAGAGTTACAGAGAGTCTGAACATTTTTAAACAAATGATAAAAAAGATAGATTTAAAGGGTATTGGCAATAAAAAATAAGTTTGTCTCATCTGAAAGAACTCGTCAAATGGTATAAGAAGACATTTTACAATTTTTCCATATTTGTTTTGGTTTTGGAAATATTTCGACCAAAGACACCGTGCTGTCCGCCATCTTGTTGTAATATTGGGTCTAATTAACTAGGAAATTGGTGACGTCACAAGCAGGGTAAACCTGATGAAACTACTCCGTGGGTGACCAGATTTCTACGGAAGTCATTTTAAATGTTGTGGGTCAATTGAAAATGGAAATAGCGCAACAAAAAATCGAGTTTTCAGCTCATAATGTCATAAGGTTGGTAAGATAAAAAATTCACTTTACCCTGGTTATGTCGTCACATGCATAATTTTGCATATCGAAAATAATTCTAAGATGGCGGACAGCACGCTGTCTTTAGTCAAAATATTTCCAAAACCAAAACAGATACAGAAAAATTGTAAAAGGTCTTCTAATACCATTTGACGAGTTCTTTCATATGAAATTTTTATTGCCAATACCCTTTAACTAGTTTACTAGAGAACAATTCAAATTGTTGTACTCCTTGTAACTTATGATGTATATATATATTCTAAAATATTCATTAATAATTCATGAAGAAAAGACAAAAGAAATCATGACCGTGAAGGAGGTTGTATATCTGATACAAACCACGCGTGGTTGTATCACTTGATACAGGTCTATCTCAGCTCTAAAATATTGAAATTGAGCTTTTTCGGAATTAGTCTGAAAAAATATTACTCATATTAACATCAAAGACTCGGAGTATTTTAAGCTATTTACAATATTCGTGTCCGTGTCGTATTGGATATGACAAGCTTAGATTTATTCGCCTATTTACTTTATATACTTTATGTAATATTATATATATAGTATATTTTATTTATATATAGCATAGTGTCCTCAATTAGTTGTTAACTAGCTAAATACATTGACACTTGAATAAAGTTGTCACCGTCGGATTTGAGTCCAATCTTCACCGCAACACCACCCCGTAATAAACACAAATATCTCGATTTAGTTAACGAAAAACAAAGAAACTATGAAAAGGTTAAGTTCATAAATCTATCTCTGAGTGCACTTGGAATTTTCGGACAGTCATCAATGGATTTCATTGAAATGCAAAAAGACTTTAAATTCGACACTCCCTGTAGAAAGTATATCGTAAAGAAAATCATCAACATATCAATAAGAACATCGTATTATGTATTTTGTCGACGTAACAAAGAATGGAATAACCCGAAACTAATGACATTCTAAGATTCTTATTCTCATGTAGCATCAGTTCAAATATAGCCAGTGGTAAACTACCTGTAAAAGCGAGGTTTATCATTGTAATTTCTACGTTTAAATATTCTACCAATAAATGAAGTTTACATTATTGACCTTCAAAATAACGTCAAACGGAAAGAAGATAAATATAGTGAACTAGTAAAACAGCAAAGTGAACATTTCAATTATGTAAAATTTATAAATGCTATAGATAAGGTTAGTCTTGATAACAAGCACCAAATGTACTGCGTAAGGAAAATGATGACTATAGCTATCAGAACTACGTATTACATTTTCTGCTGCCGAAATAAGGAATGGGGAAATCCCGAATTATTAGCTTTTTGAAATATTTGTATATAAATTTGCATGTTTTATTATATATTCAAAAATCATTAATAATTCATGAGGAAAACACAAAAGAAAATCATGACCGTATCGTATCTTTATATGTGATAAAGATTTCTCCTGATTTACATAAACTTTAGCTCTGATTTTCTCGGCTTAGACAAGGTTATTTTTCAAACTAACTCCGCCAATCAACTTACCACGTGGTTTGTTTTTGAAGCCGTATAATAAACTCGCAGTTCGTGTTTTATCAGATATAAAAACACTCGGCTTCGCCTCGTGTCTTTATATCTGATAAAACACTCCTGCTCGTTTATTATACAGTACTTCATTAGTTGTTATTATACATTATTAGTTGTGATTCAAGTAGCCAATTGTAAATTACCTTAATGAGCGAGATTTATAATTGTATATGTAGAAAAGAAAAACATTTAATAAAGTTTCCGTTATTATTATTATGATTAATTTTATTCTCATGTAGCCATCAGTTCAAATAGTCAGTGGTAAACTACCTGTAAAAGCGAGGCTTATCATTGTAATTTCTACGTTTAATGACCATTATAAAATAAGGTGTCCTCTGCGCACGCTCTGATTGGCTGGACTCTGTGCATTTATAAGAGAACATAGATCATGAATGACGTAAAATGGCGTAGAATGGCGTCAGCTGGCCGGAAAGCCTGCCAAATTCTAAAACTACCTCACTTTTAGTTTGATTTTTCTTCTTCATATTTTATAAAACAAATAAAACATACCGCTCCTGTGCATATGTACTCTTATAAAGGTACGTTTGACGTCATTTGAACACGAAAGAAGTGTAAAGGCACTCGGCTATCGCCTCTACTCAACTTCTTTCGTGTTCAAATGACGTCAAACGTGCCTTTATAAGAGTACATATGCACGGAGCTTTATGTTTTATTTGTTAAATAAATAAAGTTTACATTATTATTATTATTATTATTATTATTATTATTATTATTATTATTATTATTGATGATGATGATGATGATGATGATGATGATGATGATGATGATGATGATGCTACTGCTGATGCTGCTGCTGCTGCTGCTGATGATGATGATGATGACGACGACGATGACGATGAACCAGTGAGCTCTATATATAACTGAAGTGATATCTTTGTGGCAGATGATATGTAGGCATGTAGGCCTGAAATACGTACAGTTCCAGTCTTCTACGCGGTCCGGTCAAGTCTTATTTGGTAAGGACCGCGTAGAAGACTGGAACTATACGTACTTCAGGCCTACATGTCCGCCATGTTTGGCTTCAATCTTTGCCCGGTCAATGCCCCGCAGATATCACTCCAGTTATATACAGAGCTCACTGGATTCAACGGGTTCAAAACTTCAACCTCGCTTGTGATTGGGTAATTGTTAAAACATGTCAATTTGAGGAAATCAGAGTGACTGGCTACGCGCATGGAACGCGAACAACTGAAATTCCCCCCCAACTGGTTGACACGTAATTACCCAATCACAAGCGAGGTTCAAATTCTAAACCGCTTCAAGCATGGAAGTGATATTCTCAACAAGTTCGATTAGATGCTCTTCTTTTCCGCCTCGCCCCGCCTCGCCTCTCCATCCGTCTCGCCTCGCTTCAAGAACCTCTAGAACTAGGGTACAAATCAACCTAGACATTACACCGCTGCCACACGTTTGCGCATGCGTGAATTTGCCAGAGTAAACATTGCAAGAGAAGTGGGAAATAGCCGTGGCGACAACAACCAGACAGTGAAGACTAAGTAAGACTCGACTGGTCATTTGTGTTTTAAAAAAAGGATAAAGAAATTTACGAAGGGGTAAATTCAGAATATGTTACAATATTGACAAGGAAGCCATGCACAAATTACCTACCTTATCTTTTTGGTAGTATGCTTATAATTTTAACTCTTGTGTCGGACTCTCGGACCAGTCCAAATATTTCAGTGTTTTCCCGCTCTTTTTCCGAGCTCGGACGTCGCGCATGCGCAAAACGTTTGGCAGTAGTGTTGGCTACGCGTAAGGAACGCGAATAACTGGAATTCCCCACAAACCGGTTGACACGTAATTACCCAATCATAACCGAGGTTCAAATTCTGAACCGCTTCAAGCATGGAAGTGACATTCTCAACAGGTTCGACTAGAGGCTCTTTTTCCCGCCTCGCCTCGCCTCTCCACCCGTCTCGCCTCGCTTCAAGAACCTCTGGCTTTTCCGTGGCGGAGTTGTGGCAGATGGGACTGGAACTAAATTCGCTTCATGACGTAAGCAGAGTTAATGCTCCGGAAAAGCCTAGTAGATTTGCCAAATTCCAGAACAACCAATGGCATCAAGCAACCACTTAAATATCAAATCTATATTTTACAACAACAATATTAAGTTAAAGTGCCTATGAAGCGAAAATTATTATTGTCTTAAATGAAAGAACTCTTAAAACTACAACGTAACGTCTTTTGCAGATCTTCGTTTCCGTGCTTCGTATGTTGAGATATTTCAGTTTCTTTGATATGCAAATTAAACACTTTGACATCACACGTGTATAATGAGTTATCGGAGAAAGTTCTATATCTTTGCTATTATCAAACGAAATCACTTCGAAGCCGAGCCTGTGCGTCTATTTCGCATACAGCATTAGACATACAGATTTTTAATTGATTTCGTTTGATAATAGCAAAGATACCGAACCTTCTCTGATAACTCATTATACACGTGTGATGTCAAAGTGTTTAATTTGCATATCAAAAAAATTGAAATATCTCAACAACGAGGCACGGAAAGGAAGATCTGCAAAAATGTTACTTTGTCGTTTTGAGAGTTCTTTCATTTAAGACAATAATAATTTTCGCTTCATAGGCACTTTAAAATTATTTTTAGCAATTGTCCTCTGATCGATTCCTATCAACTTCACGCTCTGGATTCGTCTATTAGACACATGAAAATATGACATCTTTCAAGCGTAAAATATTCCTGGCAAATATATTACCATTTCAGATGAAGCATTGGGCGAACGTTTACACTACACTCACGAATTCACCTTCATCTGACATAAAATGCATTCGATTCGTTCCTTAAAGTGCACCTAACCCCAAATATTTTTTTTTCTAAAATCAAATTACTGTGGTTTGTTGAGTACCTCAGTCCAAAATTTTTTTGATTTGGGTGAATTCTCGAGTTTCTATGCCCTGTTGAAATGTCGAAAATCGCCGACATTTTGGTTCACGGCCGAGTTTTCAAAAGGCATGGGAACCAGCACATTTATGACGTAGATTCCGGAACGCCTAGATTGCTCGTTCACTTTAATACTGACTAGTATTTTGTGGGATGTCTACTTTTCTCTATCATGAGAACAGATACGTGCGTTTGATTTTTAATTTTTCTGATCATATAAACTAAAGCTATATATACCCTTCAGGTGGTTATACGTCGCGAATGACAAATTTCTGATTTTAATACTATTGTATTTTGTACGCATTGTCAGATATAAATACTATACCGCTCTATAGCTTCTATATCTATGGACTCTTTCTCTAGAACTAGGATGAGCCAAAAACATAAGATGTTCCTTCAAGTCTGCCGTGGTTTACTATCTGGAAAGCTGTGCGTGTAGCCCTGAGGAAAGCCGTGGGAAGTGAATATCAAGCTGCGATTCTGCGGATATCAAAGCCGTGCGAGAGCGCCGAGAACGTTCGTCTATTGTTATGGTTTGTCTTCTCTTGCTTATTTATTATTCTAATATCTTTCATTAAATCTGATTCTACACTAGTTTATGCTTCTAAACTTTTATGTATATGTCAACAACGTTCTTTAATAATGTTTAATAAAAATATGATGAAATTGGATATTTGTTTGTTTTCATTTGCGTGAATTATTCTTTATACATTACTATTTATTATATTTCGGCGGTTTCTCCGTCTGTTGGATTTGTTACTTTGTTGATATCGCAACTATTGCTACAAGAATAGTATCCGATGTATAGTATATGTCTATAAACTCTTGCAAGCAGTCCAAAGACAGCCAAGTCAGCTGAGAAACGTTTGGTGAAAAATATATACGAAGTGATTCATACTTCAAAGCTGAAAGCGAACATTCTTTGAATAAAATAATTATATTGGTCTCCGTGCTTCCAGTATTCTTTTGGACATCTCACTGTCTTAAGCTTTTCACAAAATTGCCAGAAGACTGAACTCAGAAGCATATTTTTAACATCTAACTGTGCGAATTGAAATAAGAATATCAAGTGATGGTATCAAGCACTAATAATCGGGCGTTCCGGAATCTACGTCACAAATGTGCTAGTTCCATGCCTTTTGAAACTTTGCTTGCAACTCGGCCGTGAACGAAAATGTCGGCGATTTTCGACATTTCAACAGGGCATAGAAACTCGAGAATTCATCCAAATCAAAAAAATTTTGGACTGAGGTACTTAACAAACCACCGTAATTTGATTTTAGAAAAAAAAATTGGGGGGGGGGGTTAGGTGCACTTTAAATTTCTTCGGAAAAACAAATAACTTTCACAGAATACCAAGAATACTCGATTTATATCGTAAATGCTTCAACAATACCTTGAACTCCATTAACCCGACAAGAATATCAATAACTTTAGATTTGGCGCCACCAACTTGAGAATCTAGAGGGGGCAGTTTTGGGGCAGTTTTGAGCACTTTGTTGGGAAATCTACTTCCTCTCGGCCATCCCCCCTCAAATGTATAGCCCCCAGGCCTCCAAATAGGAAATAGAAGGCCTAGGTCTAGGCTGGGTACACATGAAACTATACCCTGCGAGTCAGGGCCCCTTTCCGACCTACGTAAGCTTCGGAGGAAAGTGGGCTCTGCCAACAAACTCGATCTTCGCCCCAAGTTTGGGGCGAGTCAGTTCGGTTTTAAACTGGTCAAACAAGTTCTAGTTTACGAACACACGTAAGCAGGAAAATAGGAAGTGACGCGTTAGAGCCTGGGCCCAAAATAGTATCTTGGCAACCGTTCACGCATGCTCAAAGAAATATCGAGTTTGTTGGCAGAGCCGACTTTCCCCCGAAGCTTGCGTAGGTCGGAAAGGGGCTCTGACTCGCAGGGTAATGAAACTATGACAACCAAGAATAACGCAACATTCCTTACCGCAAGAGGGGCTAGTAATTTACGGGGGTCTCTTTCTCCAGTGCAGTTAAAAATTAACACACGAGCTACATTCCGTGGTCTAAAAAGAAAAAATCAGAATTACGACATATTAATATTTGTGCATGTGTGTGAGTTGCTCGTCTAGGTCAATGTAGACTTTAGGGAAGAAATGTTGTTGTCCTCGTCGAGATTGTTGTTGTTGTTGTTGTTGTTGTTATTGTTGTTGTTGTTGTTAGGGTTAGTGTCAGTAGTGGTGTTGGAGTTGTTGGTGGGTGCTGTTGGCGGTGTTGTTGTTTTTGGTAGTGGTGGTGGTGGTGTTAGTGCTAGATTTGTTGATGGGTGTCGTTGTTGGTAGAGTTGTTGTTGTTGGTAGTGTCGTTGATGGTGGTGGTGTTGTTAGTGTTAGTGTTGTTTGTTGTTGTTGTTGTTATTGTTGTTGTTAGTGGTGTTAGTGGTAGTGGAGATGTTGTTGTTGGTGGTGGTGGTGGTGCTAGTGGTCTTAGTGCTAGTGGTAACACCCATAACCGATAACAACGCGGGGAGATAATAATTATGAAACTTAGCAAACGCGGAAGGAGATATGAGAGTGGAAAAGCTTTGTCCATTGCTTTTAGAAGAGCTATTGTCGACAAGCATTAAAAATAAGTTACAGTCAAACCGGATGTTCTCTTGCATGCTTCTTTGTAATATTGAGCCGCAATGTTGATTGTCAATTTGGCTTGAACAACTTGCAAACGTCTCGTGAAGATTCCTCAGTAGATTCCTTTAAAGGTTCGTCTTTCTTTTTAGTAAATATACAAATTTATGTTTAAAATATTACTGTTGGTGGGTAGATAGTATTTAATGTATTTTCAGCCATGCAAATGGTAGTTTAAGTCGAGGTTTAAGTAACGAAATGTTGAATTTCGGAAATAAATATTCCCGAAACGTTTGCAAATTGCTCACTGGAACTTGTCAATCAACATTGCAATGTTGCGTGGGAAAATTACAATGTACCTTACAAGAGAACACCCTGTTTGACTGAACTCGTACTTGGCCCGCGTGAACTCATACTTGACCCGGTGACAAGCGAGGCCCCGTTCACACTATACCGGATAGATAGGTTTTCGTGCCGGCACGAAACGGCAAATAATTATGCCGTACGATACAACTAATCACCACGATCTATTCTCTTAATTCACTTCCGAAACAATTTCGAACTCCTTTCACTCTGGAGCTGAAACGGCACAAAAAGCTATCCGATAAAAGATGTACATCTTTCGAGATCGCAGCGGCACTCCGACACAGAAATTGTGCCGGAACAGGCGTTTTATGTGTGTACAGATTACAGAAGGCCTATATGCGGTATGGTTTTCGTGCCGGCACAAAAGCTATCCAAGAGTTGACACAATGCAAACGATCAAAATTTCGGCGCGCGGCGCGATCATCTGGAACCAGCAGTAAGTGTTAGCGGTGGTGGTATTGTTGATGGTGATAGTGGTAGTTACTGGTGTTGTTTTTGGTGATGGTGGTGATGGTGGTGGTGGTGATGGTGGTTGTTGTTGTTGGTGGTGGTGGTGATGGTGGTGGTGGTGGTGGTGGTGGTGGTAGTAGTGGTGATAACTGTGGTCACTGGTGTTGGTGTTTGTGGTACTATCTATCAAGTAAGGGTGGCGGCAGCAGTAACTCAGACTAACCATAGTTAGTAGAGGGGGATGGTTTTGAAACTCGGCAGAAGTCATCGTTCCATGCTTTTGTTCAATTTGTCTAATTTCACGGTCACTGAACGTATTGTATTTTCTGTATAATGAAGCAGTCATCCAATACCAACGTTCGGGTTTAATTGGTGTAGTCCTTCGTCATCACGTGTTGTAAGTTCTTTGTTCGTTGTGTAGTCCTTCGTCGTCACGTATCCATAGAATTTCCTTTCTTCAACCAATTGCCTTCCTCCAACATGAACTGTTGTGTTCATCAACATGACCATTGCATAATCTTGAAAAACAATGTAGCTTCCAAACCATCCCCCTCCACTAACTATGGACTAATGTTGCGACAGCTTCTTCAGCAATCATCTTCAGAATGAAGTGAAGCTAAGAGTATCCCTGATTTCCATCTATTTATGTGTCTAGTTCGTTATGTCGTGTAAATGTAAATGTAAATGTAAATGTAAATGTAAATGTAATTGTAAATGTAAAATGTAAATACGTGCAGTGTATTGTGTAAAATATAATCTAATTTACTTTAAGTTTTCTCTTTCTTCATCTGCTCTGGTACGGAACCACGTGGCACAGGCCTAGAAAAAATATCAATAAAGGTAATTTACTGTCAGCTTCTCCCTCTACGTATAGCGTCTTTTACGTGAAGGCGGTACACAAAATATTGAGGAATGGGAACATACAAACTCGTACCTAGAGCCTGCGATCCTTTTGGTCAGTACCAAGGAACGGAGGCCCCGGGAAACAGCGATGAAACTTGTCATCTGATTGGTCAGTTTAAAAAAGTAAAAGTTCAAATAATGTGCACGTTGCTAACTTGTTAAATCGATTTCTCGACGTTCTGTAACGCATAATTATACACCACAAACCCAAAATACAATTGAACACATAAAATAATTCAAAACAGCAAAAATCCCGACAATTTACAAGTTAAAACTATTATTATTCTCGCTTCGTCGCCAAACAAACATCCATCGTCTGACTCGTCTCGTAATTCTTCGCAGTTTCGTCTCAGAACTTTAAAATTATATTAGGGAATACAAGGTCGATGTAGTTTAGCCAAAATTCTTGACAGAAAGTACATTTCCTTACCTGAGCGGCTGAGTCGATCACTGCCGAGTGCCGACGGCGACGCGGACATATAAAACACTCTCGTCAAATCGTCCGGTTGACGATTTAGAGAAAAGCTAAGAAAGACCATTTGCATTGTAACGCTTTGTCAAGAGCTTTGTAAAACATACTGGGTCGTTCTTTATCGGTAAACAAATATTTTCCCTGGTCTTCGAACAAGCTAAATAACGACGATGACAGTAACAGATTATAGGGAACTGGGAACCAGAGGACTGGGAACAAAAATCCAATTTTGGGGGTTTTGCAAAGCCTCCGTTCCTTGGTAATGACCAAAAGGATCGCAGGCTCTGGGTACGAGATTGGTTCAGGCCTACATGCAATCTCGTACCCAGGGCCTTCGCCGCGCACAAGCGAAGGCTCTGCGATAATCCATCACCGGGAAGTGTTCTGATTGGCTAGCTAAAAGCGGCTTCTTTTCAAACAGCAACAGGTGTTTTTGTTTCCGGCGATAGATTACAGAGCCTTCGTCACGATCGGAAATCGCATAGAAAATCGGCCACTTTCATGGGGCAGTTCGAAGTCCACGTGCGTGCTGGCTCAAGGGAGTTCTGAGAACATTTGAAACTGATGGATTTGAGAAGGGTAATGGGATTCGTACATCGCGAAAATTCCACGAGTTGTCAACAAACCGTATTCTATGGCAAGCCCAACCTTCGTGCTATGCGCTCGTAGAAGAATTATGGTTGAGCGACGATTTTGAGCGGAGATATTTGACTTTGAGTTCGGGGTGTCCTCGCTCCTGTCGGCCGTGTATTGATGACGTTTACACGCAAGATATTCGTTCTACGCATGCGTAGCTAAGACGGGTCCGCCCGTATTTGGATGGCCTCGACAGCCGCCATTTCCGATGGTGTTTGTGCGCGGCGAAGGCTCTGGAATCTGGATACGAGATATGATTGGCGTTGCCTAGATGTCAGCCATGTTTGGCTTCAATCTTTGCCTGGTCGATGCCTAGCAGATACACCAGCTATACAGTGTATATAGAGCTCACTGGGACAAATTTAGTCTCCCAAAGTAGAGGCGACTTCCTACTGATCTCCATACAACTGGATTGCTCATCCTTTATGGTCAGCAGTAAACAGTTTGAAGCCACTGGCGGCCATATTGGTAATCCACAATAATTTACCGAGGTAGAACCATTGATCTCTATATAAACTGGATGGGCCATTGGGCCGGATTTTGCGTGCCAGTTGTATGATGACGTGACCACTACTCAAGATGGCTGCCACTGAAGTTCATAGCTTTCGTAGATTGAAAACAGACAAAAAGAGTTATTTTAAGAAAATTTAAACGAATGTAAGGACACAAGAAGTACTTAATAAGGTTTAAGACGTTAATTTCTTGTATTTGTTTCTGTTATTGAGGTATAAAACCTTTAAATTTCGTTGTTTTTCTTCAGTGCCGACAACGAAGAAACTTCACGATAATATAAACTGAAAAACAGACTATAAAATCTACGAGGAATTCAATTTCAAGTCTTTTATAGTAATCTTAATGCCTTAACAATATTTCGTGTTGTGTACTTGCCATCTTTTGACTGTATTTGTTGTTAAACAGTGAAAACTAAACGAACCGGCATCTATTATTTGCTTTACGGCTTTTCCGACTCCCCCGGCACAGAGTACTTAATATCCCTACCCCCTGATAATCTGACCGTGCTGACGTCAAGATTACTTATGCTAGTCAACTTTAGGATTGGGAACAAGTTCTAAGGACGCAATGCGTCATATGTTCCACTACGTAAGATGGCGACTGCTGGCAATAGGGAAGGGCCCATCCAGTTTATTTAGAGATCAGTGGGGAGAACCGGGGAGCTTCAAACCTTGTACTGTTCTATGTTTGATACCAATAGCAGAAATTTTCTTAATGTGGCTCTTTTCGTCTCTTTTCGTGCTACGAAAACATACAATTTTCCGTGGCGGCCATCCTGGGTACTCAAATTCATCACTTCTGGTGGCTTCATTTTTTGAGCCGGATGAGCAATCCAGTTGTATAGAGATCAGTGAGGCAACCCCAGTGACTATCCGACCTATCTCAAGAGCCTTTACAAGGCTAAATTCTCACCAGTCACCCAAACACCAGCTACACTTACATCAATGCTCTTAGGCGTATGAGCTCCATCAAGGAATAATGTATAATTGTTTCTTTCAATACAGTGTGATCTACCAGGCCAGTATGTCTTCTGTAGCCCTAGAACAATATAAACATTAAGGAACGAGTTTGTTCAGAGTTAGGCTAATGTACTTCATCGTAAAAGAAGTTGCGCATTAGGCGGAATGCGATAGGTTAGTACCGCATCGTCAATCGAGATATAGGATGGAAACACAGGAAACTATAAGACACCATCTTCACCCTGCACAAATCTCGTCCTGTCTTGCCTCGTCCCGTCCCGTCCCTTTCCGTCCCGTCACGTCCGTCCCATCCAGTCTCGTCCCGCCCCGCCCTGTGCCGTCCAGTCTCGTCCTGCCCCGTCCAGTCGTCCCGCCCCGTCCCGTCCAGTCCCGCCCCGTCTAGTCTCACCTCGTCCCGCCCCGTCCGGTCCAGTCTCGTCCCACACCGTCCCGTCCCGCCCAGTCTCGTCCCGTCTCGTCCAGTCTTGTCCAATCTCGTCCCGCCCAGTCTCGTCCCGCCTCGTCCAGTCTTGTCCAATCTCGTCCCGCCCAGTCTCGTCCCGTCTCGTCCAGTCTTGTCCAATCTCGTCCCGCCCAGTCTCGTCCCGCCTCGTCCAGTCTTGTCCAATCTCGTCCCGCCCCATCCAGTCTCGCCCCGTCCCGCTCAGTCTCCTCCCGCCTCGTCCAGTCTTGTCCAATCTCGTCCCGCCCCATCCAGTTTCGTCTCGTCCCGCCCCATCCAGTCTCGTCCCGCCCCATCCAGTCTCGTCCCGCCCCATCCAGTCTCGTCCCGCCCCATCCAGTCTCGTCCCGCCCCATCCAGTCTCGTCCCGCCCCATCCAGTCTCGTCCCGCCCCATCCAGTCTCGTCCCGCCCCATCCAGTCTCGTCCCGCCCCATCCAGTCTCGTCCCGCCCCATCCAGTCTCGTCCCGCCCCATCCAGTCTCGTCCCGCCCCATCCAGTCTCGTCCCGCCCCGTCCAGTCTCGTCCCGCCCCATCCAGTCTCGTCCCGCCCGTCCAGTCTCGTCTCGCCCCGCCCCACCCCGTCCCGTGCCACTCCACTCCACGATAATCTTATTTTATTAACACGATAGAGAATTTTAGATACGGTTATAGTAGACACATACCAGATTTGAACATTTTATTGATAGAAAATGTTTCTGCCACCGGAATCAATTTGTCGTCATCAGAACAAACAGTCTGTGTAGCTTGCTTTGTATTACTGTCATGAGTGGAATCATTTCCCAAGCTATTCACTGTAAAGGTTAAGCAAAGTATTACAATATATCAATAGAGTAAACTCTACTATTATGACTGGGTTTGATTTCCGGTCCGTACGCAAAACGACGCACGCTGATTGGTTCCTGAGAGGTCGGGATTTTACGATATTGACCGACCGGTCAATACGCTTTTTTCTCGGCCCTGTAAGTTTTGGCGGGAACATTTCTGAGTTGATTTGAATACAAATAAAAGAGAAATAGGTATCTTTATTCAAATATTCTGAACAATACAATGTGTTGGAACACCACTGCTGGTTTTCTTTAAAGCTGTTTATCTAAAAACACGACAAATAAAGCCAAACTGGTGTAAATAAGAAGGCCAAGAAGCGACACGAAAAAGTCAACAGGTAAGATAAACAGCATACTCCGAAGACGAAAACAACGCTCAAAGCTTAAAAATAAAATGAACCAATAGCCATATAATAAATTCCTTATTAACCTCGTTTGCTCGGTCTGTACTGGAAAGTATTTGCCCTCGGTTTTATCGCACAAACCTCGCTCCTTCGTCGCTCGGTCTGTACTACAGACCGAGCGACGAAGGAGTACGAAAACCTCAGGCAAATACTTTCCCGTACAGACCTCGCACTCGGTTAATAAGTCTTTGGAAGTGCCTCAGAAACAAAAATTTAGATCTGTTATCTGAAAGAATACTTGAAGTACCTATGTAACGAAATTTTCAAGTTGGAGAAAATAACATTAAGTAAAGTTTGAGATTACTCCTTTCGGTTGTGAAAGTTTCAGGGCGAATAATTAAAGGAAAGTATGTTTGTTTAGCGTTTGAAAAACGGGCTTTTGGCCCAAAACGTTGAGACATATTTTATTCCACATGCAACTAATGACATCACTAGGATCTACATGAATTCTTATTGTTATCGAACAGACTGTCCAAAACCCTCTTTAGAAAACTAAACTCTCATGGGAAAGTGTTCACAAAGGTGTGTAAAATTTATTCATACCGAGTTATTTGTTTTAAAATATACATAGTCGAAGCCGTATCACAGAATAAAGACTATACAGAAGGGCCACTCGGGTCGGAACCTTTGAAGTTTTTGTCTCGGCGCATGTCGCATTACGCATGTTGCTCAGCCAGTAAACTGCATGTTCTGGCCAATAAGCACGCTGAACTGGCTGTCCTAGCCAGTAAACTGCATATTTTTGCATAAAAATACGAGGACACGTTGTACCGCTAAGTGGCCCTTCTGTATAGTCTTTATTCTGTGGTAAAGGCTAACCCCTTTACTTTTTGACCGATTTTGGCCATTTTCTCAACTTTTGAAATAAGGTTAAAATATGCATATTTAGGCCAAATAAAGCCTTCCTGTTGCTCTAGAAGGCAAAAAAGGCTTTATTTGGGCTAAATTATCGTTTTTTGGCCGTATTTTAATGTTTTAGAAAATTGGTAAAATCGGTCAAAAAGTAAAGGCACAGAATAAAGACTATACAGAAGGGCCACTCGTGTCGGAACCTTTGAAGTTTTTGTCTCCGCGCATGTCGCATTACGCATGTTGCTCAGCCAGTAAACTGCGTGTTCTGGCCAATAAGCACGCTGAACTGGCTGTCCTCGCCAGTAAACTGCATATTTTTGCATAAAAATACGAGGACACGTTGTACCGCTAAGTGGCCCTTCTGTATAGTCTTTATTCTGTGGCCGTATCCAACTTAGTCGTCTTATGAGTAATAGCGAACGGTCGAGCTGCTATTAGAGATCTTAAGATACCCCGGGTTCAGTTTACTTTACTCGTAATAGACCTTAAGATACCTCGGGTTCGGTTTACGGGTACGGGTAATCTTCCCGTACCCGTAGTCATACAGTATAGGGAAAACCATGATCTACCATGGGAAAATGGGTAGATATCACGAGTAAACAAAAATGGCGGTACCCGTACCCGTAAACCGAACCCGGGGTATCTCAAGGTCTCTATTAATAACCCAAAAAGCGGACAAACAAGCCAAAATTGACTTTCAAATTATTGCAAATGAGCCATTATCTATTGTTCGGACTGCAAGAATTGTGGGGAAAAGCGGACAAACACCAATCCTAACGTCATCACGACTGAGCGCAATAAGGAATATACTGTCGAGTTTCGACAACTAAAACACGTTCGTGAATAGTTCACTTATGAAATTCGAAGTTTCTAACCATAACTAAATGAACGACAAAATCCCTTTATTTTCTCGTTATGTACACGCCATTGCAGCAAGAGTTTAGAAGGCAATCATAATTTGGGGTCTGGGTCGAGTGATGTCATTAGTTGTGCAGCTATGCCAACTATTTTAATGTCTCAATTTTTAGGGGGAAAAGCACGGTCTTCAAAGGCTAAATAAACATACTTCCATTTAATTGTTCGTCCTAAAACTTTCACAGTCAAAAGAAGCGATATTAAACATTACTTTAAGGTTATTATCTCCAACTTGGAAATTTCGTTGGATAGGCAATTTAAAATGGCAAAGTAACGTCCTTTGCAGATTTCGGTTCCTTGCTTTGTTGTTGAGATATTTCAGTTTGTTTGATATGGAAATTAAACATCTGGACGTCACATATGCATGACTTTTAAGAGAAGGTTATAGAGATTACTTTATGGTAAATGCTTGCGAACGATTTTTATTCACGAGTTGTGAAGTATCATAAAACGAACGAGCGAGGTACGAGCGAGTGAGTTTTATTATAATTCACAACGAGTGTATAAAAATCGTACAAAGCATTTACCATGATGTTATTTGTTTATTTCATAGGTATTGAGATCTCTTAACAAAGACAAGCGAAACTTAAGAGGACTGTTTTCTAGCTCAGAGCCAGAGGATGCCACTTGGTTGACTTTGTTTTTGCTATAGATATATAAACAAGTTTACTGTGATCTCGAAAACCAAATCATGAATAGTTCTTGCCGTTATTTTATCTCTGAAACATCTTTCGGTAAAAACTGGTCAAATTCTACCTCGTAGAGAAATCGGTTCGCATATTGGCTCAGTTTTGGCACGAAATTTGACCAGAAACTCCGACAAAATAGTGCTCGAGCTCTGTTGCTATCATCTCCATGTTTCTGTTTTCAGCTTTTCTTCATTATGCTTTTCTGTATACGTTTGTGTCCAACGTCCAACGAAACAAAGCTTCAATTTCGCTTCAATTTCAAAGTTCAGACACGACGGCCATTTGTGTAAAACGTCTTCGAAATCTGTCTTCGCCTCTCCGGCTTTCGTCGTCCGCTGCTCCTTTTGCATTACGTAATAACTCGTAGGATAATTTTTCACAAGTGAAATTTTGTCGTTCGTCGTCCTGATTGGACGAACGATGTTTTTTCACCGTGAAAAAATATCGTTCGCCATTCTGATTGGCTGTTGAAAGTTAGCGAACGATTTTTACTTCACTGCTTTACTAGGAAGAAATCTCAATACCTATGAAATAAATATATCTTTTCTATTCTTGGTTTTCATCTGACGTCACGGCGGCCATGTTGCTGCACAATCTTTATCCTATGGGAATTTAACTCTATTCTTATTCAAATATTTTGTATTGTTTCACCACCCCAACGGGGCCAGCGATCACGTGAGTGAAAACCGAGAATTATCAGATATAAAAAAAATTGTAAAATGGCGAAAGTTCCCTCGATAAGCTCTATATACCTTTTGGAGCAATCGCTTAATCAAAATATTGTATAAATAAAATATAATCACTAGCATGCGCTGCGTAGCTGACGATATTAGGGGTTCGGGCGCGGGCGGTAGGCGGGCAACGGGAAATACCGCCTGCCCCAAAACCATGTGTTTTTGAATTCCGTTTTTGAATTAAAAGTTAAAGTGCTTATGCAGCGAAAATGAAGTTCAAAAGAAACTCTCTCTTATTTGAGAAAACGTTTGAATTTATAAAGATGGACGTTTACAGTTCGTCCTTATTGACGTCTAAGTGATGCTGTTTGCATTTCACGCAAATCTCAATATCTAAAGACGAAGTGAGATATGGAAGAGCTGCAAATGTAAATCTTTATAATTTCAAAAGTTCTTTTAAATAAGGGAGTCCCTCCTAAACTTATTTTTCGCTGCATATGCTCTCTAAACAGATATTTTATGCAATAATTGGTAGATCGTATTTCCCCTCCATAAACACATAAACACTTGATAATTGTTCAGAGAAACCATGCGGGGGAGGGCTGTCCAAAGTTTTTCCTCAAACCCACCTTTTTCGTATCGTTCCAACCAAGCGTTACAAAGCTGAACTGCCAACGAAGCATTCTGGAACTGGTGTTTACCCTCAATACCCAGTGCTGTTAAATGACAAAAAAGATGGATTTAGAGGCTGTTTACATGGGAGGCGGGACGGGACGTTTGCCAGGATCTCGCCATGCATGTATATCTCTCTTATTTATCCCGTTCCGTTTATATGCATGGAATGATGTTTGCCAGGACGTTTTTCATCCCGTCCCGGCAAAGCGGGATCTCGGCAAAGCCAAGACAATGTTTCTCATGTAAATACTCCGTCCCGCCATAGTCCCTGGACTATGGTCCCGCTTTGCCGGGACGATATTATGCTGACTTGCAAGATTTGTCATGTGATGCAAAAACAAAAATGGCTTCCACAGAGAAGAGGAGTGCCTATAGTCGTTTGCCTAGTCCGTCTACTCCGAACGTTTTCTCAAGAAATAATCCATTGTAGAAGTTATAAAATATATTGGCAGAAAGATAATTCGCCTTGCTACAACATACGTACAGTTTATCCGACCAAATAGCTTAGTTTCCCTAAAAAAAGGGAAATACCGAACATGTCCAAATCATAATAGCGGCCGCTATTATGAATTTTTTCCCGTATGTATTATAATCTGTCTTCTCCGAATGTTTTCTCGAGAAATAAACCACTGTAGAAGCTATCAAATATACTGGAAGAAAGATAATTAATCTGGCCACAACATACGTACAGTTTATCCGACCAAATAGCTTAGTTTTCTTAAAAAAAGCGAAATACCGAACATGTCCAACACGAACTAGAGACGCTTGTTGTACGTCCCGGGTATTCCAGGGTGAAATCGTCCCGGTAGAAACATTCTCATGTAAACCCGGGATGAAAAACGTCCCGTCCCGCCTCCCATGTAAACAGCCCCTAAGAGTAAGTTGATTAACCAGTAACCTCGCTATTGGTTCAGGTTGACGTTTCAGCTAGCGGAGGTATAGTCTGGTTTACTTTTCATATGTCGCGTTTCATCGCCGATCATCGCCGATACAGCTTTGCGATGAATTGCGACGAAATATTTATTTCAAAAAAATCTACGCAATACAGCGCATTTAATACAAGAAATACACATACTGGTAACGGCTTCTCCTGGGTAGCTGCACATATCAGGAACAACTCTCAGCGGTGCCTTAAAAGAAATAACGAAAACTATTAGCGAAAATTAAGTTTGCTCTTATTTGAAAAAATGAAGCTGAATTAAACTAAATATATTTCACTTAAAGCGCCTATGAAACGAAAATTAAGTTTGTCTTATTTGAAAGAACACTTAAAATGATAGAGTAACATATTTTGCAGTTTTTCGTTTCCTTGCTTCGTTCTTGAAATATTTCAGTTTGCTTGATGTAAATGTCGCATGTCGCGACGTCACACGTGCATAATGAGTTATTGAAAAACGTTATATATCTTTGCTCTTGTCAAATATAATCACTTGAAAATCTACCTGTTCAGTGTTCTGGGCGAAACACAAGCACATGCGTCCCTCGAATTATTTTGGTTTGATAATAGCAAAGATATAGAACTTTTTTCAGTAACTCATTATACACATGTGACGTTAAAATATTTAGTTTGCATATCAAACAAACTGAAATATTATACCTCAACTATAAATTGTCCAGTCAGAAAGCTTGATTTGTACCATGTGACCAGTCAATTAATCAGGGAATTACCCCCTCAAAAGTAATAATAGTAATATTCCCCGCTGCAGCGGGGAATATGCTTCGTGTACCACGCGTGAACGCCACGAACGAACGATTAAACGAAGCTGTCATTGGCGGAGCTTGGAAAAAGCAAGAAAACGTTTCGCCTGAACATTCAGATGTTGACAAGAAGATTGTTAGGTTACAAGAAAATAAGGATTCAGGGAACACAACGAAAGCAACAAACAATGCATCCAGAAGCCTTGAGACGACAACAGAATGGAAACAGACAATGAAAAGCGGACTTAATTAACTTTATTAACATTATTTCAACTTTTTTGGAAAGATTAATATGTTTCGGTACAATATATAAGTTATAGACCTTTCGCTCGGGGAATTCGATGAAATATTACCCCTTGGGATCATACCTCGGGGTAATATTTCATCGAATTCCCCGAGCGAAAGGTCTATAAATGCTAAATATCTCAAGAACGAAGCAAGGAAACGAAAAACTTCAAAAGATGTTACTCTATCATTTTAAGTGTTCTTTCAAATAAGACAGACTAAATTTTCGTTTCATATGCACTTTGAATAGGCGAGTTTCAGGGTGTTGCGCGCGCATCGTTTTTCAAAAAAACTGGCAAGCTCCCTCAAAGTAAACATACTGTTTAAAATCAACAAAGTATAGATATAGTTTCTGCATGTTTAACACTGTTATTCTGTTGTTGTTGACTCGCTAGCAAGTCTGTTTGCCATTGCTTACTTTGTGAGGAGCCCGCCAAGAGCCAACCTCGTACCCAGGGCCATTTGTAGGGAACTGGGCCAAGATGGCGGGAACAAATGGCCCTGGTGGAGGCTAGGCTATCTCAGCCTCTGATTGGTCAAGAGCTTATGACGTAAATCAGACGGTTTGATTTTGTATTTTTTTCTTTTAAAATTGTATTTTGACCTTGTCGGTTGTTCCTGCACACGGCACGGCAAATTATATTTTAATTTTTAAACCATGCAATAATTAGGTTTAATTAGGTATAATTACTGTGTAAAGAACTGAGTTCTAGTTAATAAATCGCGCAATATACTGCGCATTTTGAGCTGGCCTCCACCAGGGCCATTTGTTCCCGCCATTTTGTTTTATTCACCATCTTGGCGCAGTTCCCTACAAATGGCCCTGGGTACGAAGTTGGCCAAGAGGTTGCCACTTCGTTTGCAAAATGATGCGCGCGCAATACCAAGAAATTCGCCTATTAAGAATGGGGGTCAAAGACAAGGTGGCACGGAATGTTTGCCAGAACGGGACCATATGCGGGATGACCGAATCCCTACTCTCTTAGCCATATTATTACCTTTAGTTCTTTAGCCCTTTGAGCTAACACGCGTGTTGATGGGTCATCTTGTGGTACGGTGAAAGCAGGAACTCCAGGCTAAAATATTAATAATAAAACGGGTTAAAAAATGATGAATTTGCAACCTCAACTCTTCGTCCGAACCTTGGTTTAATGGTTAGTAACATTTTCCGAGTATTAATTTGAGCGTGACAAACGTTTATCTAGCATCTGTTAGTTAAACCAAATAATACCATGATCGACTCGGATTCTTTTGTTCTCCAAGGGAATGTAAACTTTGTATTTCCCTCATCACTCATGCAAGAGGGAAATTTATCCTTTGTCTTCTAATTTTTACGTGCATGTTGATGAGGGGAAAATTAGAAGACAAAGAAATCCTTTGTCTTCTTCTAAATTTCCCGCTTGCATATATTTTCGGGATTTTTTATGATTTATTTCATGCACGGGAAAATTAGATGCAACTTCTCTGATCAACCGTGTAAATTTCCTGTCGGTAAGATTCTCAAAGTTTTCCTCGGCGATCATAATATTACAAACTAATAGCATGACTTTTCGGGAAATTAGCGATTAAATTTCCCCTTTGCCTCGGGAAGATTTGTAAATCTTCACAAATTCACAAATCTTCCCTGGGCGGCGGGGAAATTTAATCGCTAATTTCCAGAAAAGTCATGTTATTACTTATAAAAATTACATGGCACAAGTTACTTTATTTCTTCGTAATATACCCGCCAGGCTGACTTCTCCTGAATGATATTGGGCATTTCACTCGATTACATAGCATTCTCTCCTGGCATTACCACCTTATTATATATACAGAACTCGCGATGAAGCTCTCGGCAACGGCCTCCGTGGCTCAGTGGTCAGAGCATTGCACTAGAATCGCAAGGTCGTGGGTTCAATTCCTGCCGGAAGGCTTGTGTAGTTGCATTTTTCGCAACTGGTCCCGGTTTGGTCTTAAAATGTATATATTCTGCACTCGAATTTTCCTTCACCTTAAATCCTTAGAACTGACTTCTCTTAAGTTATTTAAGTAGTTATTCGTAAATGTACTACACGTACGGATTGGGAAATTACCTTAAAAATGCCTGCTTTATTCCATGCAATGCTTTCAACTGTTCCGCCCAAAACAGCGACGTGATCATACCCAAGTGACGTAACACCACAAGCCCAAGGGCTCCTGAAAAAGTAAAAAAGATTTACTAATTGCATAATATATCGCAGTAAATCGGTTTTTTATGTCAGTTTTCAGTATGTAGTTTACAGCTTTAAAGTTCCTATGCAACGAAAATTAAGTTTGTCTTGTTTGAAAGAACACTTAAAATTATAGAGTAACATCTTTTTCAGTTTTTCGTTGCCTTGCTTTGTCCTTGAGATATTTCAGTTTGTTTGACATGCAAATTAAACATTCCAACGTAGTAGGTGCACAATGAGCTATCGGAGAAGGTTAGATATCTTTTCTATTATCAAACAAAATTAATTTGAATGAAGCATGTGGATGTGTTTCACCCACAACACTAAACATGAAGATCTTCAAGTGATTATTATATTTGATAATAGCAAAGATATATAACTTTTTCGATAACTCATTATGCACGTGTGACGTCAAAATGTTTAATTTGCATATCAAACAAACTGAAATATATCAAGAACAAAGCAAGGAAACGAAAAACTGCAAAAGATGTTACTCTATCATTTTAAGACTTCTTTCAAATAAGACAAACTTAATTTTCGTTTCATAGGCACTATAAAGCATGCGCATTCAAAGTATTAATATTTAATTAATTCTTTGAACGTTTTCATGGCGATAAAGTAATATAAATAAGTTTTGTGGAAACACCACGTAAAACAAAAGAAATATTCTAAAGAGAAAAAGAAAAGAAAAGTAAAGAAAAGAATATTTCTTTGCTTTCGTAAAGCAATATTTTACGTGGTGTTTCCACAAAACTTATTTATATTAATATTTATTTATTTATTTATTTAATTAACTTCGGCCGCCGTTGGTGGATCAACAAAGTAAACAAAAAATATGCAACGGCATAGAACACTAACACAGCTTGAGCCAATTACGCCAGTAACCTATAGCTTAAATTACAATAACAATAAAGATATTGCGGTGCCCTGAAAGTTGGCTTGCGGGCGCAGCTAACTTTCAAACGCTTTATATTCTCTGTGTGCGTTCGTGCGTTCGTTCGTTCGTTCGTTCGTTCGTTCGTTCGTTCGTTCGTTCGTTCGTTCGTTCGTTCGTTCGTTCGTTCGTTCGTTCGTTCGTTCGTTCGTTCGTTCGTTCGTTCGTTCGTTCGTTCGTTCGTTCGTTCGTTCGTTCGTTCGTTCGTTCGTTCGTTCGTTCGTTCGTTCGTTCGTTCGTTCGTTCGTTCGTTCGTTCGTTCGTTCGTTCGTTCGTTCGTTCGTTCGTTCGTTCGTTCGTGCGTAATCAATAGTATATTTTTGACGCGACATGGTCGCCGAAAAATGGTAGTCAAACAGAATGGTCTTGAACTGGTACAAGGTCATGTCCGGCTTGCGTAGATTATCAGGTAGGGTGTTCCAGGTTCGATAGGCTCTAACTGTATAACAACCAAAATATAGTAAGGTTAGATATACTGCCGAAACAGAGAACGTAGGAGTCTAACGTTTCGAGCGAAGGCCCTTCGTCAGAGAGAAACGTGAAGAGTGTAAACATGAGCTTATATACGAAAGGTAATCATGTGACCAAAAATAAGCCAATCAGATAAAAATGACAATAACAAATTGATAATGAGATGCAAAAGACATTTGCCATTCATACCGTCGATGAGCAAGAAGGAGGGGGTGTAAAAAAGATGAGCGAGAGTACAAATAGATAAATATATAATTAACCCCCTCCTTCTTGCACATTACACCCCCTCCTAGCCTTGCTCATCGACGGCATGAATAGCAAATGTCTTTCGCATCTCATTATCGATTTGTTATTGTTATTTTGATTTGATTGGCTAATTTTTTGCATCTCATTATCAATTTGTTATTGTCATTTTTATCTGATTGGCTTATTTTTGGTCACATGCATGATTACCTTTCGTATATAAGCTCATTGTTTGTTTACACTCTTCACGTTTCTCTCTGACGAAGGGCCTTCGCTCGAAACGTTAGACTCCTGCGTTCTCTGTTTCGGCAGTATATCTAACCTTACTATATTTCGATTGTTGTCTCTACACTACCTACGCAGCACGCTACTTTGATCTAACTGTATAGCTGTTTTGGTAACATAAAGTTCTGGTCTTTACCTTAGTATATTGGTTGTATCATAAGCCCCTCCAATGCCAACCTCAACAATGGCAACGTCAACCTAAATATACACAAAATTATAAGCCATCAATAGGGAAGCACGGGTGGCGTGTGCTGTTAGGGCGCTGCCTCTCACCACTGTAGTTAAGTCCAGTTAGACGGGGTTAGTACTTGGATGGGTGACCGTCTGGGAATAACCCCGTTCTCGAACTTGAATTTCACGTGAGTAAGAGTTTAGTTGGTCTCTCCTGTGCTTCGAGTGTATTTCGCAGGGTTCTGCGGTTTTCCTCCCTCCGTAAAATCAACACTTAAGTCTTAGCTTTTGTCGTGCACTTTAATCATGAGCCTCTGGCTCGGATGATTGGGCAACCACATCCTGTGTTTAACGACGTTAAATAAATCATTACTCAATTACAATTTAGTGTGTACCAATGTAACATGACTCGTGCTGTGTGAAAACAGCACGTGGCAAGACACGCATGCGCCTAACGTGTACCGACTTAAATTTTAACCAAATTTAGTCCGTGAGATTCATAAGGCTTACATCGGGAATATGAAGAAATCGCTACGTAAATAACACTTTCAATTTTGAAGTAACCTAATCGTTTCAACCTGATTCAAGTTGTGAAACACATCTGACATTGAAATATCTTAAACAGTATCTCATAGACGTTAAAATCACTGCGGTATTTATATAAATATGAGTAACCTTGTCCTGGAATTGGTCAAAATATAAGTGTACATGAACCGCTTTCGTACTCGTTTCAATCTGATTAGACTCTTTTCTGAATCGTATTTGTCATCTTCTGCATTTATTTGTCGTTGTTGCGGTTTTCAATCTCAATCGAATGAAGATTTCATCCAACATTGCACAAATTACAGGGGTGGACGAAAAGAAGTGGCCATCATTGAAAGTATGATTAATGTGCATTGTATAACTTTTATTAGGGTACAGAAAAATATGTAAAGTTCTATATTTTTAGAATGCATGCGTCAAGATCTGCTCAAATATGATATTAATGATTAAAGCTGTTCTTTATTGAACACAGCAATGTCGAGCAAATAAACACACACACGCAGCAGTTTTGTGGGAGAAGGGGTTTTTGGGGGGGAAGCACTTCTATAGTGTAAAATTATGGTCAAGCATCATCCCACAGACTCATTCTTACATGGCCTTAGATTGTTGTCCAGGGGTTATAATCCCCATTAGGACTCTGCTAATGCGCACACGCGCATATATACGCACACGCGCATATACTGCCAAATAGGTAGCTAGCCTATAAGACATCAACCTGACCAACCGTACACACAGTTGGACAGTCCTTACGATTCGACTGATCTATAATTACAATAAATAGGCTGAGTCTATGGGCTTGAACGTGACAATCAGGAGCGCTTCATCCCCAAAATACACAGAATGTGTATACCCCATAGACGAATAACCCTCCCCCCGAAACGGGAATTTTAGTCATATGGACATACAGACATATATACATATGTACATAGAACGACTTTAGGCGCGTATGAGGTAACTACTCTATATATGGTTAATATTTCGAAACGTCGGCCAGTGTGGCTGATACACTTGATAAGGTAGATGTAGGTGTCTTTATGTATCGTTCAAAACAATCTGATGACCAACGTCCTAATGTTTTGATAAGCCAAGCAGGCAATTTTGCTGAGGCTGCGGTTGTGGCAGCCCCAATCCGATAGCTATGACCAGCATATTCCGTAGCCTTGAAACCGGCCTGAGTTAGTAAATTTCGCGTCTCCGAGGTTAAAGTCTGTTTCGTGAGAGGTTTTCCTGACGCATGCATGAAGAGAGGGCCTGTTGTAGGTGATCGCCGCGAAATATAGTGCTTCATGGCCAAAACTGGGCAAAGTGGAGAATCGGTGGCGCCTACGGTTATTGTGTGGCCCATGCGAAAAGGGTCAGTCTTAGACTCTTTGATATAAACGATCATGAACTCTGGGTTTCCCGCTCCTATCCCTGGAGACAACACAATGTTATCCTTTGTAAGATGTATATTTGAGTTAAATTTGGAGTTGCACGTTAGCTCACCCAGACGGAGGAAACCGAAAAATGCTAGAGTCATGGCTGCCCACATCATGATAGATTCATAGTTTGTAGTGCTTGGAATAGCTAGCAACATCCGAAAGAGTTGTAAATGATGAATTGTAATTGGTAAACGCACTCGGATTTTGTCTCCTTGAGAACGTTTTATACCCCGTAAGACTAGTTGTAGGCGTAACATTTTTTGTAAATTCAGTTGAAAGCCCTGGCGAATGTGATAGTGACGGACCGCTGCCAAATATGTTTTGATAGATGAATATTTTATTGTTTTGGCCAAATACGCAACGTATTCTGTCAAAAGAGCTTCAGTAGCAGGCAGATACTGTTCGACTGATTTTTTCTTGAACCAACTCACAAAATTCACAAAGCTTCTTTCACCTGCGCCATATGTCTGTTTAGTAGTGGTAGCGACAGACAGGTTTATATAGTGTTGAATATCTTCATTCAGATTGACGACATTACTTCTGGAATTAGACATGGATTGGTATCTGCCTGTGGAGCCAGTTGACGAAAACGCTGAAACTGAAAACGAGAAATAGAGTCGGCTATCTCATTGCGTTTTCCCGGAATGTGCGTTGCACGAATGTAGATATTATATCGCAAAGTTAGTAGTGTTAGATGGCGGAGCAAATCCATAACCCTTGGAATTTTGGAACGTTTGCTGTTGATCATGTTGACGACAGCTTCGTTATCGCACTTAAATTTAATACGTTGGTCTCGAAGAAGGGCCCCCCAAATCTGACATGCAACTACAATAGCGAAAAGTTCTTGCCATGCAATACTTATACCAGGTACGCCTAAGTGTTGGTGGGGGTGCCATTTTCCCTTGAACCATTTAGTACCAAATATACCACCATAGCCTAGCTCCCCAGAGGCATCGGTATATAACACTAAACTATCTGAATCCTGCCATTCCGATGACAGGAAGAAATTCGCTCCATTCCAATTCAAAATAAACTGCTTCCACATTTCAAGATCTTGGAAGAAACCCTTGTTCAGTTTTATATAGTGATGTTGCTTTTTCACGTTCCTTGTCAAGGCAATCATGTTTTGTAAAAAGGGTCGTCCAGGCGGGACAACTTTACACGCAAAATTTAGAGTGCCTATAAGTGATTGTAATTCCTTTAACGTGCATGAGCGCCTATGTTGAAATTTATCGAAAATTTCCTGTAAGCGTTGAATCTTGTCAGCAGGGAGACGTGCCTGCATTTTAACCGTGTCTAAAATTATACCCATGAATTCAATAACTTGCGACGGGCCTTGTGTTTTGCCAGAGGCGATAGGAATTTTAATGTTTTGGAATGTAAGTAGCATGGCGGATAAACTTTGTTGACAGATACTGTCATAAGGTAAAGTGGCCGCTTTAGGTTCGATGATCAAAAAATCGGGTAGGGATAAAACGCGGATGCGGATGGCGGACGGCGGATGCGGATGGCGGATGGCGGATGAGAAAAGGCGGATAGAGGATAAAACGCGGATGAGAAAAGGCGGATAGAGGATAAAAGGCGGATGAGAAAAGGCGGATAGAGGATAAAACGCGGATGAGAAAAGGCGGATGGGGGATAAAACGCGGATGGGCAAAATAACGTGGGGAACATAAAATCAAATCATATTAGATATAAAACCCTAAGAAAATTTTTCATGATGTCTTACACTGCTAGCGGGATTTGAACTCGCACCTTCGGGATTCCGGTTCGCCGCTCTAGGAGGCGAGTTATATCCAACATAAGTGCACGAGATATTCTCGGGACAACTTAACGCTTATATCCGTGAGGATGTGCAGTGTTTCTCGTACTTTATCTAGCTCTTGTCCATTACTCCGTTCCCATGAACTCGCTTACGCATCGCAAGTCTGGGCTCCACAGTCTGTCGACCTTATCAAGCGCACGGAACGCGTCCAAAGACGCGCATCAAAATATATAATGGACCTACCCTTCTTCTGTGACATCAGTTATAACCATCGTCTCTTAACGTTAAATCTACATCCTTTATGTTACTGGCACGAATACCTTGACATGTTGTTCCTTTTCGAATCAAATCGTAACATTATTAAAATAGACCCACACGATCAGCAAACCCAAACTGTTTACAATTTCAGACAACAAAATGTAAAACATCTTAACTATGAAATGTATAACTTTAAAAGACTTTAAAAAAGGACTATATAATTACTATATTTTAGCACTAGAACACTGTTTTAATGCAGATGATCCAAGGACATGGAAAATGCAACAAAGGGCGTGATCTAACTAAGTTGTATTTGTTGTAATCTTTAGGGACCGCAGTAATTGGCGTAAGCTGTTGCGGTTGTCCTGCCAGTTGTTTGTGTCGATGTCTGTACGTATTGTTTGAGTATGGCAACGCAAATAAATTAAAATAAATATATAACCCTGTAGATATAAAACGAAAGAGAAAGAGAATTTAAAATGTCGGAAGAATTCAAAGTTTAATACGCGTCACATGCCTAAAACATAACCCCAACTCTAAACATAACACTCAACCCCAACCCTAACCTTCTCCGTAATCTCAATCCCTAACACCTTAAACCTCAAACTATTAACCACTATTCACCAACACAATACACCAAGGATGGTAAGTCACAGCCAGGATCCAAATACCTGAACCTTATGATTTACTTTTATTTTACATTTTACAAAACATTGAAATATTTCATTTTGTTTGATATTGAAATGTATGGAATCACGACGTCACACATGCATAATGACTTATCGAATAACTTGGTGTATTTCTTTCATTCTCGAACGAAATCTTTTAAAATCGAGAAGTTTGGTGTTGCGGGAGAAACACGCACACATGTTATCCATATACTTTAGTGTTTTTATTTGATGAACGCAAGGATATATAACATTCTTTGATAAGTCATTATGCACCGTGAGGTAAATTCCGCACATTTGCATATCATTTGCATATCAAACAAAATGAAATATCTCAAAAACAAAGCGAAAAGGCGAAAATCTGCCAAAGAAGTACTTTGTCATTTTAAAAGTTCTTCCAAATAAGACAATAAAAGTTGTCGAGGTTAGGGGCACTTTAAATATCGTCTTACGGCCAAAGAAAGGAGTTATTTAGTGTTTGAACAAGGAATCTTACATTTACATATGATTTAAAAATATATTTACAATGAAACAATATTATTTACAAATTGAAACAATTCTTAAAACTTCTAATGGAATAGACTTCATTTGTACTGTGATCCTATTTTATATTTATTTTATTTATTGGCTTTGCCATGCTATATATTGCAGAATACAAGTATCAGGCTGGGTGAACGCAACAGCTAATGCCAATTACTGCGCCCCCAAAACAAGTAAAATCAATTTCAAAAACTCATCAATAATTCAAGAGGAAAACACAAAGCCAAAGGAAATCAGTACCATGTCCGTAGTTTGAAGAATCCTCCTGATTTACATAAACTTTAGCTTTGATTTTCTCGGCTTAGACAACGTTATTTTTCAAACTTACTACGCCAATGAACTTACCAAATGGGTCGTTTTTGAGGCTATTTAACTACATTCGCAGTACGTGTTTTATCAGATCTAAAACACTCGGCTATCGCCTCGTGTTTTTAATCTGATAAAACACTGCTGCTCACAATTCGGACAACAAGAATCTGGAACACACTACCAAATCCCATTATAAGGAAAACTATCACAACCAACTAACTTTAAGCACTTACTATTCAAAATAATTACATCTTGGCATTGCAAAATACTTATAACATAGACGATCCACGGATATGGAAGAGCGTTTGTCTTACAAACTCACTATCATGTTGTTTTTAAAATATTGCATGTCATATGTGTAGGATGTATTTTGATGTCCGTCTTTATATATATATTTATATCACGATTGAGTCGGTTTTCTTTGATGTGCCGCGGGATATAACCAACTTATATCCCGTGAATAAATAATTAGATAAAACTTGTGGATATAACTCGAAAAATCTTGATCGAAACTCTTCGAAATTGACGAAACCTTGTTCGAAAACCTCCTCAATCGTGATATAAGTCGGTTATATACCTCGAACTTGGGAAATAAGTCACATATTGACCCTCGGGACCTTCGGCCCCTCGGGTCAATATATGACTTATATCCCGCGTTCTCGGTATATAACCTATACATATATATATGTATATGTATATGTATATGTATATGTATATATATATATATATATATATATAAATATATCTATATATAGAAGAGACTTATGCCTTTATTAAATATACAGTTCATGATTCCGATACAATAACAAAGGGAAAAGGTTTAAATTTACCACTTATATATAAACTTATTAACTTTCCGTTTGCATGCGCGTTCTTAACAACAAGAGGAAATGCGGAACTTTATTGATCAGTCTGATCATTCGAGAAATTTCTGGTTCTCACCGAATGAAGTAACGGCCTAAACAGAACGCTGGCTACGAATGAAGCGTTGCCGGACGGACTCCCAATGCCATTATTTAGCGATTTCACATTGAAACGTCAGCAAAACCACCAGCAAAAAATAACACCGGATTAAAGCTAATTAGCCAAAAGCGGTCGATGACTGATAAAGTAAAGAATTACGAACAGTGCCGTATTAAATGTGCGTGTTGTAAAAACCCTCTGATTCATGCCACAATGAGAACAGTACTGTGCTTTCTAATCTACAATCTCGTAAATTCGTAATATTATTTGGGTCGTTAGCGATGTTTATTCAGTAGATATAGACAAACTCTAAATTTTGAAAAACAGCTTGCCTTCGATAAACCGCACCATGTAACGCGTATTACACTTTGAATTCTTCCGACATTTTAAATTCTCTTTCGTTTTATATCTACAGGGTTTTATATGAAACACTGCACGTCCTCACGGATATAAGCGTTAAGTTGTCTGTTGTCCCGAGAATATCTTGTGCACTTATGTTGCATAGAACTCCGCTCGCCTCCTACAGCGGCGGACCGGGATTTGAACTCGTACCTTCGGGATTCCGCTAGCAGTGTAAGACATCATGAAAAATTTTCTTAGGGTTTTATATCTAATATGATTTGATTTTATGTTCCCCACGTTATTTTGCCCATCCGCGTTTTATCCCCCATCCGCCTTTTCTCATCCGCGTTTTATCCTCTATCCACCTTTTCTCATCCGCGTTTTATCCTCTATCCGCCTTTTCTCATCCGCGTTTTATCCTCTATCCGCGTTTTATCCTCTATCCGCCTTTTCTCATCCGCGTTTTATCCTCTATCCGCCTTTTCTCATCCGCGTTTTATCCTCTATCCGCCTTTTCTCATCCGCGTTTTATCCTCTATCCGCCTTTTCTCATCCGCCATCCGCCATCCGCATCCGTCGTCCGCCATCCGCATCCGCGTTTTATCCCTACCCCAAAAAGATCATCAAGAATATGGCATGCAAATGAAATCTGACATTTGTGTAACAAAATCCACTCCAAGACTTCAGAAAGTTGGTTAAAGATAAATGGGGCACTCCTAAGACCAAAGGGCAAAACTTTGTCGTAATAATATTTTCCCTCCCAACACATACCTAACAATTCGTAATCGTCCGGATGAACCGGTATTAGTCTAAAAGCAGATTCAATATCGGTCTTGGCAAGGAAACAGCCTTGGCCAAAGCGCTTAATGCCTTCGATCGCATCATCTATAGTAACGTACTGGAGACTGAAATCCTCTTGCGAAATTGAATAATTAATGCTGGTCATACCTGATTTCGGAAATGAAAGGTGAAAAATTGTGCGAAACTTATTCGAATTCTTTTTTGGTACCAAGCCAATTGGTGAAACTTGAAAGTTGGGAAATGGGGGGTTATCAAAGGGACCAGCCACTCGGCCAAGGGAAACCTCAGTTGCCAAATTAGAAGAAACAATGTTAGGATCTGCAAGCGCAGTAGGTAAATTTTTTGAAAACCGTTGGGCACGCTGCCCCTGAAAACCAATTCGCGCGCCGTGTTCAAGGTTTTGGCATAAGTGAGACGCAAAATTTGGGTCTGGGTGACCCATCAGTGCGCTTTCTAAGTTAGTTACATTAATAGGCGTTGGCATTAAATAATTCCGTTCCTTAATTTTTTGATTTGGCAGATCGGTGGTGTCGCTTGGAGGTTTGGTGATCGTCTGATTCTTCGGTGAGTTTAGGTTGGTAGGTTGGACAGAAACATCCCGCATGGGGGCCACTACATTTGATACATGTGTGCCGATATCGGCACGGCTGATGCGTACATTCTCCCCGTCTATTAAACTCAATGCAGAAACCGGTACCTCGTTCGCCCCCTGAGGAAACCTGTTTTTGGGGTCCATTGTGAAAAAGAGGGTATTCTCTTTTAAGCACATCAGGCGATACTGTGAAAATCATCAACCACAGCTGTTGATCAATAGCTGACCAGTCGATGGATGGGTTGAAGGACACTTTTCGGCGGAATTTGTGGTCATAGACGCACCATCCCAACCCACGATGAGTTCGAGCTGCGTGGTGAATCAAACTCATGTACTGGAGCAATTCTTGGGCCCGACCGGGGAACTTGTGGGTTAAGACGCTCATATAGGTTGAGAAAGCAGTAGTCCACTGTTCAATCTCGGTAATTCTTGCGACAGACTGGGACGATTTTTTAACTTTAAGTACCGAGTTCTCAAGCGTCAAGGTAACAGGCGCATCTTCAGACATATTAGAAAAGTTCCTTGGAAGGAGTTTAGCTAGATCAAAGAACTCACCCGATTGGATCTGCTTCACATAGGCTGCAGGGACGTCGTGAGAGCCGTGTCCGTACGGAATGTTGGTTTCGGCTTGAGGCAAGGTCACGTTGAGGACAGAGGAACTTCCAAGACTTGCAGTTACCGTCTCTTCTTGTTCAGTATCGAGGGTGACGTTGGCAACGCTAGAACCGGTAGTGGGCGCCGAGTTCGTCATGGCTTGAACGGCAGCCCGAGCTGCATTCGTCGCTATTTCGTTGACGGATTGTTCTACGCTTCGGGTCACGATCGACTGGATTTGGGCTATCTGCGCGTCGGTTAATAAGTTTGGAGGTGGTGTTGGCGACGCTTGAATACCCGAGGAACTCGCGGAAGGACTGACAGACGGACTCGCGGTCAAACTCGTTGAGGCGTGCTGTTGTAGTCGGGCGACTAGTGTGTCTCTCCGGCCATGGATAGGCAAACCCTTTTCGGCGCAACGCTGTCGAAGGTTCGCTAGGCTGTTCTCGTCAGTTGACTGTGCCGTTTGTCGTTCTGTAGTTCGACGACGACGAACTGGAGGCATTGCCAAAGCCAAGTTGAACGTAAATATTTTCTTTTAGAGCTTTACGCGTTTTGATTGTGCGTGCTATATCTTTGTATAGAGCTCGTGTAACCAAGTGAAACTGGTTTAGCGCGCGTTTTGCTTATATGTGAGTCTTTTGAAATGCTATTGGTTACTTTTCCGCGTCAGGAAAATTAGAGTTTTAATTGGCTAGAAAGTACTAGACATTTGTTGTTCACGTGCACTGGCAAGCTGGATGAGCGAAAGCAAAAGGACTTTAGAGCCGGTCTGGCGTATATCTGACATGTTGATAGCTTAAATCGCCTGAAAAAACATCTGTTTTGCCAAAACCCAAGACACACCTTGATAAGAACGTTTCCTCATTAACTTTATTTTATTAATGGCTTAATAAAATGGCTTCAAATTCTAATTTTATCTATTGATTTAAAAAATATATTAATTTTTCATGATTTTCAATCTTGTAACAAATGAAGTGAATCTTACTTAGTTCGACTTATTCCAATTGGTCTTCAAAATGATTAATGGAGTTTGCATACCATGAAAGTGTTATAACAGCAAAATAGTTAGATATTGTTGCCATTTCACTTGATTTCACTACAGCTTCACAGCGTGGCCATGGCATGCTATCAAAGTTAATGTATTTTTTAAACCAACAACAAAATTAGAATTGGATATCATATTTGAGTAGATATTGACCCATGCATTCTAAAATATATTACTTTACATATTTTTCTTTTCTCGAATAATAGTTATTCCACATTAACCATATTTTCAATGATGGCCACTTTTTTCTGCCCACCCCCTGTAGTTGTTCTCTTTTCTTCTGGACCGCAGAACGGTGATGACCGGGCGACATAGGTACTAGTTTATGTGGGGTTTAGCTCTGTTTCTTTATCTTTATGTCCACCATTTCTCGCCATGGTTGAATATCTCCAGAGTCAAACTAAATTTCTGCTCGATTGACAGAAGTGTCGTAAGAGATTGATTGTAACTTAGGCCATTCTTATTTTGCTTAGGTGATAATTTCGACTTGCACAAACTGTGCCTTTCTGACGATCACATTATGAGACGCAATGTCACGAATCTAATACGTTACATTGTGAGACCTTACGTTACATTGTGAGACCTTACGTTATGTTGTAAGACCTTACGTACATTGCGAGACCTTACGTTACATTGCGAGACTTTACGTTACATTGTGAGACCTTACGTTACGTTGTAAGACCTTACGTTACGTTGTGAGCCCTTACGTTACATTGTGTACCCTGTAATGTACATTGTGAGAGGGCGAGACCTTACGTTAAGTTACGAGACCTTATGTTACATTACGATAGCTTGCGTTACCTTGCAAGATCTTACGTTATAAAGACCTTACATTGTGAGACCCTGCGTTGTGAGACCTTACGTTAGGTTACGAGACCTTGCTGTACGTAACTTTGCGAAATCTTACGTTGCGAACCTTACTCTATGTACCATTGGAAGATCTTACCTAGCAAAGCTTACGCTATTTTGCGAGACGTTCTCAAAAGCAGTCTTTTTCAAGACTACACTATAACCTAGACAAGCAACTATCCCAAATATGTACAGTGTACAGTCATGCACTATGAATACAGCCAAGAACACAATTCTTATATTTACTCGTTCGACCTAACACTAATGGTTACCTTTTCTTTCAAGAAGACATTAAATGACAGAACAGTAAGAAAAACAAAATATGGAGGCATCTCTGTTGAGGAACTCTGCAACAACAATAACGAAAAAAACACAAAATTGTATACTATCTATCATTCTCAAAGAAAAAAAGAAAAAAAGTCACAACTTTCTAATTCAAGTAATTAAATTAAAGTGCTTATATCACTTGTGGGGTTTTAACATATTTAAATAGATCAAAAAAAGTTAGTTAATAAGTTATTTTGCCGTTTTTGATTTAGTTTAATAGTTTCTGAGATATAGGCCTTTAAACATGCCAATTTGGGCCTTACGCCAAAAATTTCCGTCGTTCATTTTTAAGCACGGGGACTCAGGTATTGGGACTCAGGAACCTAAGACAACCGTCTTCTGAGTTGGAATCAGTGTGCGTACTGGAAAACAAGTGTGAGCTCGACATTTCGATTTTTCAGTCAAATATATGTGTTTTTGTGAATCAATAAGCCGAAACGTAGTTGTTTTGAATTGACTCGTTCCTGAGTCCCAGGCCACCAAGGTGTTAAAATGAACGACGGAAATTTTTGGAAATTGGCATGTTCAGAGGCCAATGTCAGGAACTATTTCTAAATCAAAAACGGCAAAATAACTTATTAACTAGAAGTTACTATCGCAAGTGAAGTACTGCCTCGAAGTTTACAAAATTCCTAAAAGGCCTTTAATTTTATGTGCAACATGAGAATATTTACACGTTTATTTTTAATTATAAGATTTAAAATTATATACATTACTATAAAACGTATCTCTTAATATAATTGGCAAGGGGTTTGACAGGATAAACACTACATGCATTATATACAGTAGTATACAAATAATAGATCACTATGCCTTGGCAAAGCTGTCAATGCAATTCAAAGTGTTTCGTGTTATGACAAATGTATAGCTGAAAAATTATACAGCAATATACCAACTTCAGATTATTTTGGAGAATTTGTATAACTAATTAAAATAATTATATTCCAAGCTGTACCGCATGCTAGCATTTTAGAGTTGCGCATTGTTTATAATCTCCGATTTTTATAAGTTCTTGTTAAGAATACACCACTTTCAAGGTGATTTACTATTGTAGTCATTGATGACAATCCATTACATGTACTTTCAAGATGTCTCACTCTCTGCGTAATTATTGTGTTGCAATCCATCAATGAAACATAGTTTATTTTCTAAGAGAACATGTAATACTGTATTTACTTTCCAGAAAACATGAAATTATCCAGGAGTAGGAGTGACTTAAATACTTCTGTAGTAAGTGAATCATACTTTTCTTTTTTTTGAGTGAAATGATAATTTCTTCTCAGTAATGTACAGTCACTGCAGCACATGTAGTTTATTACAGTCTACAGAAAGATACAGATGCAGTGTATCCAGATACTGTTAAGTTTTTGTGCGGAAATCCATCATTGAAACCAAATGTTATATTCTGAAATCAGATATACTGTATGGAACAGCATCTTGTAGATATACACCAGTTCCAAAGGTCCGCGAAGAGATGGTATTTTGTATACTTCAATCCCCAATGGTAGTCAACAGTTTAACAGATTCATTGTGGTTAGTGAATCAATAAGTTTCTTAGTTTCCCATGAAGAAGAACAGTTTGATAATTCATTTGTTTCGAGACGTCTTTGACACTTTGTAGACAATCGCATTTCTTATATTGTATATCACGAATTATAGAAATCTATAAAAGAACAAAATTGTTTGTTAGCATGCATATGCACAGTTCACAAAGAACACAGGGAATTGGGTTAGGTTACAGTTGAGGGGTGATTAATAGTTTTTACTGTATAAGAGATAAAGACTTACCATTGACTTTACAAGCATGTGTTCAGTTTATAAAGAACAAGCCACGTTCACCAGGCTGGCTAGCTTTTCTCGTGGCATTGCCAGTTCAGAAAATCCATCGCCGTCGTGGTGTTGACCAACTTCAAACGTCAAACGTAACATGTAATTTCATCAGACGAATCCTTCTGGCGTATGTGATTTAAATCGAGATTTCGTTGACTATACATAACTCGGCAAAGAGGTCTGGACATGAGACACAGGCAACCCATGTCAAGATTAGTGAGCTGCCTCGCTACGCTCGGCAGCAACTAACTTTTCGTGCTCTGTTCAAATACATTAAAACCCCACAAGTGATATAAGCAACCTTAAATTAAATAATTAGATTTCTTTTTCTAATCAGAGCAGTAATTACATACACGTACTGTAGCACTTTGCGTTTATCACTGATAATGTCAAAATTGAAATGTAAGTAAATTAAAGTGTTTATAAACCCAAATAGGATATTACTGCATATGGATTCTATTTAATGTGTATAGTTGAATGCCAAAATATTTTTTGATTTGAACTTTTATTTGTTGTTATATTGAGGTTTGTATTCCAAAACGGTAATGAGGATGACGTCTATGTAGGCATTTGTGTGTATTTTTTTCTTTTCTTATGATAAACCGCTTCAAGTATTCCATTAGGCAAAAAAAAATACCTGGGTTTCCTATATCTCTTCACAAAAACTTAGGTAGGGTAGGTCGGATTTCTTTCTTTGTTTTAACTTTTTTTAAAATTTTTTTTAATTTAGTGACTAGGAATAACAATATTCTTTCCAACACCAAATGTCAATTACGCTAGCACGTCTATTAAAGCTAATTTTGAGCACATTACTAGGTTCTGACACCACGCTTGCTATCCCAAGATGCAAATCATGCTGCAACTCGGGTCCATGCTCCTTAAAAATTCAATAAAAAGATTAGAGTCGGCATTTTGCTAGCAAAAAACTGCGTATGGAAATTATGCCTACATAGACGTCATCCTCATTACCATTTTGGAAATACCGTAATGATTCGGACAAGCGCCCTCCTTCCAATAAGCGCTCCCTCTCGAATAAGCACCCTCCTTCCACTACATTTTTTGAAATAAGTGCCCCCTCCCGAATAAGCACCCCCTCCTTCCTCTCGATAGGGAACTACTGTATGTAAATGATTACCCAACCGTTAAGAGACACATGAACATCGGTATAAAATCAACTGTCCCTCAACATTTTATTTGTCACAAATATATGCATTGCGCATATTAGAACTTATCATTGATTGATTGATTGATTGAGAACAATTAGCTACATTATAAACATAACTTGTATTCTATCTACTAGAGCAGAGAACTAGGGTTTCAGTTTTTTTTAAATCCTTGTTCTTGTTCTTGTTAAGATTGTTATTAAAGTTCTGCGTTTTATGGAATCAGATTGTGGTGTTTGCTAAAACATTAAATAAGCGCCCCCCTCTCGAATAAGCACCCCCCATCGACCTCCTAAAATTAGATAAGCGCCCCAGGCGCTTACTCGAATCATTACGGTACAAACCTATACATGTACACATTAAATAGAATCCATATGCAGTAATATCATATTTGGGGTTATAAGCACTTAAAAAAAAAGAAACCAAAAAAATCTACAGTATACAATGCAAGTTGGTATAAGTACAGTACTAGAATTTATTATAAAAACCTGTTTTAGGTTGTCCCAACATTCCCAAAAATAGTGAGCAAATGCCTCTTTAGAAATGGTTTTCCCATTAATCCTGATTCTTTCACGGACTTCAACCAAATGGGGTGAACTAAAACCATCAATAATTTACTCTGTATTAATATTAATAATATACATGAAAAAAATTCTCAATTCTGATTGGCTGAGAGGAGTGCAATTTTAGTGTAATTCAGTGCAGAAAAATGAAATACAGTGCAAATTTTGTAATTTTTTGAATTTACACAAAAATCGTTTTTTACCAGAAATTTCAAATTGCACTCGAAACCATGCTATTATACCTACATATACTGTACAAATACACAATAAACTACATATGTCAAAATAATGTTAGTTTTCTAACGTTTTGAGCGAAGGCCCGTCGTCAGAGAGAAATGTAAAGAGTGTAAACAAACAATGAGCTTATATAAGAAAGATAATCATGTGACCAAACATTAGTCAATCAGATAAAAATTCAAAGATTTGAGTAAATTTGATCCTACAATGACTCAAAATGCAGGAAATGCATTTTCAGAGACTCTATTTTTCAAAAACACCAGTTTTTTGGGGGGAGGGGCTAGGGGGGTTATGGGTGCATGGACTTTCCATTTGAGCCACAGTCAAATTTTATGCTCTAGATCCAGCCTTGGGTCAAGGGCCCAAACTTCCTCTAGTTGCCCAGGGCCACAACAGAACTTAATAATGCAGGCCTGCCAATGGCCTAGATACATGCATGTACAACATACAGTACAATCATATTACTGTTTACTGATAAGTTTACTTAATCAGTCACAATGAGAACTCTCAAAGGCCTAGGCAGATGTCCTTTTAACATTTTGACTCTTAGAGGTTCTCACTTTGACTAGTAATAATAAAGGTCTTTAATTAGAATACATCAAATGTGTATCTTTACAATCATATTACTCCTAAGGATTTTTCAATGTGGCCATGTCTAGGCATATCAAAGGCATTTTAAGCAGCCGCCACATGACACAGTTCAGACAACAAATCCCAGCTAAGCCCTAGGTGTTGATTTTACGGAGGGAGGAAAACCGGAGAACCCGAAGAAAAACCCTCGGAGCACAGGAGAGACCAACTAAACTCTACTCACATAAGTCCCAAGCTCGAGAACGGGGCTGTTCCCAGACAGTCACCCATCCAAGCACTAACCCCCACTAACCAGGCTTATAACTATTGGTGAGAGGCAGTGCCCTAATAGCACACACTATCCATAAGATCATCTGGTGTAAAACAACAGCAACACTCATTTGACTAGTAAGGTCATCTGGCGTTAAACAATACTCGTTTGACCAGTAAGATCATCTGGTGTTAAACAACAGCAACACTCGTTTGACTAGTAAGATCATCTGGTGTTAAACAACAGCAACACTCGTTTTACAGTCATTTTCCCCACTTACACAGGGGTTAGCCAGTGGCTCCCCACAGCAGTTTCCTCCACTTCTCTCTCTCTCTTGCGCATCCTCACGTTTTAGACCACACTCTCTCATGTCCCTCTCCACAACCTGACTCCATGTTGTCCTTGGCCTTCCTGATCTCACACCTTCCACCTCATGACATGCTTTTTTTCACCCAGTCACCATTATCTTTCCATAATACATGCCCCAGCCATCTCAACCGGTTCCACTTCACAACATCTGTCACCAACTCAATCCCCATTCAGGCATTCTTTCTCTCAACTCCACACTCGGCACTCTATCCCACAAAGATACACCACACATCCATCATATCATCCTCATCTGATTTTAGACAGAGTAAAATAACAAAGGAGACTGTTCTTACGAGGAATTTCCCTCTGCTTAACTAATTCCTGTCTGAACCAACAAAAAATAATAGCATCTTTATTGACAGTTTTATTGTCTAATGACAGACAACTTTATTAGACAAAAGGAAAACCCTCAGACACCATAGGCAGCAATGAGTTTAGTTAATAATAAATTAGCTGCTGGTATTAATTAAAAAATAATATAAAATTTCAACACCAAACAAACCCTATCAGAAAATAATGAGTTAAAAACTACAAGCATGATACTTAACTAATTACCTGAAAAAACCTGTCTTGTAGCCACATTCTTGGAGAATGTTGTCACAGAATGCACACACAGATCCCTAAAATGAACAATTAAAAAAGCAAACAAAACTGTCAGACAAATATTATACTAACTATTAGTGAATGGATTACTGTACATGATACAGTACAGCCATGTATTAAGTATAGTAATGGAAACATAGCAAAACTCTTTGTTCTAGATGTATTGTTTTGTTCATGTGTAACAAATGTGTATGTTTTCACACATGATGAAGTGAACACATTAGTGTTTTTGGTATAATGAAGCATAATATCAGTCTATAGACCAGTTATTCAAAAATGGCCGCCAAATTAGAATTCTTTTATATATATATACATGTAAATTAGCCCTTATGAACTTGTTTTCATGTGGGAAATTCAAAAGAATTTTTACTTTAAAACAAGGTCATAAGGGCTAATTTATATGCATTGATATAAAAGAATTCTAATCTGGTGGCCATTTTTGAATAAGGTCTATAGCAGCACTTGGGTTAAATTGTTGAACTGTGCAGGGTTCACTATTCACAATTTGCATTTGCAGATTTGATTTTTGCAAATGCAAAATTAACTATTTTGTGAATGAATGTTTTTCTTGAAAAATATAATATTAGTTACGTATTTTGTTATCAGTCAAGCGAGATTCCTAACTTAAATGTATTTTTTCACTCAGTTGTGTCACAAAACCTGCTCAAAAAGATTTAAAAGCATTGGCTTGTGAGATGTGTTGTGAGTGTGAAATGAGATTTGTGTGTCAAAATAATACAAGAGTCAGCCAAAAAATTTGCACACTAGCTTTACACCAATCTGAGAAGGATTCCCTAAAGAAACATGTGATAATGTAATCTTAGTTTGCATTAATCTACAGGTGTATGTAATCTTTGCATTTGAATTCATTTGACTAATTGAAGAATGCAAAAGTGATTTACAGCCATTTGAACAAAAGCAGACTCTTTATAGAAATCTTAATATTTTAAGGAACTTTTACACGTTTCCTTGGGGCGGGGAAACTACTAAAATACAGACGAGGATTTTGCAAATGCACAATTTCTAATTTGAACCCTGCTGTGTTGTACAAAAATTATTGAACAGGGGCAGGTCTAATATTAGTCAATAAATCTAAATGTATAAAGGCTGCAAAAAATAGCAATTTCAACTTCATGCCAAACTGCAGTAAGATTTACAGTGTATAATATAACTAAAATTCTACCTTTCCTTTTGTACCACTGACATGAATTGCAGCCAATTTATCAAGTTCTTCAACCTTAAAAAAAACACCATTACAGGCATTGGCACCTAACTGTGTACTGCCAGTCAAAACATGTTTTATGTCAATGTCAAAGTTAAATGTTTGCCTTGGAAAGGTATTAGGTTTTCATTCAATATACATGTACATTATTGTCACATGAATGTGCCCTTAGCCAATCACATCTTACCAATCCCACGGTGTTGATTTCAAAACGGTTAACTTTGACTTAAATTTAGAACATGTTTTGATGGGTGGTGTACATATGTACATGCTTAGGTGCCAACGACTGTAATTTTATATAATGTAGATCATTTTCATGTGACATATATCATCAACACTCTAAAAATTAAATTATAAAAGCTATAGTAGCATGTAGCTCCTATGTTACTATGTAAATATTTAAATATTTATTCATTTATAATTTTTCTGTATGTTTTCACTGTACAAGCTGTTGTAAGTTAAACTCAGAGAAAAACTCTGAGCTCCAGATGGGACTCAAACCCACAACCTTCCGAATCCCACAACCTTCTTTTTGCACAGAAAAAACATACAAAAGAACTTTACCAACTTTACCAATACATGCATTTATTCTCGAAACAGGCCTGTTGAGAGTTGGGATGGGCCCTGGGTCAAACATTAGAGCCCCCCACCCCCACCCCCCACCCCCACCCCAAAAAAAAAATTAATATCATCACTATTGAGTATTCTAAATTCCAATCTTTGCATCAGAAATAAAATAACGTTTGAAAATTACAAGTACATGTAGTAATATAACTCATCACAACTTGAATTTATATTCTCTATTTTATTGGCCACAGTTGCTTTTTGTTATACAGTACTTATTGATTTTACTCTGGTTAACACCAGATGATTTTACTTGTCAAGGGCAGAACTCCTGGAAACCTGGTTAATAAAGGGTTAAATTAGTATTACATACACTACAAATCTTTAAATGTTAGTGTTGGTGGCACAGTGGTTAGCGCACATGCCTTAATCACCTCTGCGACCCGGGTTCAATTCCTGCTCTCAGCAGTTATCTGATTAAAATTCCACCTTGGCCACATGTGAGAGGAGTGCTTCCAGTTTGACTCTACCAAACATTGCAGGTTTCCTCCGGGTACTCCGGTTTCCTCCTGTAGAAACACTGGACCAATGAGGGATGGCCCTTACTGGACCTCTAGGAAGAACAGTTAGCTTTTAACTGATAGAGATATCTACATGTAGTATAAATAAGATTAGTCTGGTACTTTCAGCTTGGGGTCTGTGTAATGAAATATTTTGTTGTTTATATAAATACTGTTACAAAGAAAAAAACAACAAACAAATACTGGTACAGTACTATAGTACACACATTGTTTAACAATTATTCACTGAAGGTAAGGTGAATATCGGCAAATAATAACTGAGATGAAGTTGAGGTTATTATTCACTGATATTCACTGAGCCTGAGGCAAATAACTGTTTTAGTATAAATACGTATTTTCGTACTTTAGGAACAGCATTTCCTTTAAAATTGTTAATTGTTAAAATTTCCTCATCTGTCGCATTGACACTTGGCTGGTGGCCATTTTGAAAAATGCTGTAGGTGATTATCGGGAATTAATCCAAAGTGGCTCGACCAATCAGCGTGTGTCATTTTCTATAATCACCTGTGCATTTATACTAATGAAGTGTTAATGAAACAACCTTGTAGATAATTTGTACTGTGTTTTTATAGTATGGTACTTTCAGGCCTGTGCTAAACGTCGCATAATAGACAAATTTAATTCAGACAAATTTAATTGTTTGAATTTTATTCAACGAAACTGCGACGTATAACTCGATTAAATTTGACACACAAATGAAATGCGTCTTGGCAATTAAATTCATCTGAGTCAGACAGCTAGACAATGCGATGATAATGCGTGTTCGAGTTATGCACCTATCAATGTTAAGCCCCAGGGAGGGGGGGGGGGCAGACAACCCACAGGATACGGACTGATCAACATATCCCAACACAGGGAAATTTGACCTCCTTGACAACCTTGAGGGACAGGATTTTTGACATATAAAATGATCTTAATACTATATTTTAGCACTTAGGGTATTCTACTAAGGGGAATTTGATAATTTTTTCTTCAAAAAGTCAGTTTCCCTGTGGGTTGCCCTAACCCCCCCCCCCTGGGGCTTAACATTGATAGGTGCATTAAACAACAAAATACCATCATGTCGAATGAAATGTTTCACTTCTGTCTGTGACAATTTGGCGTCATGTTTTCAAGAAGTCATTTTCAGGATCCATGAGTCCAAGTAAAAACAATTAAATACAACTGAAATTCGACGTTTAACTCAATATCGCATTTATGTTGCATTACCACAGAATAGTAAGACAACCAGAAGTCCAACTCGAGTGACAACTTGTCCGCATTTCTTCAATGCGCATGCGTGATATTTTACGCCATCTGACGCCATCCTACGCAATATCCCACGCCATCCTACGCAATCCTGGCAAGTTCCCCCGGCAGTTTTAACCTTCTTTTGAAGGTCCAAACTGCCGGGGGAACTTGCCAGGATGGCGAGGAATATTGATGCGCGAGGCAACATGTGCGAGGACAAAAACTTCAAAGGTTCCGACGCGAGTCGGACTTCTGGTTGTCTTACTATTCTGTGGCATTACCGACGAAGTTAATTCGAATTAAATTTGTCTATTGTGCGATGTTTAGTGCAGGCCTCAGCTTGGATTCTGTATAATGAAATTTTTTTGTTGTTTATTTTAATACCCTCACAAAAAAATACTATTTTACAGTACACTTTGAAATGAAAACAACCTTGTTATCTATTAAATATTATTAATAACTAATTAGTAGCATCAACTAACCGGCACTTTGGTGCTTGAAGCGAAATACTTTGCCTTCTCAAATCGATCACTTTGTCGTATTTGACCAGTACGGCATATCTCTTGAAGAGCAGAAGCATTAGATTGCAATGTATTTAGCGCCTTCACGGCAGCCTAGAAGTGAAAATTCGAGGCACTTTAATAATGGACATTTTTAGCAACGAAATACTGACGTTTTGACCAGAGCCCTTCACCAGAGTAATGGTATTCAACGACGACTACACGACTTTAATACACTTTTAAGGATGCTCGAAACGTCCGCATTTCATTATTTAGACTATAAATCCTGGCAGTTTTACACTTAATTGCCCTTAATTTCAACCTATACGCAGCATCCACTTTCTTGTATTTTAATAACCTATATCTGTATTAATTTTTACACGTTTTGAAAAAGCTTCAGGAAAACTAGTTTACCTCGTAAGTCCTCGTCATCGGTTTTGAAGTAGAAAGCAGTCTTGACTTGAGGCTGTAAAGACTGGCAAATCCAATGCGTTCTAGAAGCAGCAGCTTTATGTTACTTTGCATTTACACGTGGAAGATCTGGATTTCCGATTTCGAGATCAACCCAGTCTCCCTAGCAATAATCGCTATACAAAAGCATGATCTATTCTGAAGCGCTTTACACAACAAATATACGGCTTCAACCACGCTTCTCTTCTGTGATTTGCATTAGATATACTACCACGAGGGTTCTACCTGTTCTGTTACCTCTTCCAGTTCCATACATATGTTGCGCTCAATCAATGGATTACCGATTACGCAACAACTATCAACAAACTAACAAGAATGCAGTAATGACTTAGGTGCAAGACGGCCCAGCGGGACTACCATTTAAGATTTATTTTAAGATTTATTTTAAGATTTTTGAATGTTTAACTTGTACTTTATTGTTTTTGAATTGGTTAAGCAAATAAAAGATAGGCGCCAAGCGTATCTGCAGGGACCGCGGAAGCGGGGGGGCTGGGGGGTGGAAAAAAAGGTGAAAGATATGATGCAAGTCATAAATCTCAGCTTGTATGTTTCTCCAGTTGTTAGTATGATTCTGCTCTAACGATGCATTTTTAGCCAATTCAGAGGACCTAAAGTTCAAAATTTTCTGGCCGCAGCCATACCCCGAAATTCAGCCCTACGAGTTGCATCAGCAGTATTTCGGATTGTTAGAATTTGTTACTGTTGACAATTTGTTGTGTTGACCTTTTGTTCTTGTGTTTCTAATATAGAAATATTAGTCTAGTCTATTAATGTAAACATACATATAAACAAACAAACTAAGCATGGTCAGCATGGTTTTTTGAGAGTTTTCTGGCTTTCAGAATTCTGTAAATTCTTCCCCCCAAAATGCAGGAAATGGCATTTCAGAGACTCGAGATTTCAAAATTTCACGGGGGAGCATGCCCCCGAACCCCCCTAAAATTTCCAAGCATCTTCAATAAGCGCTCGCTTTTTTATCCCCCTTTTATGCCGCCGTGGGGGTGTGCCTAGCCCCCCCCCCCCCCCCCCCCAATACAAAAATCGCTCCGCGGTCCCTGATCTGGAAAAATAAAAATCAGAAAATTTGAAGATGGCTATACCATTGAACTCTAAATAAACTGGAACGCTAACTCCATAAGAAAGGCCCTATGATTGGGAATGATTGGGTGAAGTCAAACTTCCGGCCGCTGGGGGTCGCCATTGCACGTACAATGAAAAACTGAAAACTCGCTGCAAAAAACAACCATTTTTTAGACCTAAAGTTTTTTTATAGATGATAACGAAGACGATAGTATGTATTGAGCTTATTGGCCTTGTACCTGAACAATTTCTACACACGAAAATGGATTGAATGACGAAATATCTGCCGAACAAAAGCAAAATTCGAGTCCGAAACTCGTACGGAAAATGCAGGTTTCTCTTATTTTTCTTTGTTATCTCAAACGTTTGAAGGTTGTCTTCAGGGCCGTAACTAGCGGGGGTGTGTGGGGGGGTGTTACACCCCCCCAATATTTATTCGTGATGAATTTCAGGTAAATTACTAGCTGATTCAAGTCAAAACTCAGGTAAGTTAAAAAAAAGGATTGACTGTGGGAAATACATTTGAACGGAAGAAAAATTCAGAAAGACTTTCGTTGTTGGAATCGGAAAATTGCGAATCTTTATTCTTTATGTCATGTTGAGCGATGTTATTTAGCTGGCATTCGGATTAGGCCAGCAAAATTCGCTGGTCAGCGGTTTATCGCAATGGTCAGCCATGTTGGAAACTTTTCACGGCAATGAATGGTAAGTACCTTATTTTGTTCGTTGTTTTCGCCAGTATTTTGTCGATCTTTTTTGGCAACTGCCTTAACATTCACTTTGTCATACACTCGTACGTCTTTCACTTGTTTTGTAAAGAAGTTATTTCAATATTTTACATCGTCTCGGACAATCAGAAGTCAGAACAGTAATGACTAATCAAGGCAAAATAAATAGAGTTGGTATAATGATTCAAAACAATGAGAACGTATCACTTGTATATTAGGCTGTACGCAGCCGCTGTAGTGTTGCTCACTGTTGTTTGCTTTAGCTAATAGCTATTCCTCGAGCATTTTATTGTCGGTTTTAGACTAGTTAACTTTTCACCATGCAGTTCAAAAGTTCGTTGCATGCCATTGATGCCAAGTTTTAAATTGCGTTTTCTTTAAAAACTTGGCAACGAACTTCCGATCCGCATGGTGAAAAGTGAACTAAACAGTCAATAATAATAATAATAATAATAATAATAATAATAATAATAATAATAATAATAATAATAATAATAATAATAATAATAATAATAATAATAATAATAATAATAATAATAATAATAATAATAATAATAATAATAATAATAATAATAATAATATGCCTATATTTTGACAGACCAACAATCTAAACGTCGAAAAGTTGAAAGGTCAAACCGAAAGCGAGTAATTTGTCTATATTGTGATAAAGTTTTAAACGAGGATAATAAGAGATACCACCACGAGTCCAAACATAAAGGCAAGGTTCCGGCTTTTAGAACAGTAGCTGAAAAAAGTCAAACACTTCTTAACTTCAATGTTATGCTTGATGAGGTAAGAAAAAAAAGTAATGTTGTTTTAAGATTTAAGTAAACAGGAACGGATCCAGGATTTTCAAGGGGGCACACAAATTACAATACGATTTTGAAAATTGTGAGGAGTAAATGTACGTTAAAGTCAGGGTGCAATGCTGCTCCCCTAGAAAAATGTCCAAAGTTTATTTTTCTGAGAAGAATTTGTCCAACTCATACAGTTTAGCTTCGCAAAACAGGAGGCATGCCTCCTGGATAATGAATAGCTTCTTCGATCTACTAATAGAATAAATATTTATAAATTGTGAGAGCCAGAGATTCAAATTCTATATTCAAAAACTCGACTACATCACAATTGTTTTTGTTTTATTGACAGCAGCGACATGAAGAGCTGGAGAACCAACCTGCGCTGCAGGAAAGCTATAAACCGGCTGGTTATCCTTTACATGACTTGCCTAAAGGCACCACTGAGTCAGAGAAGGAAGATGCTCCAAATCAACTAACAGAAGCTCCTAATCAATCAACAGAAGCCCTGAACTTGAGCTCTTGTCAGGTCAACGCTACTTTGCTGTCTAGTTATTTGCCTTCTATTTCAGATAGCTTGGTTCATTTGTCTAATGACCCAGGGTCAGGGGATGTTCTTAATGGACAAACAGATTCTTCCCAACCTTTCCAGACAGAGGCACCTGGAGTAATAATCGATGACCTTGTACCATTAGAAATAGAAGTATCATTCGGGTCTACATCAGCTGCCTGCGAAGTAGATGCACTGCAGCTTCCATCGCCAGATTCAGTGGCATCAGCAACGACTGTAAATGTGGAGTCTTTTTCAGAATCATATTTTAAGTGCCTTGGTCAACTACGACATTGCTCAGAGAAGATCACAGATCTAGTGAATAGTGGCACCAACGCCTCTGTAATTCATTATGAATCCGCATTTACTGAAGTGAAAGACACTTGTGAGGAAATAGTAACACTGGTGCATCAGACGCAGGATTTAGCCAGTCTCAAATACGAAGAAGTGTCAAATATCCCGGATGAACAATATGGTGTCCCAGAACAAGATGTACCAGTTGAGCATGACCCTTCAAGAAGACCAGAAAAGTTGAGCGATGGTCAGATTAAGTATCTTATTCATATTGGACCGTGCCAGCCAAAGTTGTCCACTTACCCAAAGAATGCAGATTCAGCAAAGAAAGGAAAACAGTGTTCGTTTTCACCAACATGGTACAAAGATTATCCATACTTAGAGTACAGCGTGTCAAGTGACAAGGCCTACTGCCATGTGTGCAGCGTATTTGGAAAACGAGGAGTAGGGCGTGAGAAATCTGAATTTCCTTGGATTACGGGGATCAACGACTGGTCCAAAATGAAAGGAAGCCGAGGGAAAAACAAGATGGGCAAACTTGAAACACATTTTAGCAGCGAAGCCCATGCTGCCGCACTACGTGATTACCTCCACTTCGTGTGTGACGACAAGCATGTTGACAAGTTATTAACCAAAGTACAACGTGAGGGCTTGATCGAGATTGAGAGCCAACTCAGTAGAAATCGTGAAGTCGTCGAGATGCTATTTGACGTTGTCAAAGTCCTTACCAGAAATGGACTAGCACTTCGTGGATGTGAATCCAGTGAACATCACAACGATGGAAACTTTTGTGAGATCGTACATTTACTTTCTCGCCATAATCCTGTGATGAAGTCATGGTTAGAGAACCGCAGCGGTAGAAGATATCATACTACGTACATGAGTCCACAAAGCCAAAATGAATTCATCATGTTACTAGGGGAGGAGATAAGAGGAATCATAAGTGACAAAGTAAGCCGATCTGGATTTTGCTCTGTCATGGCTGATACTACGCCTGATGTCAGTCATAGCGATGAATTGTCGGTGGCCGTGCGATTTGTGGATGCTGATTCTCTGGAACCAGAAGAGCGCCTGGTTAGAGTCGTAGAAACGAATGATAAAACCGGGGAAGGCCAGGCGAAGGACATTGTCCAGTGCTTGAAGACTGCTGACATACCACTGCCAGCTGTCCAGTTTCAAACGTACGACTCTACATCAAGTATGTCGGGAGTGCATAACGGTGCACAACGAAAGCTGAACGACATCCTCAGGCGAAAAGTGCCATACACTAAATGTGTCCCACATGGTGTGAATCTCGTAATCGAGCATGGGTGTCAAGCAACACCGTTGATCGGCAAGGTGTATGACACCTTAGAGCAGCTGTTTGTCTTCTTCACTAAAAGCACCAAACGACACAAGGAACTGAAGGACAAGTTGGATGAAATCGAAAATGCATTGCAGCTCCGAAACCTATCAAAGACAAGATGGGCAGCCCGTGCAGAAGCTGTGAAAGCTGTTTGGAGAAGTCTCGATGCGATTATTGAAGTGAAGTGTTAAGGAGTCTGGAAAATTCACATGATAGAGAAACCAAGATCAAAGCATCTGGCCTCGTAAACTCCGTGGTCAACATTGACTTCATTTGCGGGCTCATGTTTCTTAAGAATATCATGTACAAAACGAAAATGCTGTCTGATTATCTGCAAGGAGAGTCCATCAATATTGCTGGTGCTCTAATTGCCATAGATTCAACTGATGCTGCCCTAAAAAGAATAAGAGCTAACGAGAAAGAAGTGGAAGATGAAATCCAAGCTGCAATCACAGTTGCGAGAAATTATGGCACCGAACCACTGGCCGACTTCGCAAGACTGCACCGATTCAGAAGACCTTCGCGCCGCTTAGATGACAACCCAGATACAGCTTCTCCAGTATTGAGCAACATATCATCCTATTACAGATGCGAATTTTTTAAGTTTCTGGACTCCGTTATTGGAATATTAGGAGAGAAATCCCAGTCGCTCAAAGATGTGTTTGAACCATTCCTGAAAGTGATCGATCCTGAGAAGCCCGGTAATTTAGAAGATACAAAGAGGATGGTGGCTAATTTCCCAAGTGTCTTCTCTTCAGATACCTCTGCGGCAATTCATAATGAATTTCAGATCTTCTTTGAATACCTTCTCAGAGAAAGTTCTCAAGTGGCTGAAGAGCGAGTTTTAAAGGAACCTCAGGATACATCTGAATTATCTACAACAAAGGCAGCAAACATCGCCCTGAGATTGGCAAGAACACACGGTCTTTTTAAAACGGTTGCAAGAGTCTATCAGCTTTTCCTTACTGCTGCACCTTCAGTCTGCAAGAATGAACGGTCATTCAGCGCTTTGAAGAGAGTCAAGAACTATCTTCGCAGTACCATGTCAGGAGCACGTTTGAATGACTGCATGCTGCTTGCTGTAGAAAGGGATTTGACCGACCGAATCGATTTAAATAAACTTACAATGAAGTGGTCTTTGCTAAGAGACAGGAGGCAGAAAATACACGTGTAGCCATTAGCCAAAGTAACGCCGAAACAAAACAATCTTAAATAATATAAGTTTCGCCGTTACTGTTTTTTGTGTGCATGTTTTGATAAAGTAAGTCGGAATTTATGGATCAATAAGGCTGTGACAAACGGCGTATTTTTCATGCGCCGTATAAAATATGAGAATTAAGTTCATGAAAAATACGCCGTCTGTAACCATTAAATACGGCAATTTCATTAAGTTGGACAGTGCCATTAAATACGACGAGCCCAGTCGTATAATACGACTCAAGTTGGTGCAGACGGCGTACTATTCATGCGCCGAATAAAATGCATACATTAATTTACAATGTGATAATACATTTTCTATCTACAATTCATGTTTGTAACATCGTTTCCAGACCTACGACTCGAGAACTTAAATACGCCGTATAACTCAACAGGAACAATTTCAGAATTTGGGTCGACTATAATAGGTATTTTATACGGCGAATGAAAAATACGCCGTTTGTCACAGGCCTGTCTATTATGAACCAAATGTAAATATTAACTTCTTCAGCAGTCATCTGGGATGTAAAGTTAAAAAGTAAAATTAAGAGATCCTCTTGCGTTTGCATGCAGTTCAGAGCAAAGTTAACTTATGCTGTATAGGTTGTAATGTGGATTTTATGCTCAAATGGAAAATATTTTCAGGTAAAATAATGAATAATTTGAAAAATCAGGTAATTATTTTCTTTACACCCCCCCCTCGCTAGCTTTGCTCGCAACGGCCCTGGTTGTCTTGCCAAGAATTAGTAATAAGATCATGCTAAATTATAGCTTTAACTCAAGTTTCAGTTGTGGAAATGCTAAATCTGACATTTTTCGATACGAAGAGTAATTCCAGAGCTGTAATAACACACGGTAAAGTGCATTTTGTTGTTTTTTTCCTACTGAAAATTTAAAAATTTAAAACCCAACTGTTTTTATAAACAACCTCTTCATTTTAAACCTGGGTTTCATATGTATTTTCTTTATATTTGTCCAAACCAATGGCAATTTTGGTTGCGTATTGTTGACTTTCATTTGAGAGCTGATATTTTTACTGTTTTCCTTGTTTTTACTCGTCATGTCAGTGTTCACCTACTCTACGGTATATTGGAATTTGATTTAAGCCTAAAAGTGGTTAACAAGTTCAGTTTTTGTTTGATTTCAAGCTGTTTTTGCAATCCAGTTCACCAAATTCAGCTTCATTTTCTCTCGGTTATACAGTAAAAGGGACTGGGATTGACGTGTATGGCGGCCCCCATGTCCGCCATTTTTGGCTTCATGATACGCCATCGAGTTATCGTTCCAGTTTACTTAGAGTTCAATGGGCTATACGCGATCCCGGGGCCTGAGCCTAGCAGAAATACCTTCCCAGGATGCAATTCTGGCACTTCAAGCCAATGGAGTTAGCCTAAACACGGCAATACCGTAAAAAATTGCCTTCTATTAATTAGGAACTTTTAAGGAAATAACATCTCATTTACAGGAAACTTCAGGAAATTTTAAGACCGGAGCAGTAAATTTGGATATTCATTGCATTGTGGAAACACTGACCCCAGTTCCTTTATTGTATAACCGAGAGAAAATGAAGCTGAATTCAGTGGTGAACTGGGTTGCAAAAAGAGCTTGAAATCAAAGAAAAACTAAACTTGTTACCCACTTTTAGGCATAAATCAAATTCCAATATACCGTAGAGTTAGGTGAACATTGACATGACGAGTAAAAACAAGGAAAACAGTAAAAATATAAGCTCTCAAATGAAAGTCAACAATATGCAACCAAAATTGCCATTGGTTTGGACAAATGTAAAGAAAATACATATGAAACCCAGGTTTAAAATGAGGAGGTTGTTTATAAAAACAGTTGGGTTTTAAATGTCTCAATATTCAGTAGGAAAAAAACAACAAAATGCACTTTGCCGTGTGTTATTACAGCTCTGGAATTACTCTTCGTATCGAAAAATGTCAGATTTAGCATTTCCACAACTGAAACTTGAGTTAAAGCTATAATTTAGCATTATCTTATTACTAATTCTTGGCAAGACAACCTTCAAACGTTTGAGACAGCAAAGAAAAATAAGAGAAACCTGCATTTTCCGTACGAGTTTTGGACTCGAATTTTGCTTTTGTTCGGCAGATATTTAATTTCGTCATTCAATCCATTTTCGTGTGCAGAAATTGTTCAGGTACAAGGCCGATAAGCCCAATACATACTATCTTCTTCGTTATCATCTCCAAAAAAAATTTATGCAAGCTTCTTGTTACGCATTAATTTGGAGTGATGCAAACGTGCAAGGACAACTAGAAAACCACAACAAACGGAACAATGCGGCATTCGAGAAGCTTGCCGAAGGCATGGCGGATAGTGGATTTAAGCATGCTTCTTTATCATGGGCGCATGGTCACGCATTTCATAGGCTTTTCTGGGCAAAATTTTCCGTTTATTTGGCAGTTGACACAATGGAATAGTCGAGCAATGATAGAAGATTTAGAAGAAGCATGCTTGGAGCAGCATTGGCCTTCAAACGTTTACGATTTCCGTTAATATAGGTTTTTTAAGGTGTAGTTATCACAAATCCAAATTGATTCTCGTTTCTCTTTTGATTTTGAAGATGTTCTTGAGCTTTGACGACTGCCATGGATGACAGCCGTTTGTTCGTTTTCGAACGTTGGTCAGTCTTTTTCGTTTTTCGTTGCAGACCATTGATTTTGTACGTTTATGGATTAGAAACTCTTTTGTCTTCTTGTCTTCTTACTTGACCTGCTCGTCAGACTGACATGCAGTTTTCAACAAAACTTCGAGAATGCCTGTGGTATTTTTATTGCAGTTTTGCCTTTTGGCTTCACGTTTTAGATCTTTAACTCATATCTCCCAGTGTGGACTTCTTTGCGTGTGAAAGCATTTCTAACCTATCGACCAAACGACAAATTTATTCAGGTAAGTCAGTTCTCTTGTAACGAGTTACTTTCCCTCCATGGCTTAATTAGACGCAGTCATATATAAGCTTGACTTGCGTTTTGGATGAGCGGGCTTTTAGGTCAATATTATTCGGTGTTTATTGCGGTACCTTGCTTTCCCTTCCCTTGTTTTTCTTTTTTACAGTGTTGTCTATTCATGCTTAAAACATTTAAACAGTGATTAAAACGTCTTTTTTTGGAGATGGACATTGTAATTTTTTAGTCTTCTTAACTGTTTGTACGATAGATTTCGTACTGAGGCAAACTCGACTGAAACTGATTGTTTTTTTGTTCAGCGCTGGCTGTTTTTGTTTTCACATATGACAAATTATATACGGCGGTATAAACATTTGCAAATAAGCAGTTCAGTAATGTGGGTCTTTCACTTTTAAAGAATATCATATGCATGCCAACTTACCAGAAAACAGCGTTGACATTATTGCAAAATCCCTTTGGCTTCCCCTTTTCCATCAGACGGACCTTCGGCTTTGCTTTTTGTTATCTTAAATAAGTAGACTGTTTTCGGAAAACAAAGAAAGCTTATTTTTCTTTTCGTTAAAGTATTAAAGATGAATGTAGAGCAATTTATTATATAGATGGGAGTGTTTTACTAAGAAATATGCAGTGACATATTTTCCATATCCTCACTAGTGAAGATATCGATCACGTGATTAAACATTTCCCCCCTTTTTGCATTGAATCTATATAATAAAAAGAAAATTACACGGTGGCTTGAAGATATGAATTTTATCTTCTCGTGGTAAAAACAATATTTTACTCATTCGCTACGCTCATTCGTAAAATATTGTTTTCACCACTCGAACATAAAATTCATATCTTCGCACCACCGTGTAATATCCTCTATTTATTTTGACGGAATTTCGTGTTTTTATCGATTAACAGTAAGCTTATTAATAATCAATTTCTTTTGACGGTATTTCGTCTTTGTTTATCTTTTAAAAACATAATTTTAAAAATATATATTTTCATACGTACCAGAACAAAATCGTGTCGAGTTTCCTTTATCACATCTTTTGTTTAAAAAGTCCTTTACTTTAGGCTTTATTATAAATAAAAACTATAAATAAATTACACCGTCGGCCGACGTCGGGTATCTTTCTTTCACGCACAACCGCCAATAATCCCGCCAAGTTTTTCACTTTTTATTTTGTGCTGATTAACCCCCCTGTAGCTCTTTTCCCCCCTCCAGGAACGTCATAGTTTGTGTATTTTATTGACCAATAGGCTTACTATTGCTGCTTTAAAAAAATGACGAATAAGTCGACCTGTGGCATCCCGCATAGAGACAGGGAAAATCTTCAACAAAATTTCATAGATTTGTGTCTATTTTACCTCTTTCCCGGCTGTTTTGAAACGAAATTTGTTTGTGACAAGATAGCAAAATTATCCTGGTTTAATGTATCGTTAGTTTTTGTCAGTTTTCACCACGGTGTACCAAGTATTTTCCCATTTGTTCAAGTAGTTTGTTCGTAAACCATGAATTACTTGCCAACCTTATGTATTTCTATATAATACAATGCAAGGGGTCTTGCGGCGCGCGACAGCTAGAAGGGGAATGGGGCGAGTTTTGTCTACGCGGATTTTTGGGCTACTATGCTTTTCAGGTTAGGGTTAGGGTTACCCCCCGGGAAATTCACATTTTTGAGATTAGGGTTAGGGGGTTCGGGGGGGGGAAGGGTTTCATTAATAACCTGTTTATTAAACAATTTCCAGTAACTTTACAATGTGTATATAATATCTAGTAGTTTATTAGGTACAACGTGCGGATCGGCTGTGGAGTTAGCGTTCCAGTTTATTTAGAGTTCAATGGTACCAACCAAAAGGATCGCAGGCTCTGGGTACAGGAGTCACAATAACGGGGAAACTAATCCCCGGAATGAGCGACCCCCTTGATACCGGCTTCGTACACACTACCGGCATGCATTGCGAAAATGGCCCCAAGGGTAAAATTCTCACGTTGGCCACTCTTGTGTCTTTCGTTAAAAAAGCCCTAATCAAACGAGAACGCAAGTCATCGCAAGTCAGCTTGTGCTTGCTTGTGTCTCGTTTGATCGCCAGCTTGCGATGACTTGAGGTGACTTGCGTTAGCTTGCGACTAATTTGATCTTGTTCAAATTTCATCGCAAGTTTTCTTCAACTTGCGAGAGCTTGCGAAACGTTTGAACACAAAACACAAGTCGATGCATTTCTTTCGTGCTCCGTCGCCATAGAAACTACCATGAGAACTAGCGAAAAAGCGTGTGAACTAGCGACGTTTGACTGGTGGCATCGCAAGTCATCGGAAGCTAATTTGCGATACGTTTTTTTACTTCCCTATTTTCAATAAATTCTCTCTAACGAAAGTTTTAAATAAATTCTCTCTAACGAAAGTTTTAAATAAATTCTCTCTAACGAAAGTTTCAATTCTCTCTAACGAAAGTTTTAAATAAATTCTCTCTAACGAAAGTTTTAAATAAATTCTCTCTAATGAAAGTTTTAAATAAATTCTCTCTAACGAAAGTTTTAAATAAATTCTCTCTAACGAAAGTTTTAAATAAATTCTCTCTAACGAAAGTTTTAAATAAATTCTCTCTAACGAAAGTTTTAAATAAATTCTCTCTAACAAAAGTTTTAAATAAATTCTCTCTAACGAAAGTTTTAATTCTCTCTAACGAAAGTTTTAAATAAATTCCCTCTAACGAAAGTTTTAAATAAATTCTCTCTAACGAAAGTTTTAAATAAATTCTCTCTAACGAAAGTTTTAAATAAATTCTCTCTAACGAAAGTTTTAAATAATTTCTCTCTAACGAAAGTTTTAAATAAATTCCCTCTAACGAAAGTTTTAAATAAATTCCCTCCAACGAAAGTTTTAAATAAATTCTCTCTAACGAAAGTTTTAAATAAATTCTCTCTAACGAAAGTTTTAAATAAATTTTCTCTAACGAAATTTTAAATAAATTCTCTCTAACGAAAGTTTTAAATAAATTCTCTCTAACGAAAGTTTCAAATAAATTCTCTCTAACGAAAGTTTTAAATAAATTCTCTCTAACGAAAGTTTTAAATAAATTCTCTCTAACGAAAGTTTTAAATAAATTCTCTCTAACGAAAGTTTCAAATAAATTCTCTCTAACGAAAGTTTCAAATAAATTCTCTCTAACGAAAGTTTTAAATAAATTTTCTCTAACGAAAGTTTTAAATAAATTCTCTCTAACGAAAGTTTTAAATAAATTCTCTCTAACGAAAGTTTTAAATAAATTCTCTCTAACGAAAGTTTCAAATAAATTCCCTCTAACGAAAGTTTTAAATAAATTCTCTCTAACGAAAGTTTTAAATAAATTCTCTCTAACGAAAGTTTTAAATAAATTCTCTCTAACGAAAGTTTCAAATAAATTCTCTCTAACGAAAGTTTTAAATAAATTCTCTCTAGCGAAAGTTTTAAATAAATTCTCTCTAACGAAAGTTTTAAATAAATTCTCTCTAACGAAAGTTTTAAATAAATTCTCTCTAACGAAAGTTTTCAATAATTTCTCTCTAACGAAAGTTTTAAATAAATTCTCTCTAACGAAAGTTTTAAATAAATTCTCTCTAACGAAAGTTTTAAATAAATTCTCTCTAGCGAAAGTTTTAATTCTCTCTAACGAAAGTTTTAAATAAATTCCCTCTAACGAACGTTTTAAATAAATTCGCTCTAACGAAAGTTTTAAATAAATTCTCTCTAACGAAAGTTTTAAATAAATTCTCTCTAACGAAAGTTTTAAATAAATTCTCTCTAACGAAAGTTTTAAATAAATTCTCTCTAACGAAAGTTTTAATTCTCTCTAACGAAAGTTTTAAATAAATTCTCTCTAACGAAAGTTTTAAATAAATTCTCTCTAACGAAAGTTTTAAATAAATTCTCTCTAACGAAAGTTTTAAATAAATTCTCTCTAACGAAAGTTTTAATTCTCTCTAACGAAAGTTTTAAATTTCTCTCTAACGAAAGTTTTAAATAAATTCTCTCTAACGAAAGTTTTAAATAAATTCCCTCTAACGAAAGTTTTAAATAAATCCCTCTAACGAAAGTTTTAAATAAATTCTCTCTAACGAAAGTTTTAAATAAATTCCCTCTAACGAAAGTTTTAAATAAATTCTCTCTAACGAAAGTTTTAAATAAATTCTCTCTAACGAAAGTTTTAAATAAATTCCTTCTAACGAAAGTTTTAAATAAATCCCCTCTAACGAAAGTTTTAAATAAATTCTCTCTAACGAAAGTTTTAAATAAATTCCCTCTAACGAAAGTTTTAAATAAATTCCCTCTAACGAAAGTTTTAAATAAATCCCCTCTAACGAAAGTTTTAAATAAATTCTCGCTAACGAAAGTTTTAAATAAATTCCCTCTAACGAAAGTTTTAAATAAATTCTCTCTAACGAAAGTTTTAAATAAATTCTCTCTAACGAAAGTTTTAATTCTCTCTAACGAAAGTTTTAAATAAATTCCCTCTAACGAACGTTTTAAATAAATTCGCTCTAACGAAAGTTTTAAATAAATTCTCTCTAACGAAAGACACAAGAGACGACTGGGCACGAGTCAGACCTTGCCCAATTGTTTGACCACTACCAGCATCTAAATGAACTTTCTGGCCTCGTTACTGAAGCAAAGATTCTCTTGAATTACAGCCACAACAAACAAACAAGGCTTATTGAGATGCACATGAAAAACATTTAATCGTCATTTTGAAAGTGGTCTAGTCTATAGTCCAGTCCAATGTTCACAATAGACGAGTTTCAGGGTTTTGCGCGCGCATCAAAAAACTGGCAAGCTCCACTCAAAGTAAACATACTGTTTAAAACAAACAAAGTATAGATACAGTTTCTGCATGTTTAACACTGTTATTCTGCTGTTGTTGGCTCGCTAGCAAGTCTGTTTGCCATTGCTTACTTTGTGGGGAGCCCGCCAATTCCTTTTCAAATGATGGGCGCGCAATACCCTTAAATTCGCCTATATGCCTTCAGGTTAATGTTACACAATTCAACGTCTGCCAATAAACGTTTTAACTCGCTCGAGGGCGTGTTTAGCATAAGAAAGCTGAATGTTTTCTTTTCCCCAAAATTAATACCCACGTCGCAAAGATTGACCTTCTTCTCTCTTCCATCGTCTCTTCGGTAGCCTGCTCGCAGACTCTCTGAGAGGCGAGGCGGGAGGTGAATGGGGGTTGAGGGGTGTGACCGCCAAAATTACAACTCAACAATTTCGGGACCCAACAATTTCATCACCATTCCGACCAAATGAAGACTCCCGGTAACAAATACTTGCACGTGATCTGCACGTGATATGATATCAGGTGCAGGTGACGTGGGCATCCGAGAAACGATAGACGCATCTCGATCGCCAACTACCCAGTAAAATGCGTCGGCCACGCACGTGAAAACACGCGAGTTCTCCCCCAAAGTTTGAATTTTTGGATTTTCGTACGAGTCCGCTGAGAAATGATGTCCTCGAATAATTTCTTTCCAAGAGTTCTGAATTTCATAACATTTTTGTCTTTCGGATTCCAAGATCATGTTAAAGTTTGATATATCTAAAACAACAAAACGACAACGAACTCAGTGTTAATAACTTGTACCAGACAATTTTCGTTTTCTTGCACGACTTGTTAATGGAGCAGTGTCACTCGCAAAGCCCACGCAATAATCACGCGCTGACTTGAAAAACTACAGCCTGTAGGTTTTCAAGTTTGTTGATCCAAGATGGCGGCCGAACTTGGCAGGGCGCGTGGTGGAAGACGCGATAATTCAGGCCGAAAGAGAAAATACGAGGGATCAAATAGTTCACAGAAAGCCTGGAATAGTCAGCACAAACGTATTTCCTTATCACTGACTATATTGGAGTGATGGAAAGATGCTAAAATCGTAGCTGGATATGGTTCATGTAGCGATAGAGACTTCGCAGCCGATCTGCTTTCATTGGAATACCGTAGAAGGTAAATAGAATTTGATTCATTTCTCTGGTTTCTTGTCCGATTTAGAGCTATTTCTGACATTTTCCGTTATTTCTATGTGCGCAAAAAGGATGCGCAAATGGTCACACTGCTCCTTTAAAGGGTATTGGCAATAAAAATTAAGTTTATCTCATTTGAAAGAACTCGTCAAATGGTATAAGAAGACCTTTTACAATTTTTCCGTATCTGCTTTGGTTTTGGAAATATTTTGATGAAAGACAGCGTGCTGTCCGCCATCTTGGAATTATTTTCGATACGCAAAAATTATGCATGTGACGACATAACCAGGGTAAAGTGAGATTTTTATCTTGCCAACGTTATGACATTATGAGCTAGAAACTCGATTTTTTGTTGCGCTATTTCCATTTTAATATTTAACAAGATGCCTGCGCAGGCGTTCACTCGGGCTACTGATTTCTGAAAGCTTCCCGTAGCCTGTGTGTACCTCTAACAAGACTACATGGCAATGGCAATCTATGGTCTTATATGAACTGCTGCGGTGCATGAAGAGCCGAAGGTTTGCTAATGTAGTATAAATGTAAACAAGGCCGTTTTTCTGAATCTAATATATTTAGTTTCCGAATGTAATACGACACGCGATATGTAGACAGTTAAACATATTGATATCTTACCGGTTGTTGCTCTATTCGGTGCTTATTATTATACTTGCATTTTGTAGTTGTCGTGAAATGTCTTTCAAATATTAAAAAACATCGACAAAATGGCAATAAAAGCTTCGTTCAAAAGAGACAACCACTGATCATCTGGAGACAACTCGGCCAAACCTCGGTTTCGCAATTATTAAACATGACTGTTCTCTGACGTCCTTCACTCCTTCAGTTTAAAGTTTCCAAGTTTACACCTTGATTTGCTGACAGTCCGACTACTCTGACATCTTTGTTTGAGACGACTGCTGTGTAGTGTGCCAAGAAATGTCGTTGAAATATTCAAAAACATCGGTAAAATGGCAACAAAAGCTTCGTTCAACTCGGTTCAAGAGACAACTCGCCATGAAAGTGATATCTCGGTTTCGCAAAGCCTCTTGGGGCAATATCTCGACCCCAAAAAACAAAAAAAAAACACTAACAACGCGACCGAAACCTAGATTCGTCTACCTGCGGTAGCCCGAGTAAAAAGTCTTCCGTGGAAAAGAGTATAAAATATAGGACTGTGAGTGTCTTCACAACGATCACTCCTAGGATGAAGACGCTAGACCTCAATCATTCTAGGCACTGCACCAAATGATCGAAACTGCGTAGAGTGTCGAAACGGATCATAACGTTCTCAAACTCATTAAGAGGAGAATTTTTTCTATGTTACGATGCGCTCAAAACTGATTTCTACTGATCATATCTACATTCATAATTATCAAATCTTTTTATCTTTTGATATGTTTTTCAACCCTCACATGTAATTAAAAGGTTTGTTGACTGTATGAGCTACACAATAATGCTAAAATAAAGAGATTGTGAGGGATACGCCAAAAAGAAAATGTTGGTTGAACAAAAACAAATTTTGCATTGATTACTGTATAAATATGGCGGATTCAACATTTTTGTAGCATACCTACCATCATAATTATGATTATTCTTATCGTTTGATATGCTTCTCAACCCCCAAATGCTTATAAAAAGTTTGTTGATTCTATAGGCTACACAATAATGCTAAAATAAGAAGATTTTGAGTGGTACGCCAAAAAGTTCTAGAGTTTTGAGCGCTTTTAACTGAAAATAGGTGACATTCTCTTCTTAATAATTCATGAGCTAATTAGCCAATCAGAGAAAAATATTTGGTCATGTGTAGGAGTTCTGAAACCCGGTAAAGGTCGCGCTAACTAAATTCATAATTAATAAATCTGATAATAAACGGCACAAACAAAGAACCGTTTATTACCACATTTCTTAATTATAAATTCAACGTGAAACCATTGACGGACAGTGAAAGGAGCTCCCCTTCCCGATCAGAGGTGATATGGAGGATCACAAAGATCACGGAGTACATTAGAACGATCATGAGGACGACAGAGTGCTCCTTCCTTCCTTCTTTCCTTCCTTCCTTCCTTCCTTCCTTCCTTCCTTCCTTCCTTCCTTCCTCCCTCCCTCCCTCCCTCCCTCCCTCCCTCCCTCCCTCCCTCCCTCCCTCCCTCCCTCCCTCCCTCCCTCCCTCCCTCCCTCCCTCCCTCCCTCCAGCGCTGGCTACTCAGGCTATAAGTCTTTCTACTAAATTGACGATTGAGAAGCTATTTCATAAACTCGTGTATCGCATTTTACCAGGGGTTGTAAACACTCGAGAACAACAAAAATCACTGGGCCTATTACCTCGTAATTTTCAGTGTTCTCTCGTGTTTGTAAAACATTCGAAAACAAATAAAAATCACTCGGCCTGCAGCCTCGTGATTTTCATTACTCTCCCATGTTTTACCGTGAGAGTATAATGAAAAAATTTTTCATGATGTCTTACACTGCTAAAGTCAACCGAAAAATTTCGGCTGACTCGAGTCAGCCGAAATTTTTCGGTTGACTTTAGCAGTGTAAGACATCATGAAAAATTTTCTCATGTTTCTGAGGATGATTCTGTAATAGTATAATGAAAATGTTTTAGGTTTTACAAACACTCGAGAACAATGAAAATTACTCGATTAACGGCCTCGTGATTTTCATTGTTCTCTCGTATTTGTAACCCCTGGTAAAACACTCCCACTCGTTTATGAAATATTATTATAAGTAATAGCATAAAAGTCCCACTCGATGAGGGTCATTTCTAAATGACCCAAATCGAGCGGGACGTTTAATAGCTAATACACCTCTTTTTATGCTATTCCTTTGTAAAATCATGTTTGCGGGAATTTCTTTTGTTGTCACGTCCGTTGACGTCAAACCGGGTATGATTAGCTCTATTCAGACCTGGTTTGACATCAACGAAGGTAGTATTAGTAAAACTGAATATAATGAGGTATATTAGTATAGGATAAAGCCCGAGAACGAGGGATTTATGCTATATAAAGACACGAGGACGCGAAGCGTCCGAGAGCTTTATATAGCATAAATCCCGACGTTCGAGGGTTTTATCCGACTTAAATGATTATTGAGGAGGTTTTCCAACAAAGTTTTGTCTATTTTTTCTACCTTGGACAAAGATTTTCCTAGTTTTTTTCTTCATTTATTTTCTAATTAGTATTCATAGGGTTGTATGCTATATACAACCCTCGCAAGAACAAAGAAAACCGACTCAATAATTATTTAAGTTATAATAACATGATCGCCTCGGATTCTCTTGTTCTCCGAGGGAATGTAAACCTCGTATTTCCCTCATCGCTCATGCAAGAGGGAAATTTATCCTTTGTCTTTTAATTTTCCCGTGCATGTTGATGAGGGAAAATTAGAATTACTTATAATTAATGGACCTGTGAGAACAAAAGAAATCACCACAAACATGATATTACTTCAAAAATCTTTTAAACCAAAGTAGCGTTAAACGTTTGCTGATGTCATGACATATTTGAAAAACTAACCTGATGTCATCATGAGAGGTTCATCGGACAGTATGTTGGGGCAAAATACGACGTAATCAAAATTACATTTCTAAAGAAAATAAAAAGAACCCTTAAAAACAGAACGTTATTGCGTGTTTTCGTCGGTTGTAGATTTTTGGGCAAAATTCGAGTTACGCGATATACATTCAAGTTCACAATATCATTATTCTAGGTTATATCACACTGTGTTATATTAAAGATTTATTAACGCTTTATTGGTTATAGTTGCCATTTACAAACTTATTAATTTTACTCTGTCTACCCACAGAATAGTAAGACAACCAGAAGTCCGACTCGCGTCGGAACCTTTGAAGTTTATGTCCTCGCGCATCTTGATTCCTCGCCATACTACGCCATCCTACGCAATCCTGGCAAGTTCCCCCGGCAGTTTTGAAGGGCAAAAACTGCCGGGGGGAACTTGCCAGGATGGCGTAGGACATTGCGTGGATCGCGTAGGATGGCGTCGGATGGCGTAAAATATCGCGCATGCGCATTGAAGAAATGCAGACAAGTTTTCACGCGAGTCGGACTTCTGGTTGTCTTACTATTCTGTGGTCTAACGCCAGACGATTTTACCCACTGACCTGTATATAACTGGACCGCTTGCTCTTGCCAAAAAAGTGTGGCCAAGTGAACATGGCGTCAAATGGCGAATTTGAGTCCTTCTGCTCATAGGAGCGACCACTGACCAGCGCTTGGCACTGGTCTGTCGGCGTTTTATGCGTATTTTGCAATGCAGGGTAAATAATGTTCAGAAACAGCACACCAGTATATAAAACAGTCTTTGTCTTTTCTCACCTTGATACGTACTACAGCACATTGTTGGTAATTTTAGATAGAGCAAGTAAATGCTCATGTAATTACTGTAATTTGAAATACGGCATGTATGAATGCGAAATAAATATATTTGCAGTTTATTTTGTTTGTTTTCATGTTGTCTTTTTCCGACAATGTCCTCCAAGTTCACTAGGAGTTAAGATGGCCGTTTTCATGTTCAAAAAATATATAAATGTGCCAATTTTTGTGCAAAAAATCAAGATTTTTTTACATGAAAACATTTTGTAAGTGTAAATATCTTGTTACCATATTTTATTGATCTCGAGTCCTTTATTTGCTAAAATAAAATGAACCTACTTACTCGCCATTTTAGTTTTTCACGTCTGAATATTCAGTCGGCAGAAGGCTTGTAAATGAAGCCCAGAATATAAATATTGAGTCAGAGACCTACGAGTTGTTGGTATTAAAGGCATTATACCCTTTTACCTGGAAAAGTAAATCGCAACACCGACGATATACGGTATATAGGGAAGCACGGGTGGCGTGTGCTGTTAGGGCGCTGCCTCTCACCAAAAGGTAAGCCCGGTTCGACGGGGTTAGTACTTGGATGGGTGACCGTCTGGGAATAACCCCGTTCTCGAACTTGGAACACTCATGTGAGTAGAGTTTAGTTGGTCTCTCCTGTGCTTCGAGGGTTTTCCGCCGGGTTCTCCGGTTTTCCTCCCTCCATAAAATCAACACCTAGGTCTGTGATTCGTGGTCTGACATGTGTGTCATAAATGTGTCGTAGGGCGGCTGCTTCGAGCGCCTTTAATATGCCTTCGACTCGGCCACTTGAAATTTAGTAATGTAAATTGCTCTTGAAAAGCCCCTTGTGGGGAAGAAGTAATTAAAATCTGTATTCTGTATTCTGTATGTAGCTACTCAAAAAAACACGCTGTTTAAAGGCAATGAAATTCGACACCGGTGCCAACAGTCCCGTCTTTGATTTCATCAGTGGTCGCTGCCATGAGCAGAAGGACTCAAATTCGCCATTTGACGCCACGTTCAAATGGCCGCACTTTTTATCACTCAAAGATAAATAGGAGCAAGCGCCGGTCCAGTTATATACAGGCATAGTCAATCGAGATATGGTCTGGAAACTCGGCAAACTTCAAAGCGCCTATAATGAGCTGTGATTTTATGTTGAACCGTACCTTACACCGTGCACATCCTTTGTTTTAGGTTTATTAATATTTAAAAAGCACGGTTGAGTGATTGAACTGAAACGTTGCTATTGGACAATTCGTTCATTATACTAAAATACAATGTGTTCAGTGACCGTGCACCGTGCACAAAAATGCATAAAGGCGAACAAAAAGATAGACCAAAGACTTTAGCTGAGTTTCCAGACCATATCTCGATTGACTATGATACAGGTTCAGTGATTTTACCCAACAAGTGGAAACCTCCTGATAATTTGTCCGGTGAATGGTAAACCAAGAGTGAGGTCTATACCGGAACGTATTTGCCTATTAAGCTCACCTTTCTATGCACAAGCTTCCCTCTCTCTTAAACCAAACCCGCCCTCCATTTAGAACTTCAATTTTCAAATAAGCGCCTTTCTTTTAAGCCCGTCCCCCTCTCTCCCAACTTCATGTGTGACAATTTTAAAACTTTCTTATCAAGCTCTGTTTTAACTCAATAATCCTTCTTGACTGACATAATGCACAGTACTATGTTCCTGATGGAATTTGACAGTACTATTAACCCTTTATCGCCCAGCGATGTCTTTCGTATCTTACTCTGCCAGACGATTTTACTCGTTAATGGAGTGGCTACTGGGCGATAAAGGGTTAAAAGACTATCTCGGTTAACCCTTTATCGCCCAGCGATGTCTTTCGTATTTTACTCTGGCTAACGCCAGACGATTTTACTCGTCAATGGAGTGGCTACTGGGCGATAAAGGGTTAATGGACTATCTCGGTTAACCCTTTATCGCCCAGCGATGTCTTTCGTAATTTACTCTGGCTAACGCCAGACGATTTTACTCGTCAATGGAGTGGCTACTGGGCGATAAAGGGTTAAAATGCCTTATACAACGAAATTTCCAAGTTGGAGATAATACTACATTAAACTATTAAAGTAATGTTTGACATCGCTTGTTTTGACTGTGAAAGTTTTAGGACGAACAATTAAACGGAAGTATGTTTATTTAGCGTTTGAAGACCGTGCTTTCCCCCCTCAAAATTGAGACATCATTAAAATAGTTGCCATAGTTCCACAACTAATGATATCACTCGACCCAGACCCCAAATTCTGTTTGCCTTCTGAACTCTTGCCGCAATGGCGTGTACATCATAGAGATCATATAAATACTAGAGGGGCATTGGCGGGAAAATTTGCTAACCATATGGCAGCCGCCATTACCTATGATATTTCAGTCAACTGGTTGGCAAATGTACTAGACCCAGTCCTTTGCCAACCAACGCGCCTAATGTTTGCCTCCAAAGTTATCAAAGATGGCGGCGTTCAATTGTTTACCCGCGGTTGACTGAAATTAAGATAGGATGCCCCTTCTAGTTTTTATATGATCTCTATGGTGTACATAACGAGAAAATAAAGGGATTTTGTCGCTCATTTTGTAGTTAGAAACTTCGAATTTCATAAGTGAACTAATCACGAACATGTTTTAGTCGTCGAAAATCGACAGTATATTCTTAATTACTAATAAGACGACTATGTATATTTTAAAACAAATAACTCGGTATGAATAAATTTTACACACCTTTGTGGACACTTTCCCACGAGAGATTAGTTTTCTAAAGAGTGTTTTGAACAGTCTGTTCGATAACAATAAGAATTCATGTAGTTGTGGAATAAAATATGTCTTAACTTTTTGGGCCAAATGCCCATTTTTCAAACGCTAAACAAAGATACTTCCCTTTAATTATTCGCCCTGAAACTTTCACAATCGAAAGAAGTAATCGCAAACTTGACTTTAATGTTATTTTCTCCAACTTGAAAATTCCGTTTTAAGCTCATAGTGTTTATTAAAGCTAGCATTTCCAGAAGAAGAATATTTCAAATTATTATAAGTAATGGCATAAAAAGAGCTATTAAACGTCCCGCTCGATGAAGGTCATTTGTTCGGCCCTCGCGATTTTACTAAATGACCCAAATCGAGCGGACGTTTAATAGCTAATGCACCTCTTTTTATGCTATTCCTTTGCAGGGCGGCGGCACCCGGCACTCAGCAGTGCCGCCCGGCACTCACGCCAAAACGGACCCTTCCGCCCGGCACTCGAAATACGCAATAAGAAAACCTCATGTGTTGTATCTTTATTATATCTTTTAATTAATATAAATCATTTTGTATTTTTTGTCTTTGGTGAATTTTTTTTATATGTAAAACAATATTATTTGGTGAAATTCAGCACCACAACGCACACAATATTAGCTTCGGTGAAGTACGATATTCTTCAAAGCCAGATTGGATTGTCTGATACTTCAGTAAGGCGCTAATCACGTCGCACTTTGTTTATTAATTAGGGAAAACAAAACTACTACGACTAGGGTAACGTGTTTGAACAATATAATTTTATGTCAAACTCAAAGATCTTTTGCGAATGACGGTCCCAAGAGTAACTTTACGCCGTCGTGACTCTGTTGACAACGCAGAAAAAGCATTTTTACGTTGTAAAGTCAACGCGGAACCTGAGTCACTACAGAAGCCTTAGAAAAGCTTAAAATTACTCTCGCGACTAACATAGATTGAACAAGTGTATCTCTTGAAGAATTTAAGAACAAGTCCGTGCGATAATTTATCTTGAAATTTGAATGTATAAATACACGACCATTTAAGACCACTGTTAAACTTTCGACCGTCGCCGTAGTCCGTTGTCTGAATCTTAAAGTCCCTAGTGCCGGTAAGATGATACATGGGCGTTGGTAGTCGTAGAACATATGCAGGAAACCTTGCCCTGGCTTTAAATACGTAGACTCACTAGATGATTCGTATATATATATATATATATATTCGCCTTCGGCTCGTGATTGTATATTCAATACAACACGGCCGCTCGTGTTGTAAACATTACATATATATATTTGTGAAATCATTACTAATTCATGAGTTTTGCAGCCAATCCAATTTCAGAAATTACGTCACATGTATACCCCTGTAAACCCCATACAAACTAAAACCAATGATGGTAATTAGTTACAACCACTAGTGGATGTATATATACTCTTCTGATACAACCACTGGTGCTTGTAACTAATTAGCATCTCAATATCCCAAAGGGATTTTTACTATTTATTCATTTCACAAGTTGTTTACAACACTCGCGTCCTTGTTGTATTGAATATACAATCACTCGCCTTCGGCTCGTGATTGTATATTCAATACAACACGGCCGCTCGTGTTGTAAACATTACATATATATATAAATATATAAATACAGCTTAAATGTTCATCGTTTAAGTAGAGTGTGGTTGTGTGTTGTAATAGACTAGATTTCCCCAATATATCCAACAAGTCTTCCACCAGGTCCTTATCATTAAACATGTAGTATTCTCAAACATGTCTCTCCTTTCAGTTACTGCATTGCGGTTTTATTAATATTTATATTATCCACATAAATACTTAATAGTAACATTTAATAGTGTGACAAAATTGTGAGACACATGATGTAAAGGATTATGAATTTCTCATGCCCACAATTTGGAAAATATCATTTCCAGATTACTAATTTTCACATATTCTCGGGGGGGGGGGGGGGGGGGGGGGTGTGTGCTGGGCCTGTAGGTACCCGGCACTCACATGCTCCTGGGCAGAACCCTGCCTTTGTAATATCATGTTTGCGGGAATTTCTTTTGTTGTCACCTCCGTTGACGTGAAACTGGGTATGATTAGTTCTAATCAGATCTGGTTTGACATCAATCGAGGTAGGATTAGTAAAAATGAATATAATGAGGTATATCAGTTGTTAATGGACCTGTGAGTACAAAAGAAATCCTCGCAAACATGGTATTACTTGGCTTAAAGGGTATACGAGCAACAAAAATTACAAGTACACACTTTTTAATTTCTGATTAACAAACTGTCTTGCGATGGTAATCCAAGTAAACAAAACAACTCTTGTGCGAAACAACATCACTAATTTCAACAAAAGACAATCTTGCCGTTCGCCATCTTGTTGAAGACTTTGCCTATAATTAACCAACGCCACAAGCTGGGTAAACACGATGAAACTTATTCTTCTGGCAGCTGAATTTCTGTGGTATGCTTTTAAAGTGTTGTAGTTTAATCAAGAATGAAAATCCTCCGCAAAATCAACACCTACATCATGGTAGTCATGTTCAATTGGGGCATTTCGCTCTGTTTGACCACCAGTTGCAGTAGGCAATAAAGTTATTAAAACAAAACAAAACAAAACAAAACAAAACAAAACAAAACAAAACAAAACAAAACAAAACAAAACAAAACAAAACAAAACAAAACAAAACAAAACAAAACAAAACAAATCATCTACAAAAAATGAGTTTCAGACTTATATATGGGAAAGTATGGCAACTAAAGTTTTCGCTTTAACTAGCACGTGACGTCACATGCATATAAAAATGTATCCAAGATGGCAGATACTGATTCAGATTAGCAACCCGCTTAGAAGTGAAATTAAGTTGTTTTATTGGGTCTAAATAACACACTAGATTGAATCTTCATGTCACTGGTTTGCTTTTGAATTTTTTTTTAATGTTGCCCATACCCTTTAAGTTTCAGTATTTAGCTCTTATTCATCTATTTGCTTAATAACCACCACCACCCCACCGCCACCCCCCACCCCACCCCGATCGAGCCTCCCTTTCTGCGTCCTGAAATTAAATAAGCTTCGCGAAGGCTTTATAGAGCATTTACGGTATATAGACCAAATCGTAGTTTCATTTGGACACATCGTGTCTATTAAAGCATTAAAGCATAACGGGAAGATAACATAGGCTGGGACTGTTTTTTCATGTTTTGAGTTCATTATCTTTAGACACTATAGGATTATTGTCAAGGATAATCGATAACAAATTTTATCCTTATTGAATACCCAGAGTTGAAAACCCAAACATTAAAAAGTTTCTGAAATCAGAAATGTTATCTTTACTGAGGCTGCTTCAGCCTCATGTTATAAATGAACTACCTTTTATTCCGACTCAGATTGTATGCGCAGTCGAAATTTCGTCTATTGCCCAAAGACTTTCTTTTATTGTACAGTAAGACTATAAGAACTGAGAATATTAGACCAAAGACTACTTACAATTAGAGGTTGTAGCAAGCTTTCAGCATTTTGGGCCCTGCGGCCTTTCAGATTGAAAATCAAAACACGCGCTATCCGTTTGGGTCTATAAAAAAGATATATATTAATAATATACTTGGTAATACCACTGACCTCTATATAACTGGACTGGGGGTGCCCCACAAAAAAATGGCCCGATTACACGCCATCAGACGCCATCTTGTTAGGTCTGAGCCGCGAAATTGACCAATCACAGATGACCGACAGGACGCCATCTTGTTAGGTCTAAAATTAACCAATCAGCAAACCAGAAAATCAAAGATGGCGCCGTTCAATTGGGGACACTTCGTGCAATACAAAAGTATCGTGGACCCGCAGTCCAGTTATAAAGAGGTCAGTGGGTAATACGGCTTCCGTAGCTCCGTGGTCAGAGCACTGCATCGCAGGATCACGTGTTCAATTCCTAGCCTGAAGGCCTTGATGTTGCATTTATCGCAACTGGTCCCAGTTGGGTGTTATAATGTATACATTCTACACTCGAAATTTTCCTTCGCCAAAATTACCCAGCATATCCAGTTTAATCGAGTGAAATGCCAAATATTACTTATATTAATAATAATCGGGCCGGTGAATCAATTACGAAGGGGCGCAGATCAACGATATCAAAGCATCCAGGAGAAAACCCTCAAAGCACGAGAGAGACCAACTACCACAACTCTACATAAGTCTTAAATTCGAGAAATAATTTTCATGCAACTTGTCTGGTAACCAAGCATTGATGCATCTCGTTGCAATCTTGGCCACAACAATGGAAGACTTGACAAGAACCTAAGCCAGGGGGGGGGGAAGCCGCGGCTCCCCCCTTTTGATAAAAAACAACAGACATGTAACTACAAAACTGATGCAATATGAATTGTGTCAGGAAATAAACTGTAAACAGTGTATTCAATCTACTGAGTGTATGTATTTTGAGTATCTATGTGACGTTTGCGTATTTTGAGTATTTTATATGATGTTTTTTAAACTTTAGAGTCGGTAAAATCTTCTTCCAAAAGCCAAGAAATGGCATTTCAGCGACTCTCGATTTCAAAATTTCTCGGGGGAGCATGCCCCCAGACCCTACGAAAAATTTATTTTGATTTCAGCTCCCCCCCTTTCAAAATCCTGGCTACGTCCCTGACGTAAACGCGAAATGCTTGGATTCGGAATTGTAATGGCAGACTTGGAATGACAAGGACTGTATGAAGGTAAACACGAAATTGTACTGGCTCACCCGGACTCGAAAAGGGTTAACTCGGAATAGTATACCGAGTACTGACTGGCTTGGAATCGAAATGGCAAGGACTTCGACTCAAAATGGGTGAACTCCGAATTGTACTGGCTGCCTGGCTGACTTAGACTCAAAAAGCGCGGGTTCGGAATTGTACTGGATGACTTGGTCTACAACGGCTCAAACTCGGACTTGGTTAAGGTCTTCGTATAGGTTTGCTGGGTCATTTCTGTAAAGCGCTCTCAATTCGTCAGAATTTATGCCACAAAAATAAAATAGATATCGTTAGAAAGCTATGAATTTGTAGAATACATGCAATGGTGTCTTTGGTTTCGCGATAAACACAAACCGTTAATAGTTGTGAATTTTTTAATTAAAACCAGAGGGCTAAAACACAAACCGTTAATATATAGTTGTGAATTTTTTAATTAAAACCAGAGGGCTTCACTCGGGGCGACTCGAGTAAAAAGCGTTTTATTTTGTTAAAAATCTTTTTGTGTAGTTTGATTCCGAGATAAATTTCCAGCAAAACGGTGTCAGCGTTTTGTGATATGTCGAGTTTTTCCGATTTTATTGACGACCAAAGTTAAAAGTGCTGTTTTTCGACCAACATTCGGACAAAATAAGTCATAAATTCGAAACCAGGCAATAAATAAGAAAATCGCTGACACCGTTTTGCCGGACATTTATCTCGGAATCGAACTGCCAAAATTGTTTTTGAACAAAATAAAACGCTTTTTTCTTAAGTCGCCCCGAGTGAAGCCCTCTGGTTTTAATTAAAAAATTTACAACTATTAACGGTTTGTGTTTATCGCGAAACCAAAGACACCATTGTATTCTACAAATTCATAGCTTTCTAACGATATCTATTTTAGTTTTGTGGCATAAATTGTGACGAATTGAGAGCACTTACAGAAATGACCCTGAAAACCTTAACGAAGACCTTAAGGCGTGGTTGACTATATATACATCACTACATATAGTTGCGAGAGAAGTTACATGAAAACGACTTTTTTAACCAACTTCGAGGTGTCTGGATATCCCCATCAAATACTTTTCCGAGTGTTTGATATAGCATCTCAACAAATCAGATTGTAAAAGAGAAATCGTGGTAGGGCAATTGTGGTATGCATTTTATCGTATTAATAACACCGTATCAATTAATAGCAAGCGCTTTTCAATCCCGTTGCGTTTATACGGCCAAGATAAGCGCGATTAACTGATCGTGCTCAGTTTAATCCACCTCCTTGAGATGGTGCAAACTAATCGCGATTAATTTACACGGACATTTTAAGCCCGCTTAAAGTCAGATGTGGCTCAGATCCGACTTAAATTTTAAACAGGGCTTTAGTCACAGCTTAGTGATTACATGACCGTTTGTACGAGCTTTTCGTGACTTAAGCCCTGTTTACACGGCCAAAATCTAAGCACGCTTAAGTTAAGCGTGCTTAAAATGCGCCACCTTGGTGCGTTCACACGGTCATTTAATAATCCCTTACTAAAACACGTACACCATTATTCAACATGGCGGACGAGCTATATTTTTGGTTTTGGAAGGTTCGTATGGATAGCGTGCGTCAAAGAACAACGGAAGACATCGGTACACAAGAAAGAGTAATAGCTAAAAGAAAAAAAGAAACAAACAAACAAACAAAGGAACAAAGAATAGCGAGATGGAAGCTTCCACAGCAGGGGAAGAAAAAAAGCATTTTATCACGGCCAGGTTAAGCGCGATTAACTGATCGTGCTCAGTTTAAACCACCAACTTGAGGTGGTGCAAACTAATCGCGATTAATTTACGCCGATCTGTTTACACGGACATTTTAAACCCGCTTAAAGTCAGATGTGGCTCAGATCCCGCTTAAATTTTGGCCGTGTAAACAGGGCTTTTGTTCCTTTGTTTGTCTGTTTCTTTTAGCTATTACTCTTTCTCGTGTACCGATTGGCGCACGCTTAGCTATACATCGTTTTCACTCACGTGATCGGTGGCCTCATTGGGGTGGTGAAACAATACGAAATATTTGAATAAGAAAGAGCTAATTCCCATACCGTACACCAATATGGCCGCCGTGTCATTGTTTTGGTACACCAATATGACCGCCGTGACGTCAGATGAAAACGATCTATACCCATACGAAGCTTCCAAAACCAAAAATATAGCTCGTCCGCCATGTTGAATAATGGTGTACGCGTTTTAGTAAGGGAATATTAAATGACCGTGTAAACGCACCAAGGTGGCGCATTTTAAGCACGCTTAACTTAAGCGTGCTTAAATTTTGGCCGTGTAAACAGGGCTTTAGTCGCGGCTTAGTGACTACATGACCGTTTATACGAGCTTTTCGCGGCTTATTTCGCCCCGTATAAAAGGCCCTAAATTTCTTCCCCCGACATCCAAACCACCGATATGGTACTAATTTCTTTGTTTTTGTACATGAATTATTAATGATCCAAAATCGGTACATAATTTATGTCTTTATTTATATATATATATATATATATATATATATAAAATTTTTAAAAGAATTTCTGTACCTTTTTCTAGTTTCTTCCTCATTCGACTTGTCGCAAAACCACGAAGAACATGCCTAAATAGTTCATAAGCGAATGAAACTTCAATTTATGATTAAAAACACTTTCTTCCGATTAGTATTAATATACAATTATTGGATGAGGTTGAGCATGATATCATGAATTATCAAGGCCGAGGTTTGTGTTATCTGCCGAAGCCGAAGGCTGAGGCGGATAACACAAACAGAGGCCTTGATAATTCTTGATATCATGCGATAACCGAATTCAGTAATTGTTTTATTATACAATTATAAATGTAGAAGCCTTTAGAAAGTTTTTTACAAAGTTTAATAGGTAAAAATAGTAAATATTCATACCGTCTTCAGTTCGAGGTTCGCTAATTTTTTTCGCTTTCAAATGCAATTTTCCCTTTCAAACACTGCTTTAAACTCTAACAACTGTATGTGTAGCTCGCTTGTTTTTTCTTGGTGGTTTTAGCGTCAACAAAACGTGCCAAATCCGCCGGATTAATCCGCTCCTGATCTTCACTCCTAAGGACGGCCGCCATGTTTGTTTTGTTCAAACCGCTGGCCAGCGCGTCATAGCTACAGATAATTTTTGATATTTTGTAGGTGGCAAGACATCAAGAAAAATCTGTAGGTTTTTAGCCAATCACAGTCGAGATTGTATCAGTATTGTATAATAATATAAAATGTTATGTACTAGTCAGCAACGTTTGCCGTTTGCACAGTTTTCGGAGTATAGTTGAGCTTGACGAACGTCTACCGAACTATAGCCGATACATTATTACACTACAGTGCTTTTGAATTTCCTTGAAATGGGATGTAATCAGTGAACTCGATGTAGATTAAAATCTGATACCTGGAACGCTAACGTCCAGTCATTCGTCATTCTCGTCCCCAGAGCCTCTCCCGTGCTGGCGCGCGGAAAGGCTCTGGGGGAATACAAACCGGAACACCAAGATTCTTTGGTGTTCTTTCAAAAGCGCATGCGTTTAAGCTCGCGCGGTTTGCGTCTTACCGTCGTTCGGATTCACCACAGTGAGATCTTAATCAATCGCGCGAGTACAGTCCCTAAACCTTCCTCACGGGCAAATTAATATAAAATACCCGCAACACTGTGTTGATCAAGTATTCCCATACCTCAATGCTCCTTTCTGTGTGTGCGCCATCAAGGTAAATCGTTAAGTTATCTCTCTCAATGCACTGTGCTCGCCCCGGCCAGTATGTCTTGGAAAGACCTAAAATAAAAACAAAACAGGACTGAGAGATACGTATCCGCGAAGTGGAAATAACTTGAAAACCATGCAGGATTCGGCCAGGATGGGGAATCGACGTATCCGCGAAGTGGAAATAACTTGAAAACCATGCAGGATTCGGCCAGAATGGGGTATCGTCAGAACATGTATAGCCTGCGTAGCTGGCGCTGGGGGGATTGGGGAAGGGAGCGCCTGCAGGCGCCTATTGTTATTTTTCGTGCCGCCCGCTAATTAAAACAGTGTATTTTTGGAAGTTGTCAATTTCAAAAACCTGAGCTAAATACCTTAATTAATTTGGAAGTTGATCGAATATTTACTCCGTTTAAAAAACACGTATCTATAATTAACTAAAATAGCACAGTTATGTATCAAAGTACTTTCTTGATTCAGGAATTTGTGTGGTATATGTTCGCTGTGTCAGCGTCGGACAACATATTATTCTGCTGTTGCTATATCTTGGCTGGTTTATATACGGTAGTGTTCACTGCAAAATCTTATAAATAATTAAACAATTGATGTTGAGTGGGCTACAGAAAGCTCAGACAGATTATTTTCGTAGTTATAAAACATGTGTATACTGTATGTAATGACTACGACGATCAATATAAATATAATCATAACATGTCGCGACATTCGCACGCATATCAATATAAATACCGAGTTAAATTTAATAGCGAATTTTATTTTCCACGAGTTAAACCCAGATTTCTAAATTTAGAAATACGGGCTTAGCCCTCTTAAGCATACATGCCAGCACTGTGGAAAATTGCTCGGATATCACATCGAACATCTCTTACGCTTTTTTCGTGCTCTCTCAACTTCCCGCGTGCATCCATTTCTTGCTGGAGAACGCGAAACCATGAACCATTTCTTCAATTTGCACCATGGAGGAAATTAAAGAACAGTTTTTAAATTCGAAATCTTCCAACCCACCTTCTTTAAACGTGTTGGAAATTGGAAAGACATCTGCTTTCGGAGGTGAAGTCAAGTCTTCGAGTGATTCTGAAGCACTTTTGATAAGTGAACTATCTTGATGTTTTCCTAAAGCAATATTAAACACTTGTGATCATGTACGAAGAGGAAAATAGTACAACAGATGAGTGGGATTGCATTGGATGAAGGGATGAATGGATAGGTGGGTGAATGGATAGATAGATGGATGGATGGATGGATGGATGGATGGATGGATGAATGAATGAATGAATGAATGAATGAATGAATGAATGAATGAATGAATGAATGAATGAATGAATGAATGAATGAGTGAATGAATGAATGAATGAATGAATGAATGAATGAATGAATGAATGAATGAATGAATGAATGAATGAATGGAATTGATGAAATAAATGGATGGTTGGATAGATGGATGGGTGGATAAATGGTTGGATGGACAGTTGGATAGATGGATGAATAAATGGGTAGGTAGCAGCCTAGACATAGGCTTTTCCGTGGCTGACCTGTGGCCTATGGGACTGGGAACTAAATTCGCTTCATGACGTAAGCAGAGTTAATGCCCAGGAAAAGCCTAGTAGATTTGCCAAACCCTAGGCCATTGTATTTATTCATTTTTCTCACAGTTACCACCAACGGCATCGAGCAACCATTTAAATATTAAATCTATATTTTACAACCATAATATTAAGTTAGTTAATATTAGTAGACACATGAAAATATGACATCTTTCAAGCGTAAAATACTCCTGGCAAATATATTACCCTTTCAGAATCATCTTCAAGAAACATCAACAGAAAATCATGAAGCATTGGCCATGCATGTGGCAAACGTTTATACTACACTCACGAATTCACCTTCATTTGACATTAAAATGCATTCGACTCGTTGCAAGGATTCGTTCGGGAAATCAAATATTCAAATAACTTTCACAGGACGCCAAGAATACTCGATTTATCGTAAATGCTTCAACAATACCTTGAACTTCCATTAACTCGACAAAACTATGAATAACTTGAGATTTGGTGCCACCAACTTTGAGAATCTAGAGTGGGGCAGTATTGATTGGGAAATCTACTAGGCCTTTTATTTCCCGTTGTCTCTCCCCAGTCCTCTCGGTCATCCCGGCCCCCAAATAGGGAATAGAAGGCCTAGGTCTAGGCTGGGTAGATAGATAGATAGATAGATAGATAGATAGATAGATAGATAGATAGATAGATAGATAGATAGATAGATAGATAGATAGATAGATAGATAGATAGATAGATAGATAGATAGATAGATAGATAGATAGATAGATAGATAGATAGATAGATAGATAGATAGATAGATAGATAGATAGATAGATAGATAGATAGATAGATAGATAGATAGATAGATAGATAGATAGATAGATAGATAGATAGATAGATAGATAGATAGATAGATAGATAGATAGATAGATAGATAGATAGATAGATAGATAGATAGATAGATAGATAGATAGATAGATAGATAGATAGATAGATAGATAGATAGATAGATAGATAGATAGATAGATAGATAGATAGATAGATAGATAAATATCTGGCTGGATGAAAAGACGGATGGATGGATGAATATGTGGCTGGCTGGCTCGTGGCTGGCTGGCTGGCTGGCTGGCTGGCTGGCTGGCTGGCTGGCTGGCTGGCTGGCTGGCTGGCTGGCTGGCTGGCTGGCTGGCTGGCTGTATAGGGAGATAGCTGCATGACTGGGTTGGATGGATAAATAGATAATTGGATGGATCAGTGGGTGGACGGTTGGTTGGTTGGATGGGTGGAAGGATGGTTGGATGGTTGGATGGGTGGATGGATAGATGGGTGGATAAATGGGTGGATAAATGGATGGATAAATGGCTGGCTCATCCATCCATCTACTCGTCTATCCAGCCAGCCTGGCTGGCTGGATAGACGAGTAGATGGATGGATGAGCCAGCCATTTATCCATCCATTTTGAATATCCACCCGCTGGCTGAATGAATGAATGAATGAATGAATGAATGAATGAATGAATGAATGAATGAATGAATGAATGAATGAATGAATGAATGAATGAATGAATGAATGAATGAATGAATGAACGAGTGAATGAATGAATGAATGAATGAATGAATGAATGAATGAATGAATGAATGAATGAATGAATGAATGAATGAATGAATGGACGGATGGATAGGTGGCTGGCTGGGTTTTGGGTAGGTGATTGGATGGTTAGGTGATTCGTGGCTGACTGGCTGTATAGCTGTATAGGGAGATAGCTGCATGGCTGGTTGGATTGGTAGTTAGTGAACTAACTCGATGTTTGCCTAAAGCAATAAGCACTGTCTCGTGATCATATAAAAAGAAGAAAATTAAACAACAGTTACCAACAGTATTGAACTCTCTTCCCATGGAGAATAGGAAACAGGAAAAACTCTTTCACTATAGCAACCTATATTCTCACACAAGTTTGAAAATTTCCTTCCTCAAACACCGCCAGAATAATCAGTGAAATAGTGAAAGGCTCTTCTCAGTGAAACACAGTATTACTAACAAAGCCACAACATACCTAACGTCTTATGTTCCAACCATGTACGACATATTTGGATTGCCAACGCAGCATTCTGACGCTGATGACTTCCTTCAATACCAAGAGCTACACAATGTCAGGGAAAGTGAATCGATCCCATAACACAAAAGTTATGACATAAGACAAACAGAGCTGTGTATGCAAGATACTGTTTTGAGCTCAATTCGTGGAAATTTGCAAGTCTAAGGGTCTATTCACATGAGACCGGGTTGTCTCGGGGGGTAGGGATAACTCGGGGGCTCGGGTCAAAGTTGCCTCTGTTTCACGTGATAAAACGCAACTACCAAGTTGTCCCTGGTCCCCGAGTTAACCCTAGTTAACCAAAAAAACAAGCCAGTAACGTCAACAATTAAACGCACACAAATGGCACGTGAACGAGAATAGTGCGTATAAATTAGAATGTTTTTTACAATATACGCATGCGTAATTATACAAAAGGGTACCTTTACACAAACTCGAGATCGCTTCAAACAGGGTCGGACTACAGTCTGTTATCTTCCATTTTTGCTCATTTACATGGTCCCGTGTTGGTCGTAATTCGAAAAGAGAAAAGAGTGAAGGCAACCAGGGTTGGGAGTATTTTCATTCTCTGCCAACAGTTTTGGCCACCAAACTACCAGCATAAGGTGACTAATCAAATACAATTGCCAATAAAATGCTCCATTTTTGTTCAAGTGTTGTGGCACAGAAGGGAGATGTTACTCCATGTTTACACGAAGAAACTCGCAAAATTTCTCATCTTCCAGGCGTGGATCTAAGGGGAGGCGTGGCCCCGTTTTGCGCACACGTGCCAATATGCACTCTCTAGATTCTATTTATTAATTTGTATATCTCTTCAAACCTCGCTCAAAACTACCCCAAAAAGCATTTCCGAGACCTAAGAATTCAAGATCTTCTAGGGGGGCATACCCCTGGACCCCTAGAAGTTTCTCGCGCGTTCATCCTGGATCCACCATGCCTTCACACCTTGCCAACCTGGGTCGACCCGTGTCTTGAAGCGGGTCACCTGGCTAGGAAGATTGACCCGGCTATCGTGTGAACGCTAACAACTGACTCGTACCCAGTCGTCTTTGTATATCGTGTAAGATCTTGCCCGGGGAGTTTGAAAGCGCAACGGGAAATATGAGGTTGGTAAATTTCGACGGTGCATGATCACGACAACTGGGTACGTGTCAGAGCTAACAAGAGTTTATCGTAGCCGGCGATCCTGTTGATCACCACCAAGAATCGCAGGCTCTGGATGGTTGACCGACCCGGGTTGGTGAGCTAACCCGGGTTAGAAGCAACCAGGGCTCGTGTAAAGGCCACTCCTAAGTGCTACGCGTCTACAAAGCGTATTTCATGGCAACTTTGGTACAATGCCAACTGTACACTTGACATTTTCCGAAGGCATTTTCCAACAATGCGCCATCAATATTTTCGAAACTATTTTTGGGTCAAAACCTTTTTCAGTAAATTTACACTACCGTATTAGTTTAATGAAATAGAGGGAGGGGAATTTACGTTGCATTTCAGTTTAAATATATTTTTGAAGCTTGTAGTATTGACTCATTAGATGTTAAATAATTCGCATAAAAGTTTCAAATTTGTCTCTGAAAAGTGCTCAAAACTTCTACTAAACAAACTTACCCGGTGTAAATTCCTCTAAGTATGTTGACAAATCAGGAACCACCTTCAATAAAACCTAGAAAATAATGTTTTCATATTAAACGATGGATTAATATAAGTTTCCACACGTTATAAGCTAATTCGCCAATCTGAGAAAAATATTCGGTCGCAGTGATGAGTTTTGATACCTGGTTCGCCCTTAACGAAATTTACAATTAAGAAACTGGATAATAAACTGCACCCAATTTCTCAATTTTAAATTCAAAACGAGGCAACGCGGACATGACAAATTCGTCATTAAAAAAATAAACTAACTTATATTTATACTGGATACTCTGATCCAAACACGCGGGAAATTGCGAGACTGGAGAAAAGCGTAACAAAACACGAACTGTAGGCGAGTGTTTTTAGCTTTTCGAAAGTCGAGCAATTTCCCAAGTGTTTGGATAAGAGTCTCCAAACACGGAAAAAAACATTTTGTATTTGTTTTATCAAATAATCACAAGGGAATATGATATACTGTCCGACATTTTCAAAACATCGTTTTGGCGGGAATTTTCCGTGTTTGGATACTCTGATCCAAACACGGCAATTGACCAATCAGGGCTCGCGTAGTATACATGTTATTTTATAAAACTCTATCAGTTATATCTAAACTGTTATCCCTAGAGGTCCAGTAAGGGCCATTCCTCATTGGTCCAGTGTTACTACAGGAGGAAACAAAATTTCCAAATTTTATTTAACACAACTACAGTACACACATTCAATAATTTTTGCGAATAATTGAGAAGCGATTCCATTAACTTGTTTTTCCTGATTTACCGGAAAGTTACATAAAAATCACTTGCTGTGATTGGCTACTGGCCGCTTGGCCCATGCTGGGAAATTGGATACTGGCTGCGTAACCCGTGTTGTTGTGATTGACCAGTGCTGTGATTAAGATCAACTACTGATCCCGTGACCCATGCTGTTTGGTTACTGGCCGTATCGCCGACAGTACATTGTGATTGGCTAATGGCCGCGTAGCCCAAGCTGTGATTAGCTGATGGCCGCGTGGCCCGTATGTTCTGCGATTGGCTAGTAGTCGTATAGCCCGTGTTGTGATTGGCTACAGCCTGCGTCATATTAAGTACACTTAAAAAGCAAACCACATGATCCGAAAAGTTCAGATCCCTGTACTTTACCTTGCGTTCCATGGCTCTTTGTGCAAGCACCTTCATTGATACTGGATCTTGGGGAACTGTAAACGCTGGAACGTTAGGCTAAACAAAAGTTGAATTGAATTTATTGAATATTCTACCAATACATGTCAACTTACAAACATTAACGAATAAATTCCCAATGCAGCCAGGTCGGATAAAGCAGACATAGTTTCAAGCTACTCAGAGTTGGAAAAAGTATTCAACCTTCCTCCGGATGGGTTTTTAAGTTTAGATAACCTTCCTCAAAATATATAGTGAGAATTTTGTGTTTTGCAACGTTCATAAATAGTGCGTGACTTTTATAGTACCTTGGTTTTCTAGGTAAGCTTTGGTATACTACAATAGCTACTATAATAACTGACCGCTGCTGACTGATAGCCTGCTACCCTCGACTGCTGGGAAGATACAGACATCACAACAGACATCAGCGTACATGTCTCACACATGTAACTGCTGCCACTGCCAGTGCTTGATAATTGTTGGTTAGCCAATGTTTTCAGTGCTGCAAATCGCTTTTCTTCTCGACACCTTGCTTTATCAATTGTAACTTTCTCAGATTACCGAATGTGTTGTTTCACGTGTTTTCACTTTAAACCTTCCTCATTAAAGTAAACCTTCCTCCGGGTGGTACCCGCATACCCGCAGCTTTTTTCCAACTCTGAAGCTACTCTGGCTTGTATACAGTCAAACCGGGTAGTCTTTCCCGCGCGACATTGCAACATTAACAGCAACATTGCAATGTTGACTTGCAAACGGTGCACATCGATTTCTTGATAAGTTGTTAAAAATTCGCATTTTAAATATCGAACATAAATATGAAGCTCTATTGAAAGTCAGAACAATTAATTTTAAGTAAACGTCATGTTTGAAATCTGTAAATTTTTAGCAACTTGCCAAGAAATCGCCGTGTACCGTTTGCAAGTCAACATTGCAATGTTGTTGTCAATATTGCAAAAAGAACATCCCGGTTTGACAGTAGCCTGCGTAGCCGGCGCTGGGGATTGGGACGGACAGTGAAAGGAGCGCCTGCAGTCACCCATTGATATTTTTCTTGTATAGCGTTCGCAGGGTTATAAATCCATGTCCTATTTTCACGAAATTTTTGCCTTAGGTTAGGGTGTGTGTTGGGATCAGGCTTTCATGAAGTACCTGGGTTATTTAGGACATGGAATTATTACCGTTCGTCGGCGAACGCTCGCAATCGATTGGTTGACACGCTAATGACCTATCAATCAATCAAAGAGAGTTTGAATTTCCGCTGCAGACGTTGGTGAAGAAGAGCGTTGTGAAAATGTGCCTTGCATATAATATAAGGAATCGAGCTCAAAATAAACTGAGATTGAGAAGAGTGTGGCCATAAGGCAGTTGCATGTGCATCCGAAGGAAAATGTTTATTTGCTGGTTTCCAAACAGTTAATTACGGTAAGATTTTCCCGCAAGACGTGGCCCCTTCGGCGACTTCGGCTTAACGGCGAGTATTAACTGAATTGTCTGACATTGGCTCGAGCGAAACATCATGTAGAATTTCTTACACTCGCATTTGATTCGAATTAGTGGGATCTACTCAGGCGTACGTCTCCTGCTGCATTGGCCATGAGCGCCAGTTATCAGTGGAAAATAAAATTCGCTATTAAATTTAACTCAGTATTTTATATATTGATATGCGTGCGAATGTCGCGAGATGTTATGATTATATTTATATTGATCGTCATAGTCGTCACATACACATGTTTTATAACTACAAAAGTAATCTGTCTGAGCTTTCTGTCGCCCACTCAACATAAATTGCTTAATTATTTAAAAGATTTTGCAGTGAACACTGCCGTAAACCAGCCAAGATATAGCAACAGCAGAATAATATGTTGTCAGACGCTGACACAGCGAACATATACCACACAAATTCCTGAATCAAGAAAGCACTTTGATACGCATGCTCATAACTGTGCTATTTTAGTTAATTCTAGATACGCGTTTTTTAAACGGAGTAAATATTCGGTCAACTTCCAAATTAATTAAAGCTATTTAGCTCAGGTTTTTGAAATTGACAACTTCCAAAAATACACAGGGGGCGGCACGAAAAATAACAATAGGCGCCTGCAGGCGCCGGCTACGCAGGTTACACGCGTAAAAATCTCATTGTTGCCTGAACAATGCTGAAACAACTTGTTAACAATGCTGTAACAACTTGTTGACATATGTGAATAACATTGATAAATGAACAACATTGTTCGTCATTGTTTCAACAAGTTGTTACTGCTTGATGAAACAACAACCGTTGTTCACGCAGGTTGTAACAACCGAAGAACGTGTTGATACATCAACCATGTTCACCATTGTTGTAACATTGTTGTTCATCGTTGTTATTTCGTCATGCTGTTACAACATGTTGTATCATGTGACAGCAACGTTGTTGGCTATAAAAAATGTGCTGTTGGAACAACTTGTTCATGACTGTTGATTTATCCGTGAACAAGTTGTTCGAACCATAAGTGAACAACTTGTTAACAACTTGTTCACGACGAGCAGCACAACATTGTTCACGGCCAGCAGCACAACATTGTTCACGCCTGTTGACAACCGTGAACAAGTTGTGCGTTTTTACGCGTGTAGTTTGACAGCAAAAGTTTTTTGTCAAAGTTCCTACACACAGATCGTTGTAAGGACAGGTCCCATATTTATACTCTCATGGAAGTACCGAAGACGTTATGGCTATCAAAAAGAAGCAACAGGCTTCTGGTAATGGAGCGTGGGCACTATTAAGGCGGATTTCCAGTCACCTTGCACGAAGCAACTCGCAGATCGCTGCAAGTACTCGCACGGTTTCCGCTGTTTTCCACCACACGTTGTTCGTTGCGGTAACTCGCGGCTGGTGAAGTGATAGCCCAGTTTTTCGAACAAACTTCGAGGTGTTTGTGTATCCTGATGAAGTACTCTTCTGAGTGTTCGATATAGCATCTCAAAAAAATCCGTATTTTAATTAAAAGGCAATAGCACTAAAAATTAAGTTTGTCTAATTTGAAAGAACTCATATATTTGTAATAGAACATCCCTTACAACTTTTTCGTATCTCTCTTCGTTTTCAAGATATTTCAATTTGTTTGATATGTAAATGAGATGATATCTGACATCAGGAGTGGGGTAAAATATTTTCACATGTAGCAAAACCAGCGAAATCATTTGAAACTGTGCACATAAAAACTCCTTGCGACGCTGAACATTTCATGTTAGATATGTAAGTGATTTTGCTCTGTATGAAAATATTTTACCCCACTGCTGACGTCAGAGACCATCTCATTTACATATCAAACAAATTGAAATATCTTGAAACCGCAGAAAGATACGAAAAAGTTGTAAAGGATCTTCTATTACAATTTTATGAGTTCTTTCAAATTAGACAAACTTATTTTTTAATGCCACTACCCTTTAAAAGAAAATCGAGGTGAAAGTTCGATTAATTTATGTAATTTCTTCCTTCAATAACCATGCAAATGAACCATCGACACGATAATGATTTCCTTCGTGCAGTTTTCCTCATGAACTACTAACGAGTTTGAAATGTTGACGTAACTTGTTTTGATTGGTTTATTTACTGCGAGTACTTGCCGCGAGTAAAAAATAGTTCAAAATTTTCAACTATCTGCCACGAGCGCTGAAACACTCGCCTTTAGTCTATTAATGCGCCATGCCTCAATGCTTCATGCCAGACATTTGTCTACCTTAAATATTCCTGCTTTGTGCCAAGCTATACTCTCCACCGTGCCTCCTAGCGAATGAAGATGATCTTTCTCAAGCAGTGTTACACCACAAACAACAGGTTTCCTGGAGAAACAGCAAGCCATGGTTAGTATTCGTTTGGCTAAAATATATTCCACTAGGTTGTGTTTTTAGACCTGTCTGTCTGTCAGTCTGTCAGTCAGTCAGTCAGTCAGTCAGTCAGTCAGTCAGTCAGTCAGTCAGTCAGTCAGTCAGTCAGTCAGTCAGTCAGTCAGTCAGTCAGTCAGTCAGTCAGTCAGTCAGTCAGTCAGTCAGTCAGTCAGTCAGTCAGTCAGTCAGTCAGTCAGTCAGTCAGTCAGTCAGTCAGTCAGTCAGTCAGTCAGTCAGTCAGTCAGTCAGTCAGTCAGTCAGTCAGTCAGTCAGTCAGTCAGTCAGTCAGTCAGTCAGTCAGTCAGTCAGTCAGTCAGTCTGTCTGTCTGTCTGTCTGTCTGTCTGTCTGTCTGTCTGTCTGTCTGTCTGTCTGTCTGTCTGTCTGTCTGTCTGTCTGTCTGTCTGTCTGTCTGTCTGTGTCCGTCTGTGTCTGTCTGTCTGTGTCTGTGTCTGTGTCTGTGTCTGTGTCTGTGTCTGTGTCTGTGTCTGTGTCTGTGTCTGTGCCCATCCCGTCTCTGCTTCCCCTTGCCCCTTCAATGGGAAAGGGATCACTGGAGCAGAGTCTCTGCAGAGTTCCCACCCGCACCTGTACCACCCGCACGAGAACTCTTACTTAATTTGCATATTGGCCGACCTTTTATACTCGACAAACAATCTGTTACTCGTGCATGTGAGAGCGTATTTGTGTCATTTTTAAACATACCGTGCAGAATTACCGCGTTCAAATTGTTTTTTTGTTCGATTTTGTTGAATTCGCCATTTTCAGACAATCTTGGACAAAAGTCCTTGGGACATCATGCAAAAATCGTCAAAAACGGCAAAGTGTCCCAACAATTTTGTCCAGGATTGTAGCTGAATTAACAATGGAGTTGACAGTTCCATTCGTTATAGAATAGAACGGTAATAGATCAAGAGATATGCAAAGCAAAGTTGTTGTTTTATACATCAATAGCGAGATAGCTCGTTTCCCAATAAACATCTCTAATAACTCTCTCGCAAAGGTATATGCAGTCACTCAGCGCCCTCTAGTTCATAGTCATTTCATAAAGGACAAATGATAAAGGACTGGAGGCTAAACATCCTTACTTGCAGCCAGCGGCTGAATTGCGAAGGACGCAGATCAACGTGGCCGTGTGAAGAATACAGATTAGAATACAGAATACAAATTTTAATTACTACTTCCCACAGGGGCTTTTCAAGAGCAATTTACATTACTAAATTTCAAGTGGCCGAGTCGAAGGCATATTAAAGGCGCTCGAAGCAGCCGCCCTACGACACATTTATGACACACATGTCAGACCACGAATCACAGACCTATAGGTGTTGATTTTATGGAGGGAGGAAAACCGGAGAACCCGGCGAAAAACCCTCGAAGCACAGGAGAGACCAACTAAACTCTACTCACATGAATGTTCCAAGCTCGAGAACGGGGTTATTCCCAGACGGTCACCCATCCAAGTGCTAACCCCGTCGAACCGGGCTTAACTATTGGTGAGAGCCAGCGCCCTAACAGCACACATCGAAAAACCCTCCAAGCACAGATTTTTCATGCACTAAAATCTAACCATTGAACTAGCTCAACTCAACTAAACCACTCTTATTTTATACTGGATAGCTCTATCAGTTATATCTAACTGTTCTCCCTAGAGGTCCAGCAAGGGCCATCCCTTGTTAGCAGGGCCGTCGCGAAGGGGGGCGTGGGGGGGGGGGGGGGGGGACACCCCCCAGCAAAACTGCTGTCGGCGAATGAAACTTTTGTCGGCAAATCTTTTTTCGGCAAGACTGCAAATTACCATTCGAAAGCACTGTAATCACGAGATATACAGCAGAGGAACTGAGGTGTGAGGAACTATAGTTATAAATACACCTTTTGCTACCTTAAAGATTATCGTTGCTTTCTTCTCGTAGACAGTGTCTCGTTCTCTTTCGTCGATAATGAAATGTGCCGCCATTTTGTTTTCTGGAACATGGAATGTAGTCGTAGATGTCTAACGCTTCGAGTGATGGCCCTTCGCTCTAAACGTTAGACCTTAACAATTAACATTCCATGGTTCAGCAGTACACTAACCTTATTATATTACTATGTTAGACCGTATTTTTTGAAGAACTGATTGAAACTTAAACGAGGTCAAAACTATAGAAAGAGTAGTCAGAGTAAGGTTATTCTTTTGTAGTAGTGGAGCCCCACGGTCTTCATTGACTCCCTTGAAGCCAATATAACTATAGTTCCATCTTTCTTGTAAGACAGTCGGAGTTTCTGGTAGTTTGGTCGTTTTAAAATAAGATAATTTTCATGTCACCTAATGACATGTCCAAGAACATTGTGGGTTTATTACTTTTGAATGACCACACCCAATGACCACGCCCATTTGTCGGCAAAATTAATGCTCACACCCCCCTGCTCAACCCCCTTCGCGACGGCCCTGCTTGTTAGTCCAGTGTTACTACAGGAGGAAACCCGAGTACTCGGAGAAAACCTGCGGTGTTTGGTAGAATCAGACTGGAAGCACTCTTCTCACATGCCGCCAAGGTGAAATTTTTCATTCAGATAACTAAACTGAGCAGGTATCGAACCCAGGTCGCAGAGGTGAAAGGCACGTGTGCTAACCACTGTGCCACCAACACCACTCCAAATATGTTGCATACCTAATTATGTTAGTTCCATCATATTCACCTCCGTGTCCAACTTCAACAACAGCAACATCAACCTAAAACAAGCAAAATGTGAAATCTAGCTCTTCACTTTTTCCTTATTCATCTACGCATACAAAAAGCCAGATGTCAGATCTGTATAATCTTAAAGATATTATGGTAGTTGGTAATTGTGCAAAGTCTTACTTTTTTGGAGCGCCGCCATTAAATTGGCCGTGTTTTAGAAGAATGAGTTAAGGAGAAGTTATGACGTCAAACGCTCAACAAAAACAAAAGATCATTGTTAATAATTGTCAGTTGTTTGCTGTACAAGCTGTGTTAGTTAGTAATACTCAGAAAAACTCTGAGCTCTAAGCGGGACTCGAACCCACAACCTTCTGAATGCTAGCCAGACGCTCTAACCATTGAGCCACTAGAACTCAGATAGTCGAGCAAGGTTAATTAAGGTACTTATACCTTAGACTGTGCCCAGTCCTCCAGGAACGAGTCTTAACCGCTCGGTTACAAGTACTTGTTGGTCTACAAGTCGCGTTGTAACAGTAAGTTTCCAGTTAAACACTGTTAGTTGGTGTTGTCAACAAAAGGGTCATTGTTGTTATTGAGTCTATGACGTTATACACTTCCCTGACTCATCCTTCTCAAGCTCGGCCAATTTAATGGCGGCGCTTCAAAATGCAAACTTCACACGTAAAATATCACCTTTTCTTCAACGAATTTTGAAATGAAACTTTGCACGATTACTAACTACCATAACATCTTTAGGACTATGCAAAAACATTGCCAAAAATATTTTCATCAGAGAACCACTTTAAAAATAGGTACGCTTAGGCGTACATGTATCTGCGCTTTTAGCCTTTTGATCTTGAGTGTTGCAGTGCAGACATCTATTTTGATTTTACAAATTACAATTGTGAAATTATTGTCTATTGGCATCTCATTGGTTGAGAAAGTATCAATGAAGCAGCAAAATAAAACAAGAAAACATTTGTGATCTCAGGAAATATTTTTGATTGCTTAATTTATAAATTGCTTTATTTATAAATGCATTATTATAAAAGTTACAACTATATAAAACTACAAACTTGGCCAGTAAATCTTTTAGTCAACAGTAACTTTGATAGTGCTAAATAACTATCATTATAAACCATTATAAAATAACTATTATTTATTATATAGATGTGAGTGTTTTATTAGAAAATATGCAGTGTCGTATTTTCCATATCCTCACTAGTGAAGATATCGAATTTTACCTCTTTTTGCATTGAATCTATATAATAAAATTACACGCTGGCTTGAAGATATGAATTTTATCTTCTTGTGGTAAAAACGATATTTTACTCATTCGCTACGCTCATTCGTAAAATATTGTTTTCACCACTCGAAGATAAAATCCATATCTTCGCACCATCGTGTAATATCCTCTATATAATACTACAAGTTTAGGTACTATTTAGTAAATAGTAACTTTGATAGTGCTAAATAATTACTCGGGCTACCTGTGGTAGCCGAGTCTAGGTTTCGCGATTCTTTTTATTATTTTTATTTTTATTTTTTTGCGACGCGTTATTAGTCCTCCGCGCGGCCGCTGGCGATATTGACCAATAAGCGTTGCGAAACTGAGCCATGTGACTAACTGACCAATATGCATGTTGACCTGACCAGTGCCTTCCTTCTTTTCGACTGATTAAGTGAGTGAGCTTTCTCGTCTCGGATGTGTTTTGTTTGTTTACAGACATAGTTATTGGCAGTAATGTCGCTGGCAAGTATCTTGATATTATTATATACACTTACAATCGCACACGCCGTTCATAAACATGAAGCTGTGTAATTAAGGCGAAGAGACTTGACATATTGACCGCTGTTTCTTTCTTTGCTTTCCTGATGTCTGATCACTCGTCTCTGATGTGTTCTGTGTGTTCACAGACATAGTTATTGGTCAGTATAATGTCGCTGGCAAGTATCTTGATATTATATAAACTTACAAACGCACACGCCGTTGATAGTTGTGTTGATATTTAATACCTGAAGAGACTCGACATATGAACGCTGTGTACATGTGTGGAAATGCGTTAATAAATACAGGCAATCGTGTTTTGTTATTGCAAATTGTGTTTTCTATCGGAGAATTGGATTGTGTTTTGACTTTTGTCTGTGACCAATGTGTTTAATAGACTTTAGACCTTAGCACTGCATACTGCATAGCACTGTGATTTTGCAGTAGCCCGAGTGAACGCCTGACTAGGCGTCTTGTTAACAATTAGACAACAAGCCCGAGTTTTCTATGAGCGAATAGTCAACGAGGCGAAGCCGAGTTGACTATCGCTCATAGAAAACGAGGGCGAGTTGTCTAATTGTTTTACTATAAATTTACCAACAAAAGTTAAATAAATTCTCGACCAAAACATATTCTTTGAGGCTCGTTTAATACATTTTTCAACTGCCAACAACAAACGTTCAACAGTCATTTCGGACATCTCCTTGGCCCGTACAGTAACTAATGGAAAAGTAAAGTTTTCTTGCATAATTTAGCATGGATTTTCATGTACAATATTGAAACAATATACATCCACTCATTTGATTTGTAAAAGTGACAAAAAGTTGAAAGAAACATTCAATTTAGCATATAGTTTACATCATGAAATCTCGTCAACAGCAAGCGTAATTTTGAAATGTGTTTTGTTTGCAGTTATTTCGTTTTAAACGAACACAGATAAACAATTTAACGACCTTACCATTAATAATTTCCATTCTAACAATTTTGTAGCCGTTTATGTTTTCTGTAGAACGTATTGCTTCGCCTAAATGTTCAATTTCTTCTTTCATTTGCCCACTCCGTTTAATATAATTTCGGCGCCATTGTTGCTTAACAGAACAACCGCTGGCTCTAATGATCATTGTTCGTGCTACGCATTTTGCTATTTGTTCGTACTAACGCATTTTGTCATTGGTCAATTTTTTTAAAAGAATGACTTTCATTGGTTTATCCCAGAGGTTTATATCACCAATTATAAACTCCTGCAATAGCCAATGAAATTCGAGGATTTGCATTATAAACTTGTAAATTTATACTAACTATCATTATAAACCATTATAAAATAACTATTATATAATACTACAAGTTTAGGCACTATTTAGTAAATAGTAACTTTGATAGTGCTAAATGACTATCGTTATAAATGAAGTAGCTATTATGAAATTAATGTTTATATAAAACTACATATTTGGTCAGTAAATTTTGTAGCTAACTGTAACTTCAATAAAATATAATAATATAAATTTTGAACAAAGTTAATGCTTTGGATAGAGGTTTAATAGTCCTCCGAAGAGGTTGATTTGCCCTCCGAAGAAGGTTATCCTTTCTTGAAAGCTCTATCATCTGCTCAAAAATATATTAGCTGACTTGGCTCGATTTGGTAAATTTATTAACGAGGCTTTGAAAACCTTTTGTCCTCATGCTGATGACTCCATACTCGCTCCATACAACAGAGTTCCTCTTCTTGGTGTCTGAAAAATGTCTGAAATTTTACGATTTCATATATGCTTTTGTTTTCGAGAAATAATGTATTCATTTTCGCAATTTCGTTCTTTCATTTCGCCTTCACAATTTATTCTGTCGGCTCAAATTTGATGCCCAGCGGTGCTTGCTTTTCAATTTTGACGGCGCTGGGTGCCAGAAACACAGGAAAAGCCATAGAGATCATATAAATACTAGAGGGGGCATTGGCGGGAAAATTTGGTAACCATATGGCAGCCGCCATTACCTATGATATTTCAGTCAATTGGTTGGCAAATGTATTAGACCCAGTCCTTTGCCAACCAACGCGCCTAATGTTTGCCTCAAAAAAAATCCAAGATGGAGGCGTTCAATTGGTTACCCGCCATTGACTGAAATTAAGATAGGATGCCCCCTCTAGTATTTATATGATCTTTATGGGAAAAGCACTCAATGAATCAAAATTGGAAAGAAAACGCCCGCTGCACACCAACGTTGAGCTGTCGAAATGGCGCGGTCCATATCCGAAATATACTGTAAGAATGTGAAAACTTTTTTTCCCCTCGAGAAGAAAATCAGATATAACAAAACTCAGCCTAGTCCCCAGACTAGTTCCTAGTCCTCTTTTCTCTCGATAACTTATTTTGGCCGGTGACGTCACAGAATAGGGATCGAGCGAGAGGACTAGCGGAAAATGATTCATCTTTATCCGTCATGATCCTGCTGGAGCTCAAATTCTTCTCAAAATTAGAAGAGAATAGACGAGGGCACTGCGGTTTCAAACAAACTTCTTCTTAAGAGCAGCAAACGAGTAAGTTTCTTTATTTTATATGACGTTAAAAGCTTGTCACATACGAGAGTATTGCTTTATTATAAAAGTAGTGTAATATAAATCAAAATAGGCTAATTTTACGTTTCGGCAGCACACCAACCTTGCTATATGATGTTATAAAGAATTGTGCAGAACGAGGTGAGTGTTATCTGTCTTATCTGCCTTGGTTTTCCTTGGCACAGCGGGCCAGCGCCTGGATAATTAGGGGCCAGATTTGGGGCCAAGCTAAACATTTTATTCCAGGCCTCTCACAATTTCAGGCTGCCTAGTGCCGTCGTCCTGAAGCACGCGCGTATATGATGAGACTGGTAAATACTAAATATTGAAACATCGAAGAGAGAGCTTGGCACTAGGCTGAAGAAAACGTTTGATGAGAGTCAATCTCGTTCCCAGAGCCCGCGGTCCTTATGGATGAGAGTGAGATAAAACAACTATATCTTGGAATTACCTTTTCCTTCAAAAATACATAAAATGACATAAACGCGACAAATGTTCCATATGACGGCAACTCAGGCTGGCCCTAAAGAAAATGATAAAATCTGGTGTGACATACCGTATTTGAGGTAAGGCAAGACGAAGCACCAGCAGCATCACAAGCACCAGCAGTAGTATCAGCACCAGCACCAGCACCAACACAAACACCAGCACCAGCAGCATCACAAGCACCAGCAGTAGTATCAGCACCAGAAGCATCACAAGCACCAGAAGTAGTACCAGCACCAGGAGCATCACAAGCACCAGCACCAGCAGCAGAACCAGCAGCACCACCAACACCAACAGCACCACAAGCACCAGCAGCAGTACCAGCACCAGAAGCATCACAAGCACCAGCAGTAGTACCAGCAGCAGAACCAGCACCACCACCAGCAGCATCACAAGACTAGTACTAGCAGCACTGGCACCATACGCAACACCAACAGTACTAGCACCACAGCCACCGCTGGCGGCGGCGGCGGAAGCAGCAGCAGCAGTAGCAGCAGCAGTAGTAGTAGCAGTAGCAGTAGCAGTAGCAGTAGCAGTAGCAGTAGCAGTAGCAGTAGCAGTAGCAGTAGCAGTAGCAGTAGCAGTAGCAGTAGCAGTAGCAGTAGCAGTAGCAGTAGCAGTAGCAGTAGCAGTAGCAGTAGCAGTAGCAGTAGCAGTAGCAGTAGCAGTAGCAGTAGCAGTAGCAGTAGCAGTAGCAGTAGCAGTAGCAGTAGCAGTAGCAGTAGCAGTAGCAGTAGCAGTAGCAGTAGCAGTAGCAGTAGCAGTAGTAGTAGTAGTAGTAGTAGTAGTAGTAGTACCACCAGCAGAAACACCGCCACCATCAACACAAGCAACACCAACACAAGTACCAGAACCACCAACAGAACAAGCAGCAGTACCAACAACAGCAGTATGTTTACACCCTTCTGCAACAGCAGTATGAACCAAAGACTGCAAGCTAGCACCACCAACACCAGCAGGTAAACTCACTTTCCAAGTGTTCTTTGTCTGATTACACTTTAGCCACCACCAAAACAGTAACAACAGCAACAGCAACAGTTATTCAATATGGTGCTAGAATAAAGCATTAATTACAAACCATGTAATTGTTCCAACATTCCCAAAAATAATGAGCAAACAATTCTTTAGAGATTGGCTTTCCATTAATGCGCAATCTTTCCCGCACTTCAACCAAATGTGGTGAGCTGTATAATAGAATCATCAAACATGCAATTAAACAATTGCTGCCTAGGATGTCTGAGGGTCAGTACCGTCAGTCTCCATATGACAAGTTAAAGCGCTTATATCACTTGTGGAGTTTTAACGTATTTGAATAGAGCAAAAAAAGTTAGTTAATAAGTTATTTTTCCGTTTTACCTTTAATAGTTTCTAAGATATAAGCCTTTAAACAATGTTTAAAGGCAATACCAATTTCGGCTTTTCGCCAAAAAATTCCGTCGTTCGTTTTTAAGCACGGGGGCCTGGAACTCAGGAACCCAAGCGTTGGAACTCTCGTGCGTATTGGAAAACGGGTGTGAGCTCGACAATTCGATTTTTCAGTCAAATATATTCAAATATATGTTTTTGTGAATCAATAAGCCGAAACGTAGTTGTTTCGGATTGACTCGTTCCTGACTTCCAGGCCCTCATGCAAGGTGTTAAAATGAACGACGGAAATGTTTGAGAATTGGCATGCTCAGAAGCTAATATGTCAGGAACTATTTGACTAAATGAAAAACGGCAAAATAACTTATTAACTGATTTTTTTTTCTGCTCTATTTAAATACGTTAACCCCTCACAAGTGATTAAAAAATAAAGGGGTTGTTTTTGGCCGGCTCAGGCGGGATTGGGTTATAAAACTTCAATGCCAATAGACATGTATTAAGACATATTAACGTACAAAGACATACTGATCAACATTTAGAGCGGAGCTAACCTTTATGTAACTGTTCAAATATGAGACGGAGGCCTTTACTAGGATTTCAAAGTCCGAGTGCTTTTTGAAAAGGCGAGCCTTTTTAATGCACGAGGGCTTTGTAATCCCGGTAAAGTACGACGTCGAGTATTTGAACTGACTTCTCAAACTCAAAACTCCGAAGATACCTCTGAAACGTTCTGGAACGTAATATAACTTGCCTTATTTCAAAGTACTAGTACTTTTTCCCCCGATTTCAAAGCACTGATTAAACATTAATTTCTTTTGTTTTTGGTTCATGAATTATTAATGAGTTTGAGAACAAAGTATAACGTTTTACAGTCAAAGTGGAAATCAGTCTCGTTCCCAGAGCCCACGTTCCCCACCCGGGAAACGAGAGACTCTGGGATAATCCGTTTCACATCGATATTTCATTGGCTGATGAACACAGTGAGCTCTATATAACTCTTCTTCCGGATAACAAGAATCCTGTGATGGCGTGAACGGATTATCCCAGAGCCTCTCGTTTCCCGCCCGCTGGGTAAGGGGAATGTGGGCTCTGGGAACGAGATTGAATGGAAATACCTTCCCACTTCCGCAGTTGGTGGTTTATTACTGTATTTCTTTAGCTGCTACTGAAGCGCGAGGAAAGTCTTGCGATAAAAGTCGCCAATTCTTGATGTATATTCGTCTGTTGGTATCGATTTGGGGTAAACATCCATTGATGATTAAAGGCCATTTAAAGCTAAATTATACTATTTATGTACAGTTTTCAAGAAAAATATTTCTCAGGCTTCAGTAGCAACTACAAAAATACAGTAATACGCAACGAACTACAGAAGAAGAAGTGGGAAGGTATTTCCATTTTGATTGCAACAACCGTTCTCGAAACAAAGTATTTTTTCCAAAAAAACGTCAGAAGTTTACCACACCTTTACTGTATCCAAATGTTGAATTTTCCAAGAAAAGTTGCACAAAAAATTGCACTGCAGCTAGTATATGAATATCTCAAATGCATTAATAATTCATGAGGAAAACACAAAGGAAATCAGTAACGTGTCTGTGGTTTGGATATCGGAGGAAGAAATTACATATATTAAGGCCACGTTTGCACTATTACGGTACGGTCAGTCTTCCATTGAAAAATCAGTACATTTCTTTGTTGTGTTTACACTATTCCGGAGTGGTTTTCCGTAGCGTAGTCACTACGCTTAGCACTCCGGCTGCAAATCACTACGCTATGGTAAATTTACTATACCGTCATAGTGTAAACAGACGATTCGCCTCGGTTTTCAACAAACGTCTCGGTGTTTGGATATCCTGATGAAACACTCCTCCTCGTGTATGATATATTACGTCATGCATGTTATGTGTATCTCACCTGTAAAATCCTGTCTTGTAACCACTGCTTCTAAGAATGCTTTCACAAAAAGCACAAACAGAACCCTTATAAAAAAAACACCAATGGCTATAAATTACTATAAATTACTGCACCAAACTGAAGGGCTGTACAGGAAAGTTTCAGAATCCCTTTTATAGACATCTAAAGCAAAATTTCTGCAATATTTCCAAACCTCCTCCCAGTTTGTACAATGCACACTACGGCCCCTCCCCAACTGCGAACAAAGCCATATTAGCAAATTTATAAAGTAATGACAGGTTTAAAATTAATATAAAAAAAAACACGAAGTGGCTATAGGTCCGGTAACCGGGACTCGTTCAAAAAAAGCTACAGGTCCGGCAATCGGTTCCAGTACCAGCGCGGCCTAAAACGTCTGCCTCCTCCGCAGGCCCTCGTTGCATCATGGACAGGTCACACGCGCCGAATTTAGGGCCTGCAAGATCCTGTAAAAAATTTGGCAAAACATGGCACGGAATAAATTTGCATAATTAACTACCATTGTTAATAGCCATGGCTATATCCGAAGAGTTTGAAGGCCATTGAAGACTTATGACATACGAATCCTAGCTTTAAAATGAAGAAATTGTTGAAAAATGTAATTACGGTTGAACTTTGTCAACTTTCCGCAAGAATAATCAACGCAAATGCACTTTAGTCTACCCAGAGACTCTTGGGTTTATACTTTTTCGGTTTGCACAACAACTGAAACTTGAATTACGCTACACTATAGCCTACAATTTAACAAAATTAAATCTCATTAACTCTTGGTCACTCAGTTGACAGTCTTTGATAGCTAGATAAGCCAAAAAACAATAAGAAAAACCTGTACTTTCCTGACCGTCGAATTTCCTTTTGTTCGGCAGATATTTTTTCCTTCAATTCCTTTTTGTCGCTAAAAATACTATTGGCAGAAGGTCGGTAATTCTAAAACATACTGGTTTCTTCATCGTCGTGATCTGTAAGGAAGTTTAGACCGAATTTCCTGGTGGGTCACAGTGTTAAAAGAACTTGGCGTACGTTTGTCGAACAGCGGCAAAAACGTTGCAGGCCCTCTCAAAACTATCGCCTCTAGGGCCTAGTCTCGCTGTGCATAATGGCATCAGTCCCCATTTTGTTTACAGGATCTGGCAGGCCCTCTCAACAGTGTGACCTGTCCATGATACAAGGAGGGCCTGCGGAGTGGGACGTAGCGAATTTCTGTTCCATCACTGACCATCACTATCAGCCGCTAAAACATCAGCATTTCTTCACTAAAATCTTGGCAGTTCACAAAGGTTTTTGCTTTGCTATTGTTATATCGAAAACACTGCCAATGCAGCAGCCTACCTTTTACATTCGACATTTATTGTATTGCAGTTTAGAAACCGGACTTGTTGGGTTAAAATCACTTAAAATCGTACTGTTGTTTTGACCGCCGATCGATAAGAGAATTTCGTGACACCATCACGAGTTAGCTCAGTTAGGCGGGATAGTTGGCTCATATAATGTAAGGTTTTACCTTTGGTTCAAGGTTACTATATGAATTGAAACATTCTCATAACGTAAAAGAAGTTTTGTTGATCGAAGCTATCACACATTCAATGACAGTATTTGAGTATACACTGGTTGACACAGCTGAGCTGAGCGAATCGAAGAAGGAAAGACATTAAGACAACACGCAAACACGTGTTACGACAGTTACGTGTAATCGGAATCAGGTCGCGCTGGTACTGGAACCAATTGCCGGACCTTTAGTTTTTCTTGAACGAGTTCCGGTTACCGGACCTATAGCACTTCGTATTAAAAACACAATAATTACAGTCGTTGGCACTTGGCACCTAAGCGCGTACACCGCCTTTCAAAACATGTTTTCTGTCAACGTCAGGTTCAAACCAAAGTTCAAACCAATACATTACTGTCACATGAATGTGCCCTTAACCAATCACGTCTCACCAATTCCATGGTGTTGATTTCAAAACGGTTAACTTTGACTTGAATTTAGAGCATGTTTTTGGCGGGTGGTGTACACGCTTAGGTGCCAACGACTGTATTACATAGAAAAATGATTGAAGTATGAATGGTCAAATTTAATTTCTGTTAACACATGACCGAAATCAAGTTTAAAGTCGGTTCACGTAAAACATGGTCTAGTCTTGCTTGTTAAGAAAACTTCAATATTTTTTTTTAATTTTGAAGTTTGAATAAATTACCTGTATACAGTATGACAGTTTTAGCCAAAAATAATATGACATATGTACAGTGTAGGAGAAGAAACGCAGGAAAGATAACATGTCTGACAAGACTAGTTTCGATATCTACCTTTTAATACATCTGAGTACAGGAAATACACTGTAGTCAACTAAATACATGTATTATTGAAGAAAAAATCATGGTTGTATTAGCAATGGATTCAATATTCACCTTGCCTTTGGTTCCACTAACATGAACAGCAGCAAGTCTATCCAAGTCTTTAGCCTAAAACCCCCAAAACTTAGAATTTACTGATTTTACTTGGGAATTAACCAATTGATGAAAGTAATAATCAGATTCCTTAGGGTGTGGTTGGAAGGGGTGGTCAAATGCCCCAACATTCAACTGACACCCCCTCCCTTCTATTGATAGGTGCATAATTTCAGATTTACTTAAAAAAAGCCTAGTTTCCATTTGGTCACAGTGTCTTAGGGGCTGTTTACATGAGTCGGGCTAGCACGGTTAACTGGGCTCACGCGATTGATCAGAATCTCGCTGTGGTTTTGAAACTCGCATGAAGTAAATGTACAAAGAAGAATTGGTTTAGTTTAAATGTAAACTAATCCTAACGTCGGTTATTTTTCACATGCCTCGGTTTCCTTTGTTCTTTTAAGGGAATATATTCAATAGCCCCTGGCAAAACAATAGATTAATATTCCCCTCTAATATTCTCCTCTAAAGCCCGTTCTCCACTAGGCGAATTTGTTCGCGAGAATCGAATCGAAATACCCGTTCATGCAATGTAATTGGTTGGTGCTGCTAGTTTTCGCGCCAATTTTCTTACTTGCCAATCATATTGCCGGAGAATTCGCTTCGCGCGAACAAATTCACCTAGTGGAGAACGGGCTTAAGGCTCTAATATTCCCCTTCACCATTCCTCGCTATAATATTCTCCTCTAATCTTCCCGTCTAATATCCCCCGTATCACTCATCTTATGAAATCCTGTCAACCTCGCCATGTGAAAAATAAGTAAAGAAAATTTTGAGGCTCCTCGGGGATATGTGTTTATTCACCTCGGGCTTCGCACTCGGTTAGATATATGTTTCTTCCCGCCATTTAAATGTATCCTGGATAATCGTGGGGAGTATCATGATGAATAATGCTAGCCATTTGCATTTATGATAAAGGTTCACATGAGTGATTCGGCAGAGCGTTAAATATTTCTATTTCTTATTCATGTATACGTATTATACAAAAACGAAACACAAAGACCGCATAAATTTTCTTGCCAAAACACCCCTGAGTGTCACGTGACCAGCCGATGCCAGGGTCATTTTCGCCGACTCCCAACGTGGAGGCAAAATGCCCTGGGGACGAGGTTGAGCCCAGCTCACGCAAACAGCCCCTTAGTTAACAGCTATTCCTGGAATTAAAGCATATCAATGCATTTCTTTCATCATAACAAAAGACGTTTGTTACAACACCTCACGTTTGCAACCATAATTAACAACTAATACACTTGAAACAAACAACACTTGTTTTACAATCGAAATATAGTAAGGTTAGATATACTGCCGAAACAGAGAAACGTTAGACTCCTACGTTCTCTGTTTCGGCAGTATATCTAACCTTACTATATTTCGATTGTTGTTTCTACACTGCCTACGCAGCACGCTACTTTTATTACTTGTTTTACAGGCATTTTCCCCGCTTACGCTGGGGTTGGCCAGTGGCTCCCCTCAACAGTTTCCTCCACTTCTCTATCTTGCGTATCCTCCCTTTTTAGACCACATTCTCTCATAGCTTTCTCCACAACCTGACTCAATGTCGTCCTTGGCCTTCCTCTTCCTGTCACAACTTCCACCTCATATGACATGGGGTTTTTTCCCATCATCTTTTCGTAATACATGCCCCAGCCATCTCACGACATCAGTCACCACTCAATCAATCCCCATTCTTTCTCTCAACTCCACACTCGGCACTCTATCCCACAAAGATACACTTAATACACTTTTAAAAGACACGTGATTGCAGCCAAATGGAAACCAGGCTTAAATTAGAATGTCCAAAAAAGATGTGAGGACACAATTATCTGGTGTCAGAAGCATGCCAGACATTTTCTGATATGATTTATTAGACTGCATTATACACAACATTTCCTCAATTTTGAAAATACAGTACAGATGTTCTCTAGAATGACTATTAAACTGTATGACGTCACACCCTATTTCCAATAAAATGGCATGTTCTGATTGGCGGAGATATTTTCTTTGACATAATGACTACACGTCCAAAATAAGTTAATATATTATACACTTAATATGTCTGCTCCCGAGGGAAACAGTTAGTTTTGTTTTCCCGAGTCTTGATATTTCCAAAGACGAAGTCGAGGGAAACATCGAGACTCGAGGGAAAACAAAACTAACTGTTTCCCGAGGGATCAGACATTAAGTGTTTTAGCTTGAGTTTCGCTGAATAATTTCGACGTTTATCAAGGGAAAGTACACAAAAGACAAACGCTATTAAGACTTACCAAAACATTTCACCTGGCTCCGTAATTTCACTTCAACCAAACAAATATAAGTCTCAGAGCAAAAGAACAGCAATACATTTCTCTAGTTAATCTTCACACATGCTTTGAAGACCTATAAATATTCTTTTTTTCGTACCAAACAAGCTTTTGTTTATAGAATGCCGTGAAGAGTTCAAAGTTCTAGCGGGCAACAATTGAAAACTTATTGACCGAGCAGGCAATAAGCTCTCAATTATTGCCCGCTCGGTAGACATTGAAATTTAGCTAAGGTCACGTGACCACAAACCAACCAATGACAGTCATCGTTGCATCCAGTGAAACTCTAGCTATATAACAAATATATATATATATATATATATATATATATATATATATATATATATATATATATATGTAATGTTTACAACACGAGCGGCCGTGTTGTATTGAATATACAATCACGAGCCGAATAAACAACTTGTGAAATGAATAAATAGTAAAAATCCCTTTGGGATATTGAGATGCTAATTTGCTAATTAGTTACAAGCACTAGTGGTTGTATCAGAAGAGTATACATCCACTAGTGGTTGTAACTAATTAGCGTCATTGGTTTTAGTTTGTATGGGGTTTACAGGGGTATACATGTGACGTAATTTCTGAAATTGGATTGGCTGCAAAACTCATGAATTAGTAATGAATTTCACAAATATATATACATGTATATATATATATATATATATATATATATATATATATATATATATATATATATATATATATATATATATATATATATATAAATGTTGTTACTCCGAGTGACGAACCATACCAGACAAGTAGAGAAAACTCTACTTGTTGGCCCAACTGGAATTTGAACCTGCAACCTTCGGTTTAGTCCGATGCTCTACCAACTGAGCTACAGGTCAAGTTGGGAGCTGAAGGTCAAACGATAGTACATAGGCTATTTGATATTTTGAAACAGACTGTTCCACAATGATCATTCGAAATCGTCATGTATGAAGACTGTTGTCTAGATATTGAAGAAACTAGTCCGTTTCAAAATATCAAATAGCCTAAGTGCTATCATTCGACCTTCAGCTCTCAACTTGACCTGTAGCTCAGTTGGTAGAGCATTGGACTAGTAAACCGAAGGTTGCGGGTTCAAATCACTGATCTCTATATAAACTGGATGGGCCATTGGGCCGGATTTTGCGTGCCAGTTGTATGATGACGTGACCACTACCCAACATAACATGGCTGCCACTGAAGTTCATAGCTTTCGTAGATTGAAAACAGACAAAATGAGTTATTTTAAGAAAATTTAAAGGAATGTAAGGACACAAGAAGTACTTAATAAGGTTTAAGACGGTAATTTCTTGCAATTATTTCTGTTACTGAGCTATAAAACCTTTAAATTTCGTTGTTTTTCTTCAGTGCCGACAACGAAGAAACTTCACGCTAATATAAACTGGAAAACAGACTATAAAATCTACGAATAATCCAATTTCAAGTCTTTTATATAGTAATCTTAATGCCTTAACAATATTTCGTGTTGTGTACTTGCCATCGTTTGACTGTATTTGTTGTTAAACAGTGAAAACTAAACGAACCGGCATCTGTTGTTTGCTTTACGGCTTTTCGGACTCCCTTGGCACTGCACACATAATATTCATACCCCCGGATAATCTGACCGTTCTGACGTCAAGATTGCTTATGTCCAAGCTCTGGGGACGAGATTGGCTTATGCCAGTCAACTTAATAATAATAATAATAATAATAATAATAATAATAATAATAATAATAATAATAATAATAATAATAATAATTATAAGCATTTATATTGCGCAAATTAGCAACAAAATTGTTCAAATGCGCATTACAATCATAAAAATCTAGGATAGGGAACAAGTTCTAAGGCCGCAATGCGTCATATGTTCCACTACGTAAGATGGCGGCGACTATCCAGTTGTATATAGAGATCAGTGGTTCAAATCCCAGCCGGGCCAAGTAGAGTTTTCTCTACTTGTCCAGTATGGTTCTAGGTATGGTTCGTCACTCGGAGTAACACTTTCCCACAATAATCATTCGAAATATATCATATAAATCATATGTAACTTACAGGTACTTTTGCTATTTCAGCAAATCGCTCTGCCTTTTGGAAATTTTCCTTTTGTAAACCACGTTTTAATTGTAATGTATTGAGCATTTTGATAGCATTCTAAAAAAAGTTATAGTTGGATAAATACCAGTATTACAGAACCATCCTCAGAGAAACAGGAGGAAAATTTTTCATGATTTCTTACACTGCTAAAGTCAGGTCCTACTAATTACTGCCCGAGACTGTCCGGGAGTAAAAAAATAGGCATGCTATGTGTCCACCGCGCTGTTGCACTGTTACCTCGATCGGGTCTTGCCCCCAAACCTCACTGGCTATTACATTGTTAAGAGTAATCGATAATTCAAGGCTTCCAGTGTAGGTAAATCAAAAGTATTATCAACATCAATAGTAAAAGGAATACGATTATACTAATTTAAGGGTGAATCACAACTGCTACTGCGCATTTGCGGAGATATTCATGTTTCTTTGTTTTGACGGGTGAGTGAAATTTGAAACCCGCGTTTCCAATTGACTGTGAGTGAAACTTGCTGATATTTCGAAACGCTTCGCTTAGAACTTCACAAAATTTAAGAAGAATTAGAACAACACGAAATTTACGGAGCATGGTAGTTTAAAATTTTAGTTTAAAGTGTCTGAGCGTCAGCGAAGTTAAAGATTGTAAACACAAACCCGGAGGCGCACGGGAATAGTTTGGAGTGAACATAATAAAGTAGAGTGTTTATTTAAAAGCTATTGTATTTCGTGTAGTATAACCTAGAACTTCACGAAATTTACGAAGAATGCTATATTGAACATGTCCTTTGAAAAGCGAGATACTGTATACTTGTTCTGACCCTATGTATCTTCGACTTTCGGTGAATCCATCAATCCAAGTAAACTTCTGGAATACCTGGCGTTGACCCGACTGGCGATCATGTCACGATAGTCGTCGAGTATGACGTAAGTGAGCTCCCGCTGAAGGTCAGCGGTGGCCACAAAAATGACCGCCCGAGACTGCCCGGGAGTAAAAAATAGGGACTTTAAAGTGCCTATGAAGCGAAAATTATTATTGTCTTAAATGCAGCGCTGTGAGTAACTTCGTTACAATTAGTAACTAGTTACATGTAATCGTTACTTTTTTGACTAAGTTTACCGGTAACTAGTTACGTTTTTCAGAAGGTAACTGTAACTGTAACTAGTTACAAAAAGTAGGAATAAAAAGTAACGATAACTAGTTACATCTCCCGTCGAGAGCGCCGTTACTTTTTGCGATATCCATAATACTCCCAACCTCGCCGAGTCGTCGTTGAACGTCGTATACAGCTTTTCATTGAACTGAACACACCGGTGCCTGCAAGTGCAGCATGTGAAAGGCTGTTCAGCTGCGCAGAATTAATTTTCAGACCACATCGCTGCTGAATGACGGATCGTAATTTTGAAAATTCTCTTCTGGTCAAATTAAACAATAGTTTTGCCTAATTCACAGGCTTCTCGATTTTAAAAGCAGAACGAGAGAATAGGTGTAACTTTGTAATTGTAATTATAATTGTAACTAGTTACAAAATTTTCAAAGTAACTTTGTAACTGTAACTAGTTACTTTTTTTTCATTGTAACTTGTATCGGTAACGAGTTACTTTTCTGATGATGAAACTGTAACTGCAACTAGTTACAAAAATTATGTAACTATTACAGCACTGCAGTTAAATGAAAGAACTCTTAAAACTACAACGTAACATCTTTTGCAGATTTTCGTTTCCGTGCTTCGTTGTTGAGATATTTCAGTTTCTTTGATATGCAAATTAAACACTTTGACGTCACACGTGTATAATAGTTATCGGAGAAAGTTCTATATCTTCGCTATTGTCAAACGAAATCACTTCGATCCTGTTCGTCTATTTCGCATACAGCATTAGACATACAGATTTTTAATTGATTTCGTTTGATAATAGCAAAGATACTGAACCTTCTCTGATAACTCATTATACACGTGTGACGTCAAAGCGTTTAATTTGCATTTGAAATATCTCAACGAGGCACGGAAATGAAGATCTGCAAAAGATGATTATTATTGTCTTAAATGAAAGAACTCTCAAAACGACACACGTCGTATATCTTAAAGTCCCTAATGACTGCCTGAGACGGTCGGGATACATATATATTAGATGCCTTATATAATAAAGAATAGATCCACATTTACGGCAAACCGCAAACTGCAGTTTGAAATCAGCAGTTAGCCGTTAGAAGTTAGGACAATTTGTATGTTAAGACTGAAAACTTCCGTTTGTGATTTGCCGTATATATGGAAATAAACGGCAATCGTAACTTGCTAGGCTAATATATAATAGCAAAATGAAAAAGCTGGAAACTGCCGTGAATTTCGAGGAACGAAATATTGTATTTATACTAAATACTGTATACATGCAATGTATATATGTATTTTTATATATGGTGAATAAATACGATTTCCCCCCTTTTTTTCCCATATAAACATATGGTTAACAACATTATTTATAAAAAAATAATTAGTTACTGGATAAAGGAACGAGTTAATAGGTCTCGGGTGGTCATTTTTTACTCCCGGGCAGTCTCGGGCAGTCCCAGACAGTGATTAGTAGGACCGATTTTAAGGACAATTTGAAGGCAACATGTTATCGCAATACCGCGATACGACGTTTTTAATAACAAACGCAATACCGTAGTACCGTACCAATAATACCGAAATTTACCGATAATATTGAAAATTTCGGTATTATCGATATATCAATATTTGAAAATTGAAATACTGAGTAATCGGTATTTGAAAAAAACCCGATAATTATATATTGATTAACAAATGCCCCACCCCAGAGTAGATCAACATACTTTCCAAGGTGATATTTCTTTGCAAAACGTCTTCAGTTTGGCTCGAGCTCAAGTAGGTGATGGATTTTGTCTGGATAACATATTAGGAAAATCTTAGCATGTTGATGGTCTTTAGATTCAGACTACCTATGATTCAGATGCATGTTATATAGAGCTCCCATCTTGTTTTCAATTTTCTCTTAAAAGTGTAGTACAATTATTTAGAACCCACTTGAGAGCCTATTTGCATCTAATTTACATACACTACAGATTCCCAAAGCATGTGTAGCAGCAACCACAACCTTCTTCGGTTGTGACAAATGTCTGGGGGTAGACTAATGCCTGGGTAAGTACTGCGTAAATACTGAAAGAACAAATGACCCACCCAGATCTGGAAATACTGCCAACCTTTCTTGGATCCTACACAAGGGACCAAATAATTTCTTCGAAAACACGGTGGTTGCACTACATTTAGCAGGACTAAATATTTAGCTGTGCCTAGCAAAATCTATTGAATTGAATTGATATTTTGGTAATTGATTACTTTTGTGGTGATATATATATATATATATATATATATATATATATATATATATATATATATATATATGTAGGATATTACACGGCAGTGCGAAGATATGGACTTTATCTTCGAGTGGTGAAAACAATATTTTACGAATGAGTGTAGCAAATGAGTAAAATATTGTTTTTGCCACGAGAAGATAAAATTCATATCTTCAAGCCAGCGTGTAATTTTCTTTTTATTAATATATAGATTCAATGCAAAAAGAGGTAAAATTCTTAATGACATCATCGATATCTTCACTAGCAAGGATATGGAAAATACGACACCGCATATTTTCTAATAAAACACTTGCATCTATATAATAAATATATACATGTGAAATGTAGAATCATTGCCAAGCTTCCGTAATTCAAGCAAAAGCGATACAGTACAGTATATACCACAAGCCAAACTACTGTGGGGTCGCAAGCAAGCTGATCTCAAGTTTTATTTCATTCGACTGTTCAGTGTTCACACTGGACTTGCTTCTCATATTGATCTCAAAGTGCAGTGTAAACCAGCTCTCACAAACAACTCGGGCCAAGTTCATTGGCACTTGTCAGCCCAAAACTTTCTTACAACCAAGATCCTTTCTTGGAATGAAGATCCCAGGATCCACCACTATTTCCAGGTCTGGACCCACCCCTGCACAAAAAACCCCTGCAAATGCCAACCATTGTCCTGGGGGGGGGGGGGGCATTGCTGGAATTGATTGATGCATTACAGTATGTCTTGGAAAACCAGCTAAAAAGACAGATGTATCACATTGGGGTGAAACAAGTGGTGTAGCGTGACCATTCTGAGCAAGAGTGTGTGGGGGGGGGGGGGGGGGGTACCGTTATTGCACTTCCTCAATTACCAACCAACTCATTTTTATGACCAATTTCCCAACCAATTCCCCGACAAATCATGTTTTTCTCTGCAAACTTTCTATTTTACCAACAAGTTTTCCAAAAAGTGTGTGTATGTGTGTGTGTGTGTGTCACACAGTCACACCCCTACACCCCCCCCACCCCCCTCGCATGCTACACCCCTGGGTGAAACAAGCCCATTGTTGTTGTGAAACAACTTTATATCCTTATTGTCTAACACCAGATGATTTTACTTGTCAAGTGGAGGGTTTAATAACTGTAAATTGAAGAACTAAAATTATGCTGAAAATTAATTTAATTATTAAACTCCAAACGTCTAAATCCAGGTCTAATAAATCTCTAATAATTAGGTCAATATTTAAACACAATACCAGCACAACTTAAATAATTTATCATTAGCAGCACAACAGCGGGAAAATTATTTTCAAGAAGCTTCGTTGAAAATTCTAGGATTTTCAAGAGTCTTCGCTGAAAATTCAAGGACTTTCCTGTTTTCCAGTCTTCCAGACCTCACCTTTTTATCGAATAATTCGAATTTATGGACTTTCCAGGATTTTTAAAGACCGCAAAAGCCCTGAAACATGAACTAGAACTATTCTATTATTTCTACCTGGAACTAAAATCTCAACTGGACTGAAAACCTTACTTCATACAAGCTTTGTGCTTGGTCACTTGCTGTCGACTTTGAAACATGGAAGCCATGTTGTTGAACAGAATGTGCTCCACTTGCCAACGTCTTCACAGTCTTGCCACAAGACATTTTCTACATGTGTAAAACTGTAAGGAAGATAAAAGAACTCTTCCCAAGCTCGCCAACACGACGAGAACCTTGAAAAAATCACGAATGAAACTGGTTTTGTATATACTGTTTGTACACTGGCAAGATTTGTAATTTGTGCCAGCAGGTCGCCTGAAATTTCGGGCACCTTCTCGCGGGCTACCCCCGTTGTGCCCGTACAAAATATCAATTTTAACCCGTCACAGTTTTTAGTTCCCCGTTTAGAGGACGGAAAAACAGTTGTAAAGTTATTTTTCAGTTTTCGATTTGGTCGTTTTGTTTCTGAGATATATCTCTTTGAACATTGGCAAAAAGTCCGGTCAATATTGGGACTGGAACTACTTGATGTCATTGTCAACAGTGGAACGAATGAGGAAATGGTCGACGTCACATCAAGTAGTTCGGGAGAAATTGCAGGCCTCCCTATGAAAGGGATTGGGATGGAAACGGAAATAATGAAAGGAGGTCCGTATAAAAAGCAGCATATCCTCTCATTTCGAAATGATGATTATCGTCATTTGTGAGATGTCGTTGAATTAACAATAATCATCATTTTAAAAAAAGAATTCCCTACCCCCAACTCAACCCCTACCTCTAAACCTGACCCTAACCCTAACCACAACCCCCCTGACAACCCTAACCCTAACCACAACCCCCCGTTTGACCTAACCCTAACCACAACCCTCCGGAAAAAAGTTCCGCCTCTCAGACCCCGACCACAACACCCCTAATGATTCTTTGTTATATGCAATTTAGTTCAACATCCCGCACGTGGGACAGAATCTCACTTGAGTATCATGATAATCATCATATTCGACTGTGTGAAGAAATGATGATTATCTTGATACTCAAGTGAGAGGACATGTTGTAAAGCCCTATAAATATCTGCGTTCACTTTAGACAGAGGTGGCCTGTATATTAGCTTAACCATCATCATAAGGTTGTTAATATGTAAACAACCATAGAGATCATATAAATACTAGAGGGGGCATTGGCGGGAAAATTTGGTAACCACATGGGGGCCACCATTACCTATGGTATTTCAGTCAATTGCTTGGCAAATGTACTAGACCCAGTCCTTTGCCAACCAACGCCCCTAATGTTTGCCTCCAAAAAAAATCCAAGATGGCGGCGTTCAATTGGTTACCCGTGGTTTGGCTGAAATTAAGATAGGATGCCCCCTCTAGTATTTATATCTCTATGTAAACAACAACAACACTTATTAATTCTTTGAATAAACAGTTTGGTGACAAATTAGAAGAGAAACGAGAATTTGTGGAAACAGCACGTTTATTATTTATCGCTAAGCTTTCGACCTGTTGACTCAGGCCTTCATCAGAGCAAATGCCAAGATCGTGTTGGCTCACGTCATATAAACAAAAACAACAACAACACTTGTCAACTCTTGTTAACAGGGAATTGTTCGACAAAGACAAAACGTGTAACAAAAATATATTTTATAAATATAATACAGCACCAGGTATATTACAAGAAAAAACCCCGTAAGAAATGTTTAGATATATAAATAAATCCCTAACTATGTAACACGTAACGTTCGAAGTTAGCAAGAGTGCGAGCCCGCGTTCTTTCACACAACCATTGCCCGATCCAACTCCCACTCCTCCTGTTCTAACACACTAATTATTAGGATTGAGATAGCATTATATACAATTATTGGCTTGTGAATATATAGCAAAATAGACAGCCGTTAAGGCATATAATCGTTTTCTCCATTACGCAATTAGAATGTGTATACTTTGATCTGAACATCGCAAACATTTCTCGGTGTTTGGATGTCGTGATTAAACACTGCTTCTCGTGTATGATATATATTACTTCGATATTTATACATAGAGAATGTATGTGAATCTTATGCAAATAAAAAAAATAAAATCCGAATTAAACTTGGCTCAATAATTTCCTTTCATTCAATACTCGATACCAGAATATATAATACACCATATCTATAAAGATGGCTGCCAATTTCTAATATTTCATTTAACAAATAAAACATAAAGCTCCGTGCATAATGTACTCTTATAAAGGCACGTTTGACGTCATTTGAACACGAAAGAAGTTGAGTAGGGGGCAGTGCTTCTACTTTTTATTTGCATAGCCCAGTCACTATGGGGGAGGGTTTAGATAAACAAGAGAAACAAAGAACTCTTGCAAAGAAGGCTAATAATATCTGACCCCTCCCCCCATGGTGACAGGCCCATGGAAGGAAATTTCCTTGCAAAGTGGAAGCACTGGTAGAGGCACGAGGCGATAGTCGAGTACATACAAGTACATGAGAGTACATATGCACAGGAGCGATACGCTTTATTTGTTTTATAAAATATGAAGGGGAAAAACCCCAAACTAGGTACAATTTGAGAACGGAATAAAACCATGCCGGTATGCAAATACAGCATATAACATTTCATGTTATTTTTGTGCCGGTATCGTGTAAACGCAAGGCCTAAACGGCATGATTTTGTTCCGTTTTCAAATTGTACCGGCATCGTGTAAACGGGGTCTAAAAGTGGGATACTTTTGAAAGTTCGCTAAGTTTTCCCGCCAGGTGACGCCATCCTACGCCACTCCACGCCATTCGTGATTTGATACACTTATAAATGCACGGAGCCCAGCCAATCAGAGCGTGCGTAACGGCCACCTTATTTTATAAACACATTTAAATTCGTCTTTCCCGCCTCGCGTGCTTGCGTAAAAGTTCTTTTCAATTATAAACATAAAAAAACAACGTTCGGAAAGCTCATTTAAAAGCACATAAAAGAATACAAGTTGGAGCCATCTTTATGAATACGGTGTATAAAGTTTCAGACTATATAGTGTAATAACTTGTAACAAGAATACAAAGAGCTTTGTTACACTTTGCCATACAGCCGGTATAACAAGTTGTTCGCAAGTTCTTTGAAAACTTATTTCCGTCTTGGGAAACATCGGTTGTCGAGGGATCACAAAACACACTGTTTGCCGTAAGTTCCAGTCAATAAGTATTTTATTATATACGAAGCGTCAAAGAAAACAAAAAAAGAAAGACGTCAAATCACTGAGGTAAATATAATTTTATCTTTATTTAACTGATATACAAAAATAATGTCAATATTTAAAGCAACAAATAACAATGTCAAAAAGCCATAAAAACGAAAGAAAGTTGAACGTTTTACTTTTTGGTCTAGTCTTTATCTTTTAGTAAATGTTCTATTTCATTGCTGGTTCGGCTAGCGAACCTTTGTTTTTTGCTCCATAACTTGATAAGTATAGTCTTGGTCTGAACGATTTTATTAGTCACCGGTCCAATTCACGCTCAGAGCTGATATCACGTGATACCCTCTCGTCCAATGACGCAAGAAAACATGAACTTTGACACTTGGTATATAATAAAACAAGTTGTTCCATAGTCAATCGAGAAATGGTCTGAAAACTCAGCGAAAGTCCTTGTTCTATCTTTATGTTCCCGTTCATGTAAACCTGTGCACGGTCAGGTCATTCATTGTACGTTTAGTATAATGAAGCAATATGTACCAATCATCTAATAGCAGCGTCTGGGCTAGACTTGCTCCAAGTCCGCCTCTCAGCGCTAGCTTTTGCGCGCGGGTGGAAAGGCGGGCGAGGTTTTTGAATCTAATTAAATATTCTGACGGGAAATCGCTGAAATGTACATCGCCCTGTTTTGGGTTGTCGTACATGCAATGGAAAGTGGTTCTACCCCTACTAAAACGTTTTCAAGAGTTTGTTTAACTCCCAACTTCCAAAGAATGTTAAATCACGGATATTAGATACCGAATTACGTCACCGGTCGAAAAATTCACCGGTGAATTTTGGCGCGCTGCAGGTGGGAAAAGTCATTTTCGACGAGGAACCGAAAGGTCAAAAATGTCGTCGAAAGGTCAAAAATGTTTGAAAAGGACTTTGAGAAAGTCTACGTCTGGGCAAACTTTGAAGTTTGACGAGTTCCCAAACTATATCTTGGACACTGTGCAAAAATCATCAAAAACGGCAAAGGATTGTCTAAAAATGACGAACTCTTAAATTTTCAATAAAACACACCTTTTTAGCTAATTAAAGCCCTAATTAAAGCCCTAATTAAACGAGAACACAAGTCATCGCAAGTTGGCGGTCACGCTATATCAGCCAGCCGCTCTGAATGATTTCTCGAAAATATCATGAAACCTTTATTTTGTTAATTTGGGTGTTCGAACGACCGCCACAGAAATTCGTGACTGCCAACTTGCGATGACTTGCGTTCTCGTTTGATTAGGGCTTAATATTGCAAAAGGTCTACAGGTTAATAAAAGAGCCCCCGTCTCTCCCCGGGCACAGTCCAGCACGAGAGCTCTTATTTGACAAACAATCTGTTGCTCATGCATGTGGGAGCTTATTTGTGTGATTTTGAAACAAACTGCGCAGAATTGCCGCGTCCAAATTGTTTTTTTTTGTTCGATTTGGTTAAATGCGGCATTTTCAGACAATCTTGACAAAAGTCACCAAAAGTTGGGACACCAAGCGAAAATCGTCAAAAACGGCGAAGTGTCCCAACAATTTTGTCCAGGATTGTAGTTTGGAGACCCGGCAAACTTTAAATTGCGGTTAACAATCGAACTACGTTTCATGTTGAAAGGTACCTGAAGGGTACAAATCCTTTGTTTTAGCTTTATCAATATTTAAGCAGTACGGTTGAGCGATGGAGCCCCAATGTAACCGTCAAAGTGCACAAATTTCCATAAACCTGAACAAAAACATAAAACAACGACTTTCGTCGAGCTTCCAAACATATGTTTATTTTCTATTAACTATATTCTGATCAACAAGTCTATCGCAAGTGAAAAGGTAAAATTGACACAGCCGGTTGGTGGGCGAAAAAACGCGGGCGCACACGTCAATCACTGGGTTGGAATTACATTGGAAACTATTTTGAAACTTCGTTTAAAATTGATTACCAGATCCGCTTCTTCAATAAACAGGTCAGTTGTATCGACATTTCGGAGTATTGCAGGCACAATTGAACTCCGATTTCTTGATTTTCCAAAATCTTTCTCCATAATCAGAACTAAACAGAGATGAAACAATTTAAAAGGCATTGGATATTTTACTCTGACGAAGAGTTCAGTTAGCGGGATGGCTCGCTTTCTTTTTATTTAAGGTTACAGGATACCCTAGGAAGCCATTTCAAGAAATTTGTTACCGCTCGCTCAATTTCCCCCCGATTTGTCTCAAATTTGCACCAAATGTAGTTAAGTATGTGACGGACACTATCGTATTATGCAGTAAATAAGAAATAAAATATTGTTGCAGATATACTCATCAGTTTAAAATCACAGTACCTTCGCGCCGCGGTTTAAGGCGGCCTTTGGTTTTACCAAAAAGCTCTCAATTTATCATATTTACACTTCTCAATGTTTGTTCTAAAAAAACGTGTTCGCATTTTTTTATTAATGTAGTGGTTTAGCAGCTAGGATATTTTATTTCTCGACTGATGTTGTGTAACAAGCAATTGACAAATAAAAGCTTGTAACTCAGGTAATTTTTACATAAATAAAACGCGCGAACACACTTTTTTAGAACAAACATTGAGAAGTGTAAATATGATAAATTGAGAGCTTTTTGGTAAAACCAAAGACCGCCTTAAACCGCGGCGCGAAGGTACTGTGATTTTAAACTGATGAGTATATCTGCAACAATACTTTATTTCTTATTTATATACTGCATAATACGATAGTGTCCGTCACACACTTAACTACATTTGGTGCAAATTTGAGACAAATCGTGAAAAAATTGAGCGAGCGGTAACAAATTTCTTGAAATGGCTTCCTAGGGTATCCTGTAACCTTAAGCTCTAACAAGACTCCTGCTTGCAGGCGTTTACTCGGGCTACTGATCTGTGCAACCTGGCAAGGCGAACGTAAAAATGACAAACTGTAATACACTAAAATGTAAACACATTTGTCGCACACAAGCCTAAAGAATGCGCAATAACAAAAACACAATTCTCAATACAATAAATAATATAATTGAGTTTCAAAAACGGAAATTAAATAAAGTGACCGGACACACAAGGTGGCCAGTGAGGTTGATTCCAGAGGTTTTTAGGTCGGACGCGCGCCCAAGCGCCGATACGATATACGCTGACAAAAGCTCACCGATGACACCGATGACACGACGTTTGGAGATTGAAGGCGATTCCGGAACGAGTTACGAAACATCATATACAAAAACTGTCGTTCAATCATTGTCTCAGTGTCACCGATTCAGAATCGAAGTGACCGGCTGCAAACTACAACGAACGTTCATGAACACGAAATGGACAACTCGCTTATTGCAAGCTTAGCTGTAAATGCACTTTCTCGTTGTTAAACCGAGCAGAAAGCTCTGTAAACAGATGAAGGGCTCCCATAAAGCGTTTGATCCATTGTTTCTTTCTAGTAGTTCAGTTCAGGGAGATGTCGCGAGAGTATCGTATTACATATTGCGCAATTTTGAAATTATGTGACAACCCCCAAAAATAAAGAAACAGAAACGGAGCCGAAACCTAGACTCGGCCTATACCACAGATAACCCAAGTAATAACCCCCTGCAGGCGGAGGTATATAGCAGTCGGAATGCCCCTTTATTAAAACTATTAAAGCTCTTACCACACTTCTTCGTACGGATGTATCTCCCTTGAAGCAAAAAAGGCAATCCGGGGACAACTTTTAACCTAAAATCAAATCAAAACAGAAGCAGATATGTTGATTGAAGCTTTGTGTGTGTTTATTTACAGTAAACTGTATGTTTGATAATTAACAATTATTGGACGAGTCTGAGCAAAGTATCATGATTTAGCAGAGGCAAATAGAACTGGGTACTTCATAGGCACTTTAACAGATACAGTTCAAAACGCGAAACTTAAAGGGCTTATGCAGCTAAAAATAAGTTCGGGAGAGACTTTCTTATTTAAAAGAACTTTTAAAGTTATAAAGATTGACGTTTGCAGCTCTTCCATATCTCACTTCCATATCTCACTTTTAAGGCTTTATAGCCTTAAAAAAGAAGTAATCTTGCTATTTACCTGGTGGTCGGTAAACACACGAACGGGCAACACATTTGGATCACAAGAATGATTGACAAACCGGCTAACGTTCCCATAAAACTTCGCATCCAGGCAAAAAAGACCAGAATTGCCCTAGTTTTTAGAAAAATGGTAAGTATTAATGTACATGTACATGTACAGACAAGAAAGTTTAATAGTGATATATAATATACGTGTATGAAGACAATGACGTATGATGTATGTATGTACGTATTGGTGACAATAATGTATGATGCATGTATGATGTATGGTGTATGAAGTAATATTTCATAAACGAGTAGGAGTGTTTTACCAGGGGTTACAAACACGAGAGGACAATGAAAATCACGAGGCCATTATAACCAAGTAATTTTCACTGTTCTCGAGTGTTTGTAAAACATGAGAGAATAATAAAAATCAAGAGGCTGTAAGCCGAGTGATTTTTATTGTTTTCAAATGTTTTACAAACACGAGAGAACAATGAAATTACGAGGTAATAGGCCGAGTGATTTTTGTCGTTCTCACACGAGTAAGTTTATGAAATAGCTTCTCAATCATCAATTATAGTAGAGGGACTTGGTGATATTGGTGCATATTAGATTTATAGACAATGGTTTCACGTTGAAATTATAATTAAGAAATGTGCATGTATAATAAACGGTTCTTTGTTTGTGCCGTTTATTATCTGATTTCTTAATAAACAACTCAGTTAGCGCGATATTTACCGGGTTTCAAAACACATACACATGCCCAAATATTTTTCTCTGATTGGCTAATTAGCTCATGAATTATTAATGAGTGTGAGAAGTATGTATGATGCATGATGCATGATGCATGATGTATGATGTATGTATGATGTATGATGTATGATGTATGATGTATGATGTATGATGTATGATGTATGATGTATGATGTAAGATGTATGATGTAAGATGTATGATTATATGATTTAAATTCCCCTTTTCCGTTGACTTTTCTCTTTGTGCTAAGTTTACAAACTTTTACGGCGTTCCATTTCACTTACTTTAACATCGAGATCAAACAAGTAACAGTCATCATCTCTTTTATCAGCTTCTTCATCTGTTAGGATTTCTCCAACATATTCACATACAAATGCTCCTTTGGGTATAAGTGCCAGCGTTCGCACAGCCCAACCTAGCAAAAGAATCACCCGACCATCATGTCAGTGTTCACTTTGATCAAGTACACTAGTGTACGAACTAACCAACCAAATAGCCATCTAATTAATGAACCAGGCAATCAATCAATCAACCAATCAATCAATCAATCAATCAATCAATCAATCAACCAACCAACCAACCAACCAACTAGCCAACCAACCAGCCAGCCAGCCAACCAACCAACCAACCAACCAACCAACCAACCAACCAACCAACCAACCAACCAACCAACCAACCAACCAACAAATTAGACAACTAACTAACCAACCAATCAACCAATTAGATAACCAACCAAATAGCCATCTAATCTAACTAATGAATCAGGCAACCAACCAAGCAACAAATTAGCCAACTAACTAATCAACCAACCAACTAACCAATTACCAACTAACAAATTAACCAAGCAATTAGCCAACCAACCGACCGACCGACCGACCGACCGACCGACCGACCGACCGACCGACCGACCGACCGACCGACCGACCGACCGACCGACCGACCGACCGACCGACCGACCGACCGACCGACCGACCGACCGACCGACCGACCGACCGACCGACCGAACGAACGACCGACCGACCGAACGAACGAACGAACAAACAAACAAACAATCAATCAATCAAGATAACCAACCAACTAATCGACCAAATAACCAACTACCTAATAAACTAAGCAACCAGCTAAATAACTAGATAACCACCAATTACATAACCAACCAATTATCCAATAATTTACTAACAACAAATTAATCAACTAATTATAGTCAACCAAAATTAAGCATCCGACCAAACAATCACCTAACTAATGAATGAAGCAACTAAATAATTAACCACACACAAAACCATGCATCCACCTAATTAACCAACTAACCAACACACCAACCAACCAGTCAGCTAAACAAACAAACAAACAAACAAACAAACAAACAAACAAACAAACAAACAAACAAACAAACAAACAAACAAACAAACAAACAAACAAACAAACAAACAAACAAACAAACAAACAAACAACAACCAACCATCCCCCCAACCACCCACCCACCCACACAACCAACCAACCTACCTACCAACCAGCCAATTAACAAAAAGAATCAGTTCAAAACAGTTGATCTCTATCATGCACATACCTTTGTGTTTGGTCTTGTAAAGTTGCAAGGAAACATTCATACCGCGTTGAACGACACGCTGTGAACACGACGACCAACATTTGCACTTCATATTGCACTCGTAAACCAGAGGACGATCTTCGAGAAATATATCACTAGAGATTAAGCCTCCCTGGAAGGAAAAAACTAAATTGGAAAAACGCTCCTGGAAACTCCGCTGAAAAAGTTCTCAAAATGAGTCCTGTTACCAGTCTTTTGGTTCCGAGTTCCTTGCAGCAATAGACCTTTCCGCATGAAGTGAATGGGCCACGTGATCTTTCTTTCAGGCAAATCTGATTGGCTAATGTTTGTCCGAAGTTTTGCGCGAGCCAATCAAATCTCTCATCCTCGCTTTATCGCGTGCCCCGTTAACCCTACGAGCGTGGAAAGGACCTCTGCGGGAAAGTCTATTAACGGTCATTTTGTTACTTGTTGTCAGTCAAAGGGACACTCCACTCAAAATACAATGAAGGTTTAAATAAAAGATCGTACTGACTTTAGGTTACTCACGAAGTTTGAAAGGTTAATTCTTTTTAGTTAAGGAGAAATCGCTCGTCGAATTCGGTAAAATCGTCAAATTTTCGACGCCATGTTGTCTTTCTCAAGCAGACGCGAGTGCTTCTTCTTGAAAGGTACTCAAAGGCAAACACGTTAATTTTGAGCTGTTCACGATGAGTGTTGTTACTAATCGGTTATCTGGAGACGATTCATCGAGTTCAAGTGAGTGTAGTTCCTACCACAGATTTCCGTAGCAGGAATAAAGCAATCGGGCGTAAAGTAAGCACTGCAGACAAACGAGATTTTTTATCTCGTGCGGGTTGTCCCTTCTGACATATTTTCCAGTGGCCCACTTGGTACTCTATGGTACGTTACATTATATCGGTCCCTTTAGTCGTTTTCCAACCGTTTGTACAATTTGGGAGCCATACAATGCGGCATTTTTGCTAATTTAACAGTCGATTAAACACGAATAACACAACAGAGGAACGTGGATGGAGCGAAAAGCACTGTGACGTCATATTTGAGAATCCGAAAATTTGACGATTTGACCGAATTCGACGAGCGATTTCTCCTTAACTAAAAAGAATTAACCTTTCAAACTTCGTGAGTAACCTAAAGTCAGTACGATCTTTTGTTTGAACCCCCATTGTATTTTGAGTGGAGTGTCCTTTAATTATGTGTTAAGGTGGCTCCACACAGTTTCTTGAAAATGTAAAATACAAATTTGAGAGTCCAAAAAACGTGCATAAACAATTCCACAAAAGAATAAAACTAAATGTTATGCATAAATAAACATCGTGACAATCAAAAACTGTTACCAAATAAATAGCAACAGTTGTTGCTATGGCAACAATGACGTTTCAAAATGACTGCCAGTTACCCTTCAAACTAATTTAATTCGAGAAAAACTTTGGTGACCCCCAATTTTTTTTTCATTAAAACTTTACTTGTAGTATGAGTAATCAATAGGCCGGTTTAAAAAAAATTCTGTAGAAGGAATAATTTATTTTCCGGGAAAATCATGTTTGTTAATTTTTAAAAAATTTCGTTCTACAGAATTTTTTTAAAATCGGCCTATTGATTACTCATACTACCAGGAACGTTTTAATGAAAAAAAAATTGGGGGTCACCAAAGTTTTTCTCGAATTAAATTAGTTTGAAGGGTAATTGGCAGCCAGTTTGAAATGTCATTGTTGCCATAGCAACAACTGTTGCTATTTATTTGGTAACAGTTTTTTATTGTCCGACTGTTTAACTTTGCATAACCTTTAGTTTTATTCTCTTTCCGATTTGTTTAATCACGTGTTTTGGACTCTCAAACTTGTATTTTCCATTTTTCAAGAAACTGTATGGAGACACCTTAAAGTTTTCTCGTTTTCTCTCAACTTCAAGCTGAAAGACACTACTAACATACAGAACATATTGCGATTTCATTGTTTTTAAACTGTTTGCGGAGTAATACTGCCCCAACGCCCTGGGTATTAATACACAGGTGATTATAGAAAATCTCGCGCGCTGATTGGTCGAGCTACTTCGGATTCTCGATAATCGCCTACAGCGTTAAAACAAAATGGCCGCCAGCCAACTTGTCAATGCGACACACGAGGAAATGAACAATTTTAAAGAAACTGCTGTTCCTAAAGTACGAAAATGTGTATTTAAACTAAAATAATTGCAGTAAAAACCCGCGTATAAGAACCTAGATTTTTCCAAGTTAGCCTAAAAAGGTTCTTATATAAATGGTGTTTACTGTGAAATTAGGCTACTTAGGTTCTTAAACGGGTTCGTATTTTCTTAAGAAAAAAGCTACTCGTTGCAGGTAGGTGTGGTCTATTATTTGTTGCCCTGTTCTACAGGGTTCTATACAGTTGTATATATATATATATATATATATATATATATATATATATATATATATATATATATATATTTGTGAAATTCATTAATAATTCATGAGTTTTGCAGCCAATCCAATTTCAGAAATTACGTCACATGTATACCCCTGTAAACCCCATACAAACCACTAGTGCTTGTAACTAATTAGCATCTCAATGTGATTATCCCAAAGGGATTTTTACTATTTATTCATTTCACAAGTTGTTTACAACACTCGCGTCCTTGTTGTATTGAATATACAATCACTCGCCTTCGGCTCGTGATTGTATAATTCAATACAACACGGCCGCTCGTGTTGTAAACATTACATATATATATATAGACATGGTATTTAACATATAAAGAGTATTATATCTGAATGACATTGCCAGTTTCATTACTTTGTAGACATGACATTTGCCAGTTTCATTACTTTGTAGAGCTTATTTTCTTTGATTTATGAATTCTTAGTTTTGACTCTATTCGATAAAATAAAAACTTGCTTCGAAATTTTAGCCTAGAACAGGTTCTTATGCAAAGGGGTCTAAAAGGAAAATCTTAGCCTAACAGATTCTTAAAATCTAGGTTCTTATACGCGGGTTTTTACTGTATTCGCCTCAGGCTCAGTGAATATGTAATTCCACATATAGTTGATCCCACAGAAATAGCAAATTCCGGTTGTATTTTCCAAACAAAAAAGTTACTCGATCTAGTCTGTCTTTTTTTAAGAGATCTGTCCTCTGATCCCTAACAGAGTTAGTCTTTTTTTAAGAGATCAGTGCTCTGATCCCTAACAGAGTCAGACCCGCTTTCCCTTTCCCGGGAGGCGGGAAACTTGCAGGCGAAGGAAGAGAAAGACGGCCTGATACAATTCTTTACTTGGCCACATGTAAAAAAGCCGGATTTTGTCTTTTTCGTTTGATTGGACCATAAGACAAGAAAAGCCGAGAAGCTCTATTCTGATCAGTTGAAAAGCGTCTAACGAATCTAGCGACTCAACAATGTCACAGACGATGTTTAAAGTAAGAAAGAAAGAAAGAAAGAAAGAAAGAAAGAAAGAAAGAAAGAAAGAAAGAAAGAAAGAAAGGGAGGGAGGGAGGGAGGGAGGGAGGGAGGGAGGGAGGGAGGGAGGGAGGGAGGGAGGGAGGGAGGGAGGGAGGGAGGGAGGGAGGGAGGGAGGGAGGGAGGGAGGGAGGGAGGGAGGGAGGGAGGGAGGGAGGGAGGGAGGGAGGGAGGGAGGGAGGGAGGGAGGGAGGGAGGGAGGGAGGGAGGGAGGGAGGGAGGGAGGGAGGGAGGGAGGGAGGGAGGGAGGGAAGGAAGGAAGGAAGGAAGGAAGGAAGGAAGGAAGGAAGGAAGGAAGGAAGGAAGGAAGAGGAAGGAAAAGGAAGGAAAAGGAAGGAAAAGGAAGGAAAAGGAAGAAAAAGGAAGGAAAAGGAAGGAAAAGGAAGGAAGGAAGGAAGGAAGGAAGGAAGGAAGGAAGGAAGGAAGGAAGGAAGGAAGGAAGGAAGGAAGGAAGGAAGGAAGGAAGGAAGGAAGGAAGGAAGGAAGGAAGGAAGGAAGGAAAGAAGGAAAGAAAGAAGGAAAGAAAGAAAGAAAGAAAGAAAGAAAGAAAGAAAGAAAGAAAGAAAGAAAGAAAGAAAGAAAGAAAGAAAGAAAGAAAGAAAGAAAGAAAGAAAGAAAGAAAGAAAGAAAGAAAGAAAGAAAGAAAGAAAGAAAGAAAGAAAGAAAGAACAGCACAAATGTATAGAAAAAGTCCTGTTTAATGAGGATGTGCTAGCTGTACTCCGTACTGGTTAGGGCAAGAGTTCAATACACCAACTTCTCCCAAGCGTCTATACGAAGAGAGTGGAGAGACGAAAAAGCAAGCTGATGAAGGTATTTTCACTTCGAAACAATTCTGGATTGTAGTCATGAGTCCGCTTGAATATCTAAGGAAACAGCAAATTTCAAATTTGGAACGGCTGGATTGTGCGATTAAAGCTGCGTCGATTGAAGATCTAAAGAATTGTATCAGACTTTATTTCTCGTCTTCTCACCCGCCCGCCTGCTTCGCCCCACTATTTTTTTAGCGGAACTTACCTCATCGTACCAAAAGCGTTTGCGAGCAGACAGTTGGGCACACTGACAGCTTCTTTCGTTGAAACAGCCATCGGAACAGTCACAACACTAACAAAAGATACATTTGTCACAGCTGAGACGCTTTACTAAACCAAAGTAAAGTCAGCACCATTAACATCAAGTTTCCTCACTCTCGATCGAGCCCATCACTTTTGTTAGGGTGACCACGAAATTTTGGGGTTCAGAAGACAGATATTGGGTAGTGGTGTGATAAAATGAAGTTGTACAGACAGTTTTGACTTGGGGGAGGGGGAGAGGGGTTACAATAGATAAAAGAACAAAATTTGTTTTAAAAACTCGTAATATTCTCAGCCTTTTGGCCAGGACTGCAGGCAAGCGCTAAATGAAAATATTTATTTAACTCAAAAACATTCTGAGCAATTTGGTAAAAAATCAGTTAATTTTTTGGTGCCATGTTATAAAATTTCTTTCCAAGCACGCGGAGCCTGAATCGAAGACTGAATAGACCACTTTCATAATAGCGACTAATTTGAATATTCTTTTATGTGCATCTTAATAAGCCTTTCTGGCCTCGTTTGTGTGTCTGCAATTCAAAAGAATCTTTGCTTCATAACGAGGCCAGAAAGGCTCATTTAGATGCAGATAAAAGAATATAAATAAGTTTTGTGGAAACACCACGTAAACTATTTCTTTGCTAAGCTTTCGGCCTGTTGACTCAGGCCTTCATCAGAGCAATGACAACAAGATGTTGGCTCACGTCATTTATAAACTAAGCAACTGATCAATTAAATCACGTAAGAATACAATGGCGTATCAAGTTAATTTTATTAATTAGAAAACAAATCAAGAATGTTCTCCGAATAGGGCAAGCCACGTGCTATTTAATGGCTGTCGCTCCTGAGAAATAGTGTGATGTTTTGCAATCTCAATGGATTCTCTTGTTCTTCGCGTGAAGTATTGCTTGTCGCTGGCTAAGAGTGATGACTCTTCCCACTTAACACGATGGTCATACTTCCAACCGTGTTTGGCAACAGCAGACTTTTCTTGTTGCGCTTTTATACAACATGTCTTGTGTTCCTTCAGGCGAGTTGAGAGATTCCTTCCCGTTTCTCCGATGTATACCAAGCCACACTCACAAGGAATGCGATACACTCCAGACTTAGATAAGCTATCCACTTCATCTTTATGTGTGAAAAGAACCTTGAACAATTTGTGTTGACTACAGTGAAATACCTTCATACCAGCACGATTTAGAATCCTCTCAATCTTGTGAGATGCTGGTCCGATATACGGAAGAGAAACTGAAGGTGGTTCTTGCTGGGGCTGTGTATTCGGCTCTGGATGTACCGAAGGAGTCATAGAAGCTTGAATCATCTTCTCAGGAAAACCGTTGTTAGTTAAAACCAACTTAAGGTGATCTAATTCTTCCTGAAGATGTTCTTCGTCACAAATTGTTCGCGCTCGATGAAAGAGAGTTTTGCAAACAGATGATTTAATACTTGGATGATGGAATGAAGTGTAGTTAAGGTATCTGTCAGTGTGTGTTGGTTTTCGATACACAGTATGACTTAAAGTCCCATCTGATTTAACGGAAAGCCAAACGTCCACGAATGGGATAGATTTGTCTTGATTTTGTAATTCCATAGTGAATTTGATTGAAGGATGTATGATTTGATTTGTTTTCTAATTAATAAAATTAACGTGATACGCCATTGTATTCTTACGTGATTTAATTGATCAGTTGCTTAGTTTATAAATGACGTGAGCCAACAACTTGTTGTCATTGCTGATGAAGGCCTGAGTCAACAGGCCGAAAGCTTAGCAAAGAAATATTTTACGTGGTGTTTCCACAAAACTTATTTATATTACTTTATCGCCATGAAAACGTTCAAAGAATTAGATAAAAGAATATTTAAAATGGTGGTCATTATGAAAGTGGTCTATGTTTTGCATACTTCACACTGGTGAACATATTTACGATCACGACAGTTGTCAGCCACGTCTGCAACGAGCAAGAACACCTTGATCAAAAGACAAAGCTGTTCAACATTTTGTCCAACTCCAAAAGCAAAAGGAGCAAAGAACATACAACATGCCTCATGGCCTCACTCAGTCACACGGCTAACAACTCACCGGAAAACGAATAGTAGCGGAGGTACAATGTGCAAAAATGCAAAATCGTGACACCCAAAAAAGAAAAAAAAAACGAGCCGAAACCTAGACTCGGCCTACGTACCAGTAACTCATTTTTCTGTTTTTAACAGAAAGATTAAACAATACATGATTGATAGTTACGCCTCGCAATAATTATTTAAACTTATTGATATTTTAGCATTCCTAATTTTTTGGCATTTAACTAACTGTTGCATACATCTATCTCATTATTTGATATAAAAAAATCACAACTATAGACCACTTTCATAATAGCGACTAATTTGAATATTCTTTTATGTGCATCTTAACAAGCCTTTCTTGCCTCCTTTGTGTGTCTGCAATTCAAAAGAATCTTTGCTTCATAACGAGGCCAGAAAGGCTCATTTAGATGCACATAAAAGAATATTTAAAGTGAAGGCCTTTATGAAAGTGGTCTATTAACGGTTTGTGTTTATCGCGAAACCAGACACCATTGTATTCTACAAATTCATAGCTTTCCAACGATATCTATTTTATTTTTTGTGGCATAAATTCTGACGAATTGACAGCGCATTACAGAAATGGCCCTCAAAAACCTTAACGAAGACCTTAATCCATCTTAGCATGATAAACAATGTTTTGTTATTATCTGAGCTGATTTGAGGTCGCAAAGCATTGGTTAAATGTACCGCCGCCATCTTTTTCGGTACCGTCAATTGATGTGGATAGAAATACGATGATTATTTCCTCATTTGTTTTTCTCCAGGCATATCTCGACGCGGGAGAGAAATTTACATAATATACTGTAAGTTTAACCAATACACAACATTTTCATTAGCTGATATCAGTTCTGTCCCCCCCCCCCCCCCCCCCCTCAAAAAAACACACAAACAAAAACGGAGCCGAAAACCACAAGTAGCCAGAGTAATTAGAACTCTAAAGGGAGGCTTAATAGAAAAGGGGCTAATTATTAGGGGAGGGTTAATAGAGCACAACACGACCTTCAAAAGGTGTGTGCGCGCGCATGTGTGCCGAGATTACTTAAGGCTGGTTCTCATATGTCGCCGATGATCGGCGATTTATGATTTAGATGCATGTTAAAACGGGAAGTGCAGCAGCATGTTAAGTAACAAAGAACTTCTGCATTGTTCTTTATTACTTAACATGCATCTAAATCATAAATCGCCGATCATCGGCGACATATGAGAAGTAGGCTTTATGTTCGAAATACGTTAACCAACATACTGTCATTGAAATCCGATCGAAACTTATGTTTGGTCCCTCGCAGCTTCTGTGAACATAAACGAAATTCTTTGGTAGATTTTCCTGATCAACCTTAATTAAAAATAAAAGTAAAGATTTCAGTTTGCTATTGTAAAGCGCTAAATACTCAGAAGTAATCATGATGGGAAAACCCAGGATAAAGATTAAACTAGGAGGAAAGAGTACGATGTTAAACTACATTTCTTACATTATTCACACAAGGAATAGGTCGAAACTCTTGTCCTCTTGAAATATCGCTGCAAAATAAAATACAAGAATTGGTAAACAACGAATAGAAGTTGTTCCTTCCTTTCTTCCTTTCCCATGCAAGTTCAAGTTCAAGTTCAATTTATTGCACACTATTTTTTATATCTAATACATTACGAACATTAATTAATTATAAATAAAAGTAGTATATATTGTACAAGGTTAACTTTTTAATTATTTTGAGAATGTGTACGGTGGCCAAAGTAGCATAGGCTTTCGAGTTGACCACCGTCTACATATGAATAAATCAGCTAAATAGTTGAGCTAGCCAATAGAACGCGTAAGTTAATCAATAGAGCTCTCGGACAAAAGAAAAGAGAGTAGAAAAAATTATCATAATCAAATATGCATATATATATATAGACAGATTGGCTGATTAACCAACTATTTATTTAATCAATTAATCAACCAATCCTTCACATAACAATTTAATCAATCAATCAATTTAATGGGGAGGTTTTATTCTTGATTTGAGATTAAATTAATTTTATATTGCCTTTTAAAACTATTTGTCGTTGTTAATTTTTTCAAGTAAATTGGAATGCTTTCCCATAACACTGAAGCAGAGTACTTGAAAGTAAATTTTCCAAAGTTAGTTCTGATTTTTGGCCGATAAAAATTGTATCTAGCTGCATGCCTAGAATTATAGCTATGAACATTTGTCACAGGCAATAAAAAATTGTGAAATATTGAGGGAACACTCGTAGGATTGATAAACAATTTATGTGTCAGAATGCCAGGTTTTAATTTGACAATATTCTCAATTTTTAAAATTTCAAGCAGTTGGTAATAAAGTGAAGCAGATTCTCTATGGTTAACAAAAAAGATACTACCAGCCAGCCTGCCAGCCTTTCTTCCAGTCAGCCTTCCAGCCAGCCAGCCAGCCAGCCTCCCTCCCTCCCTCCCTCCCTCCCTCCCTCCCTCCCTCCCTCCCTCCCTCCCTCCCTCCCTCCCTCCCTCCCTTCCTCCCTCCCTCCCTCCCTCCCTCCCTCCCTCCCTCCCATTCATCCATCGTTCGTTCGTTCCTTCCATCCATCCTCCCGTGCCCCCTCCCTGTCAACAATAAGATCGCAATAATTACAAAACAAACAAAAAGCTTACTTCGTTATTAACCGTTCTGTCATAGTAAATTTTCGGTAAGTGAAAAACTTCTCCATTCGATCTAATTGCGTGTAACACTTCGACGAGAGAGGCGCAAGCTAAAAAATGCAAGAACACAGCGGCTTGATTAAATTAAAGAGAAATACAAAACAAAAGAAATATTATCCACCCGTGGTTACCCATCTTTTTGCCAGCCTCACAAGTTTGATGACGTACATTAATTACCGTGTATTACCAGGGTCAAGTCACGTTGGCCTGAAAAACAGAGAAAAATCTTCTCGACGTTTCGAGCAAAGGCCCTTCATCAGGAGAACTTAGTAAACAACTCACATGTGGTCACACGTATTTATAGCAGAGCTACAATGGGAATCACGTGAACACATGTAAGCCAATAAAAACAAAGTAAACAAATAAATTAATATGTAATTTTAGCCTGTGTGCAGGTGCTGACCCCATTTGTGGGTCAGCTACCTGCAAACAGGCAAAAAAACAGGTTATAAATTACTATTTAAATCATCAGAAAAAGGTTAAGGAAAAGGTGTGGAATATGGTGGACTTTCACAAAGTAAAAATTGCAAAAGTAAGAATTGTTTTTTTTTGTTGTTTTTTTTACTTTTAGCGTGGTTTATATGGTGAACGTTAAATTTACTTCTAAGCAGTAGAAACCACATTCTCTTTGGAACAGTAAGAACTTCTTTATAATTCGAGGATTGACTTCAATTGCCTACAGTAGAACGTTTTAAAAGCCAAATGTCCAGACCTATTTATTACAATCCTCTGAAAATTCGCAGTTTGGTATATTGATAACTTAGTGACGAAATTATATGTCAAGGAATTTTGAAATTTTCATTCTCTCGCAATGAGTTCTTGGAAAAAGAAAAAAACTAATAAGAATGTAAAACTTCTGGGATTCGAACCCAAGGTCTCCGAATCAACGCAACGGCGCTCTAACCACTGAGTCGTTCTTTTCAGGTCTCTTTCAACAGAAAGACATCTCGTCTTCACAAGATAGAGCAGAGCCCCCGAACAAATGACTTTTCTTTAACTTTTTGAAAACAGACGGTTCTGACTGGTCGCGAGTGTAAATAATGCAAAACTCAAAACACACCTTAGCTTGTTGAACTGGGGAAATATATCTTAATAGTCTTGTAGCCAGTTAGATTTTTTCCCCAATACGTACCCTCGAAAATCTACCTTAAATAAGCCTTTAAATAATCTCTCGTGCAAAGCTTACCTGTATAGCTCTTCTATGTTCGCTATCTTCAATTTCAAGGTTAGGTCCGTACTTTTCTAGTAATCTGTACAATGGAAATGTTCGGAATTACTCTTTGGAAAAACGTCATTTATAAATTATCATAATAAACAATTATTGGATGAGACTTTTTTGATATCAAGAATTATCAAGGTCGAAGTCTGTGTTATCTGCCGAAGCCGAAAGCTAAGATATAATTCTTGATATAAAAAAGTCGAATTCAATAATTGTTTTATTATACATTTCAGTTGAAAATATAAAGAGAATCACTCCCTCAGAACCAAAAAATGCAGTTCAAAGGCAGTTGCTTTTTCCCCCGCGCTTTTCTTCGGTTTGTCAGTGGCGTCACGTCAGCAGATGCATGATAAGTCCTTGGCTCAGAATCAAACAATTACAGCGGCAAATACAACTAAAAGTGCAGATATAATATTTATAATATTATTATTAATATTTAATAATTCTTACCAACTTTCTGACCAATTATAATCAAGGATTCGAAAAAAATGTATAATAATTCGTATTATCATAATTATCGTAATTTCTATAAGATTATCGGAGTATGAAGAACTGATATCAGCTAATGAAAATTTTATGTATTGGTCAAACTTACAGTATATTATGTAACTTTCTCTCCCGCGCCGAGATATGCCTGGAGAAAAACAAATGAGGAAATAATCATCATATTTCTATCCACATCAATTGACGGTACCGAAAAAGATGGCGGCGGTACATTTAACCAATGCTTTGCGCCCTCAAATCAGCTCAAACAACAACAAAACATTGTTTATCATGCTAAGACGGATTAAGGTCTTCGTTAAGGTTTTCAGGGTCATTTCTGTAAAGCGCTCTCAATTCGTCAGAATTTATGCCACAAAAATAAAATAGATATCGTTAAAAAGCTATGAATTTGTCGAATACAATGGTGTCTTTGGTTTCGCGATAAACACAAACCGTTGTAAACACAAATAGTTGCGAATTTTTAAATTAAAACCAGAGGGCTTCACTTGGGTCCAGCAAAACGGTGTCAGCATTTTTTTGATATGTCGAGTTTTGCCAATTTTATTGACGACCAAAGTTAAAAATTCTGTTTTTCGATCAACATTCGGACAAAATAAGTCATAAATTCGAAACCATGCAATAAATAAGAAAACGCTGACACCGTTTTGCTGGGCATTTATCTCAGAATTGAACTGCGAAATTTTTTTTTGAACAAAATGAAGCGCTTAAGTCGCCCCGAGTGAATCCCTCTGGTTTTAATTTAAAAATTCACAACTATTAACGGTTTGTGTTTATCGCGAAACCAAAGACACCATTGTATTCTACAAATTCATAGCTTTATTTTTGTGGCATAAATTCTGACGAATTGAGAGCGCTTTACAGAAATGACCCTGCAAACCTACACGAAGACCTTAAGTAAGCAAGAACTTCATTCCTACCAAAGTTGGTCGTTTTTAAACCATATATCTTCCAATAATTATCTGTAAGAAACAATATTTATTGCACGCGAAGGATTGTGGTTAAATGTACAAGTCGCCATCTTTTTTGGTAGCCGCTGAGCGGCTGGCTAGTTAGGTATATAGCTTTATATTCTGGGTGTCATTTTTTTGTAAGCCACGGACACCAAAACGTGGGCTGTGGGAACGAGAATACAAGCGAATATTTCGATGCCAAGGATTTTGGCGGCTTTTTGACGTCATCATGTTTGTGAAGAAAAGCATTGAGCATTCCGCAGATAGATACAACACACCATTTGCACGACAACTACCAGAATTCTTTGCCAGTATTCTAGGGTTTCGGCTAAAAGGGGTGACTCATAAGAATCGATCCAGTCCTTTCACGGCTTTTCCAAATTCTGTCGTCACATTTGTTGTTTTCAATTTGTCGTCAACTTTCAGTGTGTCTCAAGACTTTAGCAATCTTTTTGATACCCTAACCACAACATAAACCCTAACAGACTAATCCGAAATATAAATCGAAATATGGTATAGTAGGTTAATACTGCCGAAACAGAGAACGTAAGTGGTCTAACGTTTCGAGCAAAGGCCCTTCGTCAGAGAGAAACGCAAAGAGTAAAACAAACGAGCTTATATACGCGAGATAATCACGTGATAAAAATTAGCCAATCAGATAAAGGTAACCAAAACAAACTAATAATGAGATTCAAAAGAATAAACCAATCAGAGCAAAGTAACAATAACAAATAAATAATGAGATGCGAAAGCCATTTGCTATTCTCACCATCGATAAGTAAAAAAAGGGGAGTAAAAAATAGAGAGTAAAGAATGGAGAAGTAAAGTGAAAACACTGTTTATGTCTGCCCTTGCTAATACAAAAACAGCATCTTCAGAAGTGTTAAATAAAAGAAAAACGTTCGTTGAGTCCATGAGGATGAACGGTTCCAATTTTGAAAATGAGACGCTTTTCCTGTCGTTTGCGGCTATGGTTACCACCGAAAATGGGTGAGATAGCACAAACTTTCATGTCAGAAATATGATGGTTGACACTATTAGAATGTCGGGCAACAGGCTTGTCAACATCATTGTTCCTCACAGAACGAAGATGTTCAGCAAACCTGTCAGATAAACGTCTGCCAGTTTCACCAATGTAGAGCATGCAGCATTTACTGCAAGAAATGCAGTAAATGAGGTTGGAAGAGGTGCATGTGAAATTATGCCGAATGGTGAAATTAGATTTGGGTCCTGAAATTAATGTGGCAGGGTCAAGAAACGAACATGTGTAGCATCGTGTGCGAGGACAAGAAGTAGTACCCACAGGTGCCTGTAGATTTTCTCTAAGGGCACTGCGTACTAAACTATCCCCAATGTTTTTATTGCGTCGAAAAGAGATCAAAGGGTTATCAGTGAAAATGGCAGATGATTCCGAAATATGGTTTACCACCTAGCATTTTAGAACTAGATCCCAAGGATAGTGCAAAGTTTTCAGTAATAACAATTTTTGCCACGTGTACGGAGAGCTGCCAACCCCGCAACCTGCCAGCCCATTTTCTTGAGCAAAGCCCAAGTTAATTTAATACAAGCCAAAACTCAGACAAACAACCCAAAATAGAATCTCGAGGGATTCTCAAAGACTCATTTTCTCTTGTCAAGAACGCAAAAAAAATATAAACTCCGACAAACATGAGTACTGACGTCTTTTGTGCCCTTCACTATTGTTTTCCGGTCTGTTTAATAACATCAAGATCTTTTTGAACTCCTCGAAATTTTTGCATAAAAAGCTTGGCGCATCACAAGAATTCCGATACTAATACGTATCGTGTGACGTCCAGTCAATCCCACAAATTACTATCGCCTGATGATTATGTTGCTAGCTTCACGTTATGTAGCCTGCGAATCGTCTGCCCAATCACGCGCTAAGTTCACGCAACTGCACGAAGACCCTGGCCATCTGTACCTGCTTATTGAACGCCAAATCAAAATGCGAAGACAGTCTACAACCTCCAGTATACAGAATTTGTTACTGAGCTGACGTGCAAAACTGCCCGAGCACCACTCGTGTAAAATGTAAGTAACAGACACGAACTAACAACACTCTACAAACCGACTTCACAACATCATCATTCGTCAACATGCCACACCATATTAAAGTTAAATATAAAGCTTTTAATGTTTATTCGCACCTTCCGCTAGGCAAACAATAAATCCTTTCGCCCAGACCATATTTAATTAGCCATGTACTTAAGCCAAGCAATTCGTTGTTTCGAGGAGAAAAATTGATCACTCCTTTGCGTTTCTCCGCCATTGTTGTATTCGCCAGTCGCAAACAAAGCCACGCGTGCGCAGTGGTATTCTAATCTATTCCGGGGGGAAACTTTTTTCATTCTTGGTATATTAAGATAAACACGTCTTTCAAGAAATATCCATAGATAAGGTACAAACCTGTCTGTTATCGCTGTTTATAGGGCATACGAGCTTTAAGCGACATAAATATTTGTCGTCTATGAAAGACTGATACCTACTGTTTCACATTTTCACTGGTTTTAGCCTTTCAACTATACGACAAGTATGTATGTCGTCAAACCTGGTAAGTTTACCCCCCGGAAAGTTTACACTATCTATGTATCTATGTATCTATGTATCTATGTATCTATGTATCTATGTATCGTGTGAATTTTCGCCACTCATCACAATACTGCAAAGTTTCTGTGAAACTTTGCACTAAAAACATATTTTACGACATATTTTGGAAAAGCGGCGAAAGGACTGGACGGGTCCCTTTGAGTGATCCATTTTAACCGAAACCCTAAAATACTGGCAAAGCATTCTGGTAATTGTAGTCACCCAACGCCATCATGCAAATGGCCTATTGTGGTGCCCTGATGTGCTACCGGCTAGCCCGTCAATCAGCTTTATAATTTTGCAAACATGTCAAGCCGGTTTGGGGAAATCCCCGTCTCCGCGCTGAAACCAGGGTAGTTCATTGATTCCAAGAGTTCAAAATGAATCTAGTACTTACAAAGCTGTCGCTCCGAATTTATTCCTACTGTCAATGTCCACTTTGGCCTCGAGAAATAACTCCATGATATCTGTCGATCCCGAAAGAGCGGCCCAATGAAGACATGTATTAACTTCCTAAGAATAAAAATAATTCCTTAAAGATTTCAGGGATATATAATAAAAGATAAAAAGATAAAGGACTGGGGACTAATCATCCTTACTTGCAGCCAGCGGCTGAATCGCAGTACTAAATCCGTCTGATGACGGATGGTGGAGTGGCCAAACTTGGGTGGAGTGGACAAGCTTGGGTGGAGTAGACAAACATGGGTGGAGCGGGCAAACTCGGATGGTGCCACAGACTGCACAGAGTTGCCTGCAGAATACGCTAAAGAGGTTTTCATCCCATTTGAGGCAGCACCTCACTTGCGATAGTAACTTCTAGTTTAGTATACTGCATGGTATGGTAGTAAAGTGATTAAGGGGCTGTTTAGATGGAAGGCGGGACGGGAAGTTTTTCATCCCGGGTTTACATGAGAATGTTTCTACCAGGACGATTTCACCCTGGAATACCCGGGACGTTCAACAAGCATCTCTAGTTCGTGTTGGACATGTTCGGTATTTCGCTTTTTTAAGAAAACTAAGCTATTTGGTCGGATAAACTGTATGTATGTTGTAACCAGATGAATTATCTTTCTTTCAGTATATTTGAAGCTACTACAGTGGTTTATTTCTCGAGAAAACATTCGGAGAAGACAGATTATAATACATACGGGGAAAAAATCATGACAGCGGCCACTATTATGATTTGGACAAGTTCCGTATTTCACTTTTTTTAAGGAAACTAAGCTATTTGGTCGGATAAACTGTACGTATGTTGTAGGAAGGTGAATTATCTTTCTGCCAATATATTTTATAACTTCTACAGTGGATTATTTCTTGAGAAAACGTTCGGACTAGGCAAACGACTAGGCACTCCTCTTCTCTATGGAAACCATTTTTGTTTTTGCATCACATGACAAATCTTGCAGAGTCAGCATAATATCATCCCGGCAAAGCAGGACGGAGTGTTTACATGAGAAAAATTGTCTTGGATTTGCCGGGATCCCGCTTTGCCGGGACGGGATGAAAAACGTCCCAGCAAACATCTTCCCATATAAACGGAACGGGATAAGTAAGAGAGATATACATGCATGGCGAGATCCCGGCAAACGTCCCGTTCCGGCAAACGTCCCGTCCCGCCTCCCATGTAAACAGCCCCTAAGACGAGAATTTCTTCTATGCCACGTATTCTTGGTGAAAAACAAATTTCGTTTTGGTTCCCAAAGCAAAACCTCACTGTCTTAGCATTTTTGTTTTTTGCTTGTGCATTCAACATACCTTTGAAAGGCATCTGGCGGTTGAGAAATATGTCGAAAGATATGTATTTTCCTAATTATGAATTAATGTAGATACGACTACTAGACATCATTTTTCAGCGTATGTTACATACATAGAAAAAAAATCCCCTTAACAAAAACATCTCTGCTTTCCATTATACTGCTGCCCTTCACTGCCCAACTTACATTATCCAGTATGTGAACACTTGCTCCCCATCGCAACAAACATTTGGCTGCGTCGAAATGCTTTCCTTCTGCTGTCCACATCAGAGCTGTCCATCCACCAGAGTCCTACAGCAACGAGAAAGAAGCTTTCTAGAAGGAATAACTAAGTAACATATGGTAAAGATCTGTATTAAAGATCGGCTATATGTTCTAGGTAATTTTGGTGAAGGAAAATTTCGGGTGTAGAATGTATACATTATACGACCAAACCGGAAGCAGTTGCGAAAAATGCAACATGAAGGCCTCCCGGCAAGGAATTGAACCAACAAAAAAACAACAATCGTTTTACGGCCGTTTTCCCCGCTTACGCGGGGCTTGGCCGGCGGCTCCCCACAGCAGTTTCCTCCACTTCTCTCTCTCCAGAGCATCCTCCCTTTTCAACCCACAATCTCTCATATCCCTTTCCACCACCTGACTCCATGTCATCCTCGGCCTTCCTCGTCCTCTTGTACCTTCCACCTCGAGCGACACGCTCTTCTTCACCCATTCACCATCGTCTTTCCGCAGCACATGTCCCAACCATCTCAACCGGTTCCGCTTTATCACATCAGACACCAACTCAATCCTCATTCGTTCCCATAGCTCCACACTCGGCACTCTATCCTTTAGCGATACACCACACATCCATCGCACCATCCTCATCTCTGTCGGCTCCAATCTCCCCCTCTGCTCTGCAGTCATGACCCATGTCTCACTTCCATACACCATAGCACTCCTCACACACATCACATACAGCTTCCCCTTTAGCTTTAATGACATTTTCTTCCTTGTCAAGATCCCAGACAACTCTTTAAACTTCCGCCACGCACAAATTGAAAGGAATTGAACCCGCGACCAAATATTACTTGTACTATACCCAATTCTACTCCCGGCATTACCACATTATATATATACAGAACTCGTGGACAAGCTCTTGGCAACGGCTTCCGTAGCTCAGTGGTCAGAGCACTGCACCAGCATCACAGGTTCGCGGGTTCAATTCGTAGCCGGGAGGCCTTGATGTTGCATTTTTCACAACTGGTCCCGGTTTGGTTTTATAATGTATATATTCTACACTCGAAATTTTCCTTCAGGTCATTCTCGTTCCCAGATCCCCTACTTTTCTTCACGAAAATTCTTAGGGCTCTGGAGACATGGATATTGCGTAATTGGTTATTAAATTAGCGACCGGAAGTAAACAATGTGACATTGTAGCTGATGTAGATATCAACAAATTAACCGAGGATGGATGAAAACAATATAAACAATTCTCCAACCAAACTCGTTATCAGCTTAAATAATGTCTGTAAGTGCTGTAACAAATACCTTATCATTAAAAATCATCCTGTGTTAATATTTGGGGCTAAAGTTACTGTGGAATTGCGAGAAATCGTCGAATTTTTACATGGTAGTACAATCAAACCTGATGATGTTTTCCCAAAGAAAATATGCCAGCCGTGCTACAGAAATTTACAAAACATGGTAGAATTTCGCCGAATGTGCCAGGAAACAGTAGCTGCACAAGAAACATTAGTAGCTGAGTCAAGGGTAAAGAGGGGTCGTCTTTCACAAAGCGTTGACGATTTAGACGACTTGACAGCTTCGTGTCAACCTTGGATACAAACTCGTCGGGATGAAAACACAAGTTTCCGTCTATGTTTATTCAAGGACGACCATGAACAAAACCTAGCCAGATTTCGACCAATTTTGCCTCGTATGCCAGCATCTAAAACGAGATGTCTTCCAACGTTTTTGGACAAGGACGAAGAGAAACAGCCCGACAAACCTTTTGCCGCAATGAAGACAAATGAAGAACCTCAACCTGTCGTCGTAAATATATTGAAGCAATGTGGTTTACATAGATACCAGGTTGGTTTTCTATCTATAAATTAACTCCAAACAAGAACAACTCAATAAAGAGTTTTAACTCAACTCCTAATAATTTTCGTGAAGAAAAGTAGGGGATCTGGGAACGAGAATGGTGTGAGGTCTGTACGGGAAAGTATTTGCCAAAGGTTTTCGTACAAAATACCGAAGGTGAATACATTCCTGTGCAGACCAAGCAGGCGAGGTTAATAAACAATTTATTTTATGGCTTTCGGTTCATTTTTTAAGTTTTGAACGCTGTTTTCGTCTTCGGAAGGTGCCGTTTGTTTGTTTGTTTCACTGGAAAAATCTACGTTCTTCCATACTATGTAAATAGTGTGTAAGATCTAATTTACATACCATGTAAATGCTCTTTACAAACTATTTACATACTATGTAAATGGTTTACAAACTATCTTATCGTGTAAATAGTTTGTAAATTACCAAACAGGTTAGGTGCGCTCAAATATTTACATAGTATGTAAATAAACACTGTGTAAATAGTTTGTAAATCGTCTTTTCGATGTTAGTATGTAAATTGTCTGTAAATAGTTTGTAAATGACCGTGGTATGGGCCCCATACTTAGTATGTAAATAGTTTGTAAATATTGGTCATAAATAATAGACCTCGAGTATGTCCACTGTCGGGTAAGTGGTCCCTGGATTTACCAATATTACTTGAATCTACTGACTATTGCGAAAGTGTAGATATATTTATATCCTTACGCGCTATATCATAACAATTTATTTTGATGAAATCGGAGCGATTTATATTCTTCGCACATAATAATTATAATCGCTAGCCATGCAGACCAGGGGCTCGTTTGATCAAGGAAAGTCGCAAACATAATTGAAAGGCCTATGATCAGCGATATTGTCTTGGACTCACTGGTAGAGCAAATATTTCCTTTCTGAGGTAAGTGATCAATGTGGTCTATTAATATATACACAAATGAACAACTTATTTTATTATTAGCTATGTAATCAGACTGTAGAAACTTGTACATTTCTGAAATATATTTTGTGGAATAAATAAATCGGATAAAAAAGGCGCTGTCCACTCCGTTCTGCGCATGATCCTCGTCTTTGTTTATCGGGACCCTCAAACATGACATTCGTAGATAATTACATGAAGTACTCAGCTCAATGTAAACTGTTAGAAGCGACATGGCAAAAAACCAAGCGATTCGGTGAGGATATCTCTTCGAATTTCTTCTGAAAATGTTTTGTTTTGTGTACAAGTAATGAAAAGGAAGCAAGAAAAGCTTACAATCTTGAATAAGGTATCCGTAAATATGTGGTATATTAGACAAAAACTCGCAGCACACAAACGTGAGGCCAAACGCTTTTACGGTTTGTCTCGACGCAATAATTCAGTTGTTTATTCACAGTATAATTATGTATAACAACATACATTGATTATTTATAGTATAAATACTCAGGTTATTATAGAAAATCGTGTGCACTGATTGGTCGAGCTAATAATGGTTAATAATTAAATAATCATTGGCGATATGGTAGTCGGATCCCCACGTTAATTTGTTCATATAGTGCTAATTTTCCTTACATATTCTTTACAGTTGAACTATCAACTAGACATGAACGACTATAAACTACTCTACTATTGAACAATTCAATTAATATAGTGTTAGAATTTGAATTTGAATTGGTTAGCTTCCCCAATACATGACTTAACAATAACAGATTACAATTACAATAACGGAGCAATAATTACAATGACACAATTACTTAACAAATTACAATAACAGAAACAAGGAGGCAGGGTGACCGCAACAGCATAGCCAATTACTGCGGGCCCAATAAGAATAAGGTTATCTAAAGAATAAGGTTATCTAAAACAACACAGTTGGGCTCAAACTGGTTGCCAAAAGACGATTCATCTTTGCAACCTGCTGCCAAAAGACGATTCATCTAGACAGCACTAGAGTCATTGCCACTGTATTGTTGCTATTTTATCATTCAGTTGGCATTATTTATATCCAAACTATCAGTTTAATATTAATATTGTTTAATATTTAATATTGTTTTAGTATAAATACACATTTTCATACTTTTAGGAACAATATTTTCTTTAAAACTGTTAATTTCCTCGCTTGTTATATTGACAAATCGGCTGGTGGCCATCTTGAATACATGTAAACGCTGTAGGTGATTATTGAGAATTAGTCCGAAGTAGCTCAACCAATCAGTGCATGTAATTTTCTATAATCACCTGAGTATTTATACTAATATTAATTAATACAAATTATTAATTCACAGTTAATGGCATAATGATTGTTGGGTTTTTTTTGTTAGTATAGATTTTAATAATTTTTATACTGTCACCATTATCCAATTAGTACTGTAAATTGAAATCTACTGTGCAATGGAAATGTGTGATCTTGTAATAACAACGTGTACTGGAGGACCAGGGTCAAACCAGTATAAATATTTCATATATAATTATGTACAATGGTATATATACCATGAATAACTTTACTGTGCTTTACTATCCCTTATTGTCAATTTCAGCTAACTGTGGATGTTTGCAGAATTTAAACTTGTTAAAATACCCAAGAGAGTGGGTCTCAGCCTTGGATCAGAATTTGTTGATGTTTTCCCTAGTTGTTGCAGAAGTACAGTGCCGTGAGTCTCCTTTCCAATTGCTGAGAAGATCCTACCAAGTGAATATACATCACTGGCTGAGTTGACTGGATTACCTTTCAGCACTTCTGGTGCTATGTGGCTAAAATGTTTCTCATATTTTTTTGCAGATGGATGTGCCATTTCTTGCACTTTTCCAAAATCAATTAAATACCCCTTCTGTTGGGAGACTAAAACATTGTCCGTCTTAAGATCACAGTGTAAATATCCCTTTTTGTGGATATGATGTAATGCATCGGTAATGTCATAGCAGATACAAAGCCAGTCTTTAATAGAAATTTCACATTTATTTTTCTTAAGACTAGGTGAAAATAAAAGCTTGTGAACTGTTACTGACTGACAGCCTTCACCGACAAATTCCATAATAAGAGCCAGTGGGTTTTCATCAACTTTGACTCCCAAAAGGTGTGGTATACACCTGTGAGCAAATATCTGCAAGTATTGTGCTTCCTGGTAAAGCATATTAAGATTTCCATGAATTAGTTGCTTTTCCACAACATTTATCCCAAACCGCTTAAATTTTCTTATGAAACAATTACCAAAGACACCACTACCAATTTTTGCTTCACTGTCTGTTTTCTCTAACTCATCTTGGGATATAATGGTAACAGGTGGGTATTTGTGTTTAGGAAATATGGGGAGGGAATTCTAAAATAAAATAAAATAAAACACACAATGTGGTTTATACTATTAGGTGTGTATATATAATGCCTGAGTCAATTTTAACCACCTTTCACCGGGGTTTGGGGAGGGGGTTAATATTGACTCATGCCTAATATACAAATTATTTAATTTGGCATACAGTAGTTTGGTCTTCTTTATATATCTTATTTTGGTTACCTTTGTTTGTAAACTATCCTTACTGATAAGCGTCTTCTTTAAATCTCCATTCTTCTGAACAGTTTTTCTCCAAAGCCTATAGTATTTAGACGATAAGGCCCTGTGTTGCTCTGCGACTGCCTTGTGTTGCTCTGCCACTGTGCGAACTTCCCGAATGGCGTTGTCGATTGTGATTGCGCGCTTTTTCTCCGATCGCTGTTGCCTCTTCTTCTTCTTGCGAACATTGCGCATTCTCCTTATCTCCTCCTTCGTGTGTCTCATTCTAAAAGCTAGCAGAAACGTACGACTGATCGGAACGGTTTTACTCGGTATCAAACTATCAATGGAATATGAGTAGAATATTGGCGTTTTTTTGCGCCTTTTTCATATATGGAGATCTTGCCACATTCGTGTGGGACAGCGGTCGCCGTATGGTATCACATCACCTGCAGCGTTTATTCAAGATGGCCGCCAGCCGATTTGCCAATATATAAAATATAGACGAGGAAATTAACAATTTTAAAGCAAAGTTTGTTCCTAAAAGTAGGAAAATGTGTATTTATACTAAAATAATTATTCTCCTCAGGCTCGGTGAATATCGGCAAATAATATTAATAACCTCGACTTCGTCTCGGTTATTATCTACCGATATTCACCTCGCCTTCGGCGAATAATTGTTAATAATTATTATTTGTACAGTTATTAATTGTGAAACCTATTCTATTTTATCCAAAAATTAAAATAACAACCAAGCCAGGGCACATTCGATATATATATATATATATATATATATATATATATATACAATGTATATATAATAATTATATGTATATGTTTTAGTATGTATCCCTAAAATAAGTATTATCCCTATATTAATTAAGAAATACATGTAAATTGTTCCAACTTGTTAAATCCAATGCAGCAGTGTTACAAGTACAATGATATATCTATAAACTATACAATATTATGTCCCCCAAACACTCTGTTAACTTGACATATCTTGACAACTGAAGAAAAGTTTACTTGGTCATGTTGGTTCATTAGGATCCAAACACCTTGACGCCGTGTTTCAGTGTACAGTGACCTTTCTTGCTTCGTAGTCGACCTCTTGTGTTAAACCAAACCACACCTGGTTGTCTGCCCCTAAGATGCGGATTGTTTCTGCCACTTGTGGGTATACTGGGACATCTACTTCCTTAACCAGTTCTGGACTCTTAAAGTCAAGACAAAGGTAAAAAGAAGGATTATCCAGATCAGAAGGATCTGGATACATGATAACCTTTCTCTTGACTCTGCAGGTTGGTTGGATGCTGTCCCTTATATAATTTCTTGGGATAAGTTGTGGGGTTTGTGTCCATTGATGGTAAATAATGTTTCCATTATTCAATGTAGGAATGAAATATCTGCCATTAACAAAAATGAAATATTTGCCATCAACTGGGCCAACCTGAAAAATTTCAGATATTTCCATAATCCACTCTTCATTTTCTGAAGTAATTTTGCAGGTTGTTCCTTCGGTGAATCTTTCAATATCACCAACCTCATCTCTCAGTGCTACACTTTTCAGAGACACCAGGATGTTTGGGATATTTTGCACAGGAATATTGTGGTGCATAAAAAACCTGATGATGTTGGCAATGATGGCCTCTGGGAACACCCTTCTCTTCATAAGTCCCACAGGTACACCATAGGACATGGCATGCTGTACTGCAGGTGAAAGACCTTGCACTTGCTGCATATCATGCAACAATGCTTTGGCTGCAGCAAATGATGATTCATGCAACATTATTGGTTGGTGTTGCTACCTCCAAGTCAAACTGGTATTTGCTCTCGTCTAACCCATATTGTGAGAGTGGACCATTCTTTTCTTGGTAATCCTCAAGAAAGTTCCTCATGTTTTCACGCACAGCAAATGTCTTCTCTAGTCCTTTGGCATTGTGTTTTTGGCCCTTATGCCTAAGGATTGCCCGTTCGTAGAGCTCACATGAATAATTGTCCATGCTTGAATGGCGCCTTATGTCTTGAGCAACGTGAACTGAATACTCCAAGTTTTCAGTGCACATTTCAAGCCCATAAAATTCCTCTGCTCTTATGGCATGAGCCCAAAGTAACTTCTCCAACCGTTCAATGTGCTGAACTTGCCAACCTGTAACTTGCAGTTGTGTGCTATACAACATCTGGACAGCATCACAAAGTATCATGTAGCAGTCATAGGCCTTTGAGGGGATTCTTTGGGCTAAAACCTCCTTTGCAACACTGCTAAATCTGTGGGGAAATAGCAGAAATAATATAAAAATGGTTGAACTGTTGTATTACAGTATATATATATATATATATATATATATATATATATATATATATATATATATATATATATATATATATATAGTCTAAAAATATAAAATATATACATATTCGGTAACTCTGGGTTTCACGCTCAGTAGGCGATCATCAGACTAAAAACCTGGAGTTACCGGCTATATATATATATTTTATCTTTTTAGACTTTTTAATAGACGGATCACTCATTTTAACTGTACAGTACAATATATATATATATATATATATATATATATAATTCTCTATAATTATTGTATATCTTTATTTCTTTGTATAATATTTACCTTTTAAATTCGTTTGATTTCCAACCTCCAAGCTTGTCAGTCAAAGTTTTTAATCTGGCCACACCCTTTTCTTTTTCCTCAGCTGTCCAATTAACAGACCCAAGAGCATGTTTGAACTCGTCACGTACAAGAAGCCCCCCATCGGCTGGATCTCTGTCATTGACTGCTTTCCCTGCATTCCCACCAATATCTGCCCACATCTTATCCAGGAACTCTCTTTTTAGCATGTTGAATGTGAGGTGCATGCGATCCATGGTCATATCCAAGACTGGATCAAATTTGTATAACTGGTGCAGGTTAAACAGAATGCTGACACCACATACTCCCGTTTCTGTCTGAATTTGTTGTCGCTGAGCTCTGGTTGTGGCTGCATCTACTCTTTTTCCATTCTCTAATTGGTAGGCATGAGTTCTAGGAGCACTTGGATTGCGATAACCCTGACCAAAATTACCATAGTAATAATGCCGCCTGCATGGAATGTATATGCCATTGACCAAACAACGTCGACAACCAACTTTACCACCTAAGATAAATTATATAAAGTCAATTACTAAGTCAATTATCAAAACATCTCCCATCCCCTCCTGAAAACCTTTGAAGCCAGCTAGAGGCCATATTTTACTTCACTAATACTAAAGCTTCACTAATACTGGCATTAGAAAGAGTAAAATTTCAAAATGCATATTCTAATTGATAACCTATTCTTTAATATTATTTAAATAGTTTAGGGGTGCACCAGATATCATATCCGGCTGGATATCCTGGCCGGATAGTGAGATAATCTCACTATATCCAGCCAGATATTTCTAATATCCAGCCCAGATACCGGATATTTTTCTCCATCATTTGCAAGTTGCAATATCTTTTAATGTTAATGTCAGTACTTTTGTTTATACAAAAATATCTGGTATCCGGCTGGATATTTTTCAACTATCTGGCAAATCTGGTATCTGGCCGGTTGGAAAAAACACTATCCAGTGCACCCCTAAAATAGTTTAAACTTGATAACTGTCCATTGTGAACCTTTTTTCTCTTCAATTTTTATACTGTGGTTGCATGGCAGGCTCATCTCTTTTTGCATTAATTTTGCGCTTTTAATATTATATATATGTATATGACGAGTGTGGTAAGTCTGCTTACCATACAAAACAATTTTGTATATATATATATATATATATATATATATACATATATATAGTAGTGTAACTCTGTACAGAAGAGTGCTCAATACTTATATGTAACATGTTTTAATAAAATATATAATACTGTATATTAATTATTAATAGTGTAAAATTAATGCAAAACAAATTAACCTGCCACGCAACAACCTACAGTATAACAATAAAAATTGCAAAGAACCACAAGTGTATAGTACAGTACCTCCTGCATACAAGATAATTTCTTGATGAGCTTTTAAATCAGCAGTACCAAGTAACAGTAACGCTCTTACAGTGTGATTCCCTTCAGCGATTGAGCAATTTGAAAGTTCAATGGTTTCAGGAAAATGAACTTGAATGCCAGTCAGATAAAGCTCTGTTATTTCCTCAACCAATGGTTCCAGGAAAGCGTCCATCTTGTGTGGGATACCTTCCTTTAACAAGTGAGTAGGGATAAAGCTGTACACACGAAGACCTTTGCCATGGAGTCTCAATTCCTTTCTACTGCATGCATTACTGACATGTATTGCAGCAATCCCTCTTGATTTTTTGGAAAAGGCATTAAATCCATCTTCATGAAAGATGAATGTTTGGTTAAGTGGACTTCCTTTTGTACTTGCTACAATGTGAATGAATTCGAATGTGCATTCTGTACATGATAAATGGACTTGATTGTTCGTTGAAAGTCTATTCACGCCAGCTGACTGCGCAATTTCATCCACTGAGATAATGTTGGAGCAATTTGGGCAACGTGTCGGCATACAAGTCTCTCTTTCTTCATCCCAGAAAAAGGAAAGTTCCCGAAATCGTGATCCATGCCACACTTCTTTGTATGGTACAGCAAGGTTTTCCAAATTAAACCATTCATTCCTTTCTTCCCAATGGGCTAGATGGTTGCACAATTTCTTCTCACTGGCAAATGTAGACTCTAAGTTTAGGCCAAGAACAAAATAATCAATGCTCTTGCTCTTTGGATTATTACAATTTGGGCACTGGTCACCAGCAACTAAGGTAACATGGTCTGCTCCGCAACAAACTTTGTAGTGACGTGGATTTGTATAGCCCAATCTTTTTAAAAAATTCATCACCATGGGCCATGTTTTGTGGGGGATGTGGTCATCTTGGGTTAACTCATACAGGCTCTGTAATTGACTAAGTGTCTCATCTTGTGACCAGCCGTATTTCACCTTTGAGTCAAGTATCCTTAAGATACATTTTTCCATCTCATGTTCAATCTCATTTCCATCATTACCATCATCATCACCACCATTACCATCATCACCATCATTACTACCATTATCATCATCATCGGTACCACCACCAGCATTGTCATCTCTATCATTGCCATCATCACTGTTGTCACTACTGTCATTGTCACCACCATTGCCATCACCATCATTGCCATCACCACCAATTCCATCATCATCATTGCCATCATCATTGTTATCATCACCATCATGATCACCATCACTATCATACTACCATTATCATCATCATCGGTACCACCACCAGCATTGTCATCTCTACCATTGTCATCATCACTGTTGTCACTACTGTCATTGTCACCACCACTGCCATCGCCATCATTGCCATCACCACCAATTCCATCACGACCATTGCCATCACCACCGTTGCCATCACCACCGTTGCCATCACCACCAATTCCATCACGACCATTGCCATCACCACCGTTGCCATCACCACCATTGCCATCACCACCAATTCCATCACCACCATTGCCATCACCACCAATTCCATCACCACCAATTCCTTCACCACCATTGTCATCACTACCAATTCCATCACTGCCAATTCCATTACCCCCATTGTCATCACCACCAACTCCATCACCACCATTGCCATCCATACCATTGTGATTGCCATCGTCTCCACAACCATGGTCATTACAGTTGTGGCCAGTAGCATCAGCACTTCCAATTAGTCTTCCATCACTATTTCTGAAATATGGGTGGTGTAGGTAATGTCGACGAACAGTCCTTCTGTCTCGTAATATTCCAAAACATAATCTACAATTACATTGCAATTTATTGTGTCTGGTATTTACTTCTGCAATGTAGAAGAAAATGCAATAGACGAATAAATAAACTGATAAGAAACACATCATTTATACAGTACACTGGAATTAGATATTTCAAAGGGACACATTTGGTAAAAGCATTTTGTGTTAAAGTATATCATATAAGTAAATATAATAAGTAATCATAAATATATAAATATATTTAATATAACAATATATATTGAAATACCTGAACCAGATCGAACGGACGTCTGAGTTTGGCTGTTTTGATCGTCGGTATCCACGGTTAGTCGGTATGCGTATCTCGATCAGGCCAACATGACTTAACCCTGGTAATATTTTGATTTCAACCGTGGCCGACGCTGTCCTAGAAGCTTTTAACTATTTTATAAAGGCTTTAAATGATGGCCTCGCTGTTCCCAAAACATGGACAATGCATGATTGTTAAGATTGTATTGCAAGAATGCCAGGAATTTCTGCTTAATATTTTTGCTGATTTGCATTTTGTGCGCTTTTGGGACTGGGAGCAAACCGACGGCATGCGCCTTTTCATTGGCCAGCGGGCCTCTTAAATTTCCCCCGCTTTTTTGCAATCTACCGTTGGTAAACTGAAGCTTGTCGTTTTCAATTCACGCGATCACAAATTTTATTGTTCATCTTTTAAAATCTTCAACAAGTTTATCCAATGGATTATTCAAAGGTGAGTGTAGTACTTTATTCTTGATATATTATAGCTCTTAACCTAAATTATAGCATCGCGAAGAGAAAGAAATATATGATTTCGACGTTTATAATTGTCGTTATAATTTTCTTAGCCAACTTCCTCTCTATATTTTATGAATATTCATCAGTTGTCGTGTTAAGCGCATTGATAGGTTATTCGGTGTAGTAGATGTGGATATGTTTAATTTGTTATTTGGGAAATAATTTCATACGACTGAGTGGAACAACAACGCTTGTTGTCGAAGTAATGTAGTGCGCACAGTGACAACAGTGGAGCTATTCAGGCTTTAAACAAGCCAGCAAATATATGAAGATTGAAGAAATCTCTGGAAGAAAGCATATATGTTTGGAATCTGTTGTCGAAGGTCTTTGGTCTAATCATTTATATAAATGATATGACCTTTCTTAATATTATTAACATTAACAACACTACACTGTAGTTTGAAGCCTTGGTCTCTAATTTTCTAGCATTAATTGTCAGCATTATAGTTCCCGAGCAAGTACATAATTTCTCACTACATTCAACTTTATGGTTGAAATACAAAGCTGATAGTCATAGTGTCAAGTGTGTGATAAATTTATACTTTTAACTTTAAGACCTGATCGGCTTTAGTAATAACTGTAATTCGAAATGCCTGTTAAACAACTGCATTACTGTATTTAATTCTTAACAATTATCTAATGTTGAACGCTTTAATTTGTTAATATGTAGCACAATGAAGCTAAAGACTTCTTGATAAAAGTTGGCTTAAGTGAATATGTTGAGGAATTGGTTGTCAAGAATAAGGTACTAGATATATTTGTGTAATGCATTTTTTTAATGCCTCTTGCCCTTCGAACTGAACTCAGGAACTGCAGTAGGTACATGTTTACTTATTGTTTGTATATGTCATCAGATACTCAGATTCACACAATGTATACCATGTTTTCTTTTGCAGTTTGAAACACTTTCTGACCTGCAATTACTTGCAAATTTGGAAGACAATGTCTTCAAACATTTGAATTTACCCTTGTGCTTGGTTTTAAAAATACAAAACGAGTTACAAAAACCCTTATCAGGTATATGCATGTATTATTCATACAGCTTAATAATTTAAGGGTTAGATTGCATGGAATTGCAAATGTTTATTAAAAGGGACATTGTCATGAGCTGCACATGTCAAAATTCATGTTTCAGAAACACTCGATATGTTCGCTCACTCATGTTCTTTCATGGTGGCCATGGTGGAATTATGGTTATTATGTGTTTTGTATGTGCTAGACTCTCCACTCGTCTACAGCATTTTCATTTTCCCTGAGTGGCTAAGCCCACTTGAAAAAGTTGGGCCAACTTTTTCAAGTTTCAAAGTGCATGACAGTGTCCCTTTAATTAATGTACAGTATGTATTATCATTTCATTTATATGTTGATATAAATGATATTTTCTTTAATAATTATAGTGCAAATACATGTAGATGGACTTCAACCTAGTACTTCAGAGAGTAAGACTCCAACCTTGGCACCAACTAACCCCAAAGAGATTTCTACCACCGAAGTCCCAAAAGCAAAAATTTTGGAACTTCAAAAGAGAAGCATGGAGGCACAGTTTGCTAACTCGCAGCACAACAAATTTACTGGATTTTTGGCTATGAAGGTCAAAGAATTTCAGCAAGAAGGAAAGGTAAATTTGTCTAACTATGCATTGATCCCCAAAGTAAGATGTTGTTGTAACTACTGAAACCAGGCATGAACCATGCAATTCACATTACAGAGCAGAAACAAATAAATACAACTTGCGGTAATTTGAACCAGTCATTTTCTTTATGTTCATTCTAATTCACAAGTAAAATTAGAAGTTGAGTTTCTTTATTTTTGCATTGGAATGTGATTGGTTCGATCATTATATAAGTGTCCAGGTTGCAGTAGTTGCAGTGTAATTGTCATGCAGAATAGCGCCTACAGTAACATCAATGATATATTTTCTTTACCCTTGAATGTTTTAGTGGCAGGGTGCTGGAGGACTCCGTGTATCAGCAGGGACTAACCTCAAGCAGGCGCAAGAAAACTCCCTGCTGGCACAGAGTATATTAAATTCCAGTGAGATACACTATGATGTGTATACCATTCCTGGTCATGGTGTTGTTACAATTGACTGAAAAAAGGGAGAAGCTTCATTGGTAACAAATTATCACATATGAGGAAGCCAAGTGCCTACAAGGGGAAAACTAGCAAAGTATGCACTGTATAACTACATATTTTCTGTTATTTTGTATAGTGTTTTGTCATTAGTAGTAACACAATTCATTATCTGGTGTATTATATTGAATAAATATGACTAACTTGCCACCTTTTGGTTTTCCCTGATATATTGATATATATAGGATGCAATGAAAAGTCAGCGCCAGCGGTCCTGTACCAAGACCAAGCCATCTAATGAAAAGGTACATATACTTCATACTTATAATTCCCATTACCAGTAATTTAGTTTGTTATTCTATATTATTACTTATACATGTATGCCACTAATATTGTCTAGAAGAGTGATTGTGAGAATGTGTCACAAAAGGAAACCCCGGCAATTGAAAATATGGCAGAAAATGGAAGCCCAGCAATTGTAAGTGCATGAAATACTTCCTCTGATTTTATGTTCATTTATAGTACACTGTACTATAAAAAAGGATATTACACCCTTCCTAGACTGCTTTGCCCTATGCATTGTTTATCCTCTATGCTGCCAAATGTGTGTATATATATATATATTTTCACTTACCTCAAAAGTCTGCAACAGGCTGTTTCATCTAAAAAAGAATCTCAACAAAAGACTGTTGCAGACTTTTGAGGTAAGCGAAAATCTATATTTGCTCTAACTATATGTTATCGAGCACTCTTTGCGTTTCGTAGACCAAAACCCACACGTATATATATATATATATATATATATATATATATATATATATATATATATATATATATATATATATTCATTCATAACCAAATGTTACATCTGCATGTACATGTGTAGGCTCAGTATGCTTTTTATACTGTAATTACCTTTATCTAGGATATAGAACAGCTTGAAACTGAAAAGCTTATTGGTGAAGTTGAAACAGTACCGGTAAGTAAACATATTACATATATCAGGATTCCAGACAAATATCATTTATGATGAACTATATATATAAGCATAATTATTAGGTACAGTAGTAATTTAAGTATATAATAAAATAATGCAAGTTTGATCTAAAAAATGAATGAATAGATGTCAAACAAATTTCCTGACAGATCAAATTTTCCCAACAAACTTTTCTGTGGGGGGAGGGGGGGGCAACTCCCCCTGTCAGTTACAGTACTCCACTGCTCCTTTGCCATTTAAACATCTACATGTATTCACACTTCTCAGATCAAAGTTGTATGCCTTGATGTTTTAAGAAACAGAAAGAATTAGACTCTTGGTTTTATTCAAGTTCATGTGTACTTATATACTGTACATAACTATTATAGGTGAATGATGAAAAGAGTTCTGAGACAACTAATGGATGTCAGGAAGAGGTAAGATTTAGGAAAACTTAATGACTACCTAACATGGTGATCATTAGCATCATTGAAGGTTACAGTGCTCACATCATATAAACAAAATTAACCATGGGTCCATGATCTGTATTTACCCACACAATTGTCAAGCTGCCCTAGTTAGCTCAATTAACTGCCATCAGAAACGTTTTTGACATAAATTACATACTTAAATTTCCTTTATATACTGTATATATATATATATATTTATCACATACTTGTGCCTTTATCAGGGTGATAACAGTGGGACATAAAAATGATATGTCCCGCTGTACCGTATCTGTACCGTCATATTATATCCCGCTGTCCTGTGTTGGGAGCCCTAAAACATGATACAGGCACAAGTATGTGATAAATAGGTTATCACATTCGTGACTCAGTATATCAGTTTTATCGCTTTCAGGACGATATTGTAATTGTCCCTCGTTCGCTGCGCTCACTCGTGACAATAACAATATCGTCCCTCAAGCAATAAAACTGATATCACCTCGTCCCTCATGTGATAACCTTACATACATACATATATATATATATATATATATACATGTATATATACATGTATATATATATATATATATATACATATATATATATATATACATGTATAGATATATATATATATACATGTATATATATATATATATATATATATATATACACATATATTTACATTTTCATTTATATTTTAGGGAATTGAAAATGAATTATTGAGTAGACGAGAGGAAAATATACGATTAAACAACATGAAAATGTTGAAAATTGGTCTGGTAAGCTTGTATAACATCACTGTACATATAAATATGAAATGTTATGCCGATCCTTCACAATTAATAATTATCCTAATACAGTATATACTGTACTTTCGAAAAAAATAGGTACTGTAGTTATGTCTTGTAATTCTGAATTTGTAATATATTTAAATAAATTATCTTCTTAAAATTGCAGCTTACTCCATCCCAGTCTACTATCATTGCTTTATTTTATTTGGGGGTAAAACAAAAGAAGTTGCTTCATATGAAGGTCCTAAGGGATGAATGCAAGAAGAAAAAGTTGCCTTTCACCAAGTCGACTCTAAAGGATGAGTTATGCACAATGTTGGGGAAGTTTTTATTTGATTCCAAGCAAGTTAATGTAAAAGACGTGGAAAAAGAACTTACTTTTGATAATTTAGAAAGATAAGTGTACAGTATATATAGTTACAGCAATAAATGATCATGTTTGCCTATAATTTTTTTTTGTTTCGCTTATTAAGCCACCTACAGTAGGTTCCATTAAAATAAAGTACTATATCATCTTGGAAAATGTGATCACTTGTTGCTAATTTACTGAATGAAATGAGTTCTCCTCGATTATCATGCAACCAGCCATTGATTTAATGGTCAATGCACATCCTTTCATGCTATTATAATAATTATATTGGCCATCACATTTCAATGTATGTTTATATGGTAAACTGCAGCTTATCGTTGGTCACAAGTCCCTGGTTTAAGATCCCCCTACGTATAGGCCAATGTATGCACCTACCTATAACAGCAAAATATGTTGGTTTAATAAACCCAAATATTGCTATTATACCATTTATGTAACTTAACTGTTCAATGTTTACAACACTGTAATTAAAAACTATCCTGTACACCAAACCACGCATGGCACATACTTCGTAAATAGATTCAGTTTCAACTCTGAAATTGAAGAGTTTAAGTACTGTAAATGGAAAACACATGCATTTAGTTTATAATACCGTATCAACTTATTTCTTATCTGCTCATTTTAGAACGTTTTAGTGCAACTTATTTGAGTTATTTTAGAACGTTTTAATTAATGTATACCCTCCAGGATATACTGTAATCCCCCAAAACTCCTTACCAACTTGTATAAGCCCAGGATATGCAGCAGTTTAAAGTATCTACATATATTTGCTCAATTAATTAAGCTATACAGTTAATAGTAAAGTTATCCAAACTTGACTTTGACAGAGAACTTTCTCAATATTGTTATGGATAGCTAGCACATCAAATTTGAAGCTACTGTAAATAATATTATTATATCGATTACTATTATATAAGTTCCAAATTGAAATATGCTATATATTTTTTATCAATAAAGTATTACTATATTTAACAAGTCCCCAGTTACTTATACAAGCTATTTACAAATAATTTCCAGTTATTTACAAACTATTTACAAAGAAGTTCCTAGTTATTTGCAAACTATTTACAGTTATTTACAAAGAAGTTCCTAGTTATTTACAAACTATTTACAAATAATTTCCAGTTATTTACAAACTATTTACAAAGAAGTTCCTAGTTATTTACAAACTATTTACAAATAATTTCCAGATATTTACAAACTATTTACAAAGAAGTTCCTAGTTATTTACAAACTATTTACAAAGAAGTTCCTAGTTATTTACAAACTATTTACAAATAATTTCCAGATATTTACAAACTATTTACAAAGAAGTTCCTAGTTATTTACAAACTATTTACAAAGAAGTTCCTAGTTATTTACAAACTATTTACAAAGAAGTTGCTAGTTATTTACAAACTATTTACAAAGAAGTTCCTAGTTATTTACAAACTATTTACAAATAATTTCCAGATATTTACAAACTATTTACAAAGAAGTTCCTAGTTATTTACAAACTATTTACAAAGAAGTTCCTGGTTATTTACAAAATATTTACAAATAATTTCCAGTTATTTACAAACTATTTACAAATAATTTCCAGATATTTACAAACTATTTACAAAGATGTTCCCAGTTATTTACAAACTGTTTACAAATAATTCCCAGCTATTTGCAAACTATTTACAAATTATTTACAAAGCATTTCCAGTTATTTACAAACTATTTACAAATAATTCACAGTTATTTACAAACTATTTACAAAGATGTTCCCAGTTATTTACATACTATTTACAAAGAAATTCCAGTTATTTGCAAACTATTTACAAAGAAGTTCCCAGTTATTTACAAATAGTTATCAGTTATTTACAAAGTATTTACAAAGACATTCCCAGTTATTTACAAACTATTTACAAAGGTGCCCCTACGTATTTACAAATTAATGACAAACTATTTACAAACAAACTGAGAAGAAGAATTAAAAACCTTGCGAATTTACAAGCAATTTACAAACAATTTACAAACATTCATATCAATTTACATACTATGTCAATGTACCATTAGTTTGTAAATTGCATTTACAGTCTATTTACAAACAAGATACATACTATTTACATAGTATGGAAGAAGGTTGATTTTTCCAGTGTTTGTTTGTTTGTTTGTTTGTTTGTTTGTTTGTTTGTTTGTTTGTTTGTTTGTTTGTTTGTTCGTTCGTTCGTTTGTTTGTTTGTTTGTTTGATTAAACACGTCAGTTCGAATTTATTTGTTGTGTTTTTACAGCTTCGAAGAAAACCAACAGTAATGTTCCAGTACAATTTATTGTTCGCAATATTTGAATAAAGACACCCAGTTCTCCTTTATAATTAATATTGGGCATTTCACTCGATTACATAGCATGTTCTAAGGATTTTGGGTGAAGGAAAATTCGAGTGTAGAATATAATGCTCTGACCACTGAGTCACGGAGGGCGTTGCCGAGAGCTTGATCGTGAGTTCTGTATATATAATAAGGTGGTAATGCCAGGAGAGAATTGGGTATATTATAAGTAATATTGGGCATTTCACTCGATTACATAGCATGTTCTAAGGATTTAGAACATGCTACGTATTCAACTTAGAAATTTTCCCGCCAAAACATACCAGTCAGAAAAAAGTCTATTGTCCGGGGGGATCAATATCGTAAGACCCCAACCCACTGATCTCTATAACTGGATTGCTCATTCGGCTTCAAAAATGAAGCCACTGAAACTGACAAGTTGGAGTACCAAGATGGCTGCCACAGAAAATTGTATGTTTTCGTAGCACAAAAAGAAACGAAAAAAGCCACATTAAAAATATTTCTGCCATTGGTATCAAACAAAGAATAAAACGTGTTCTTTTGTTACTCTGTCCGTTAACCGATAAACTTGCCTATATTACAAAACTCGAGAAAACCAACGAAATCAGTCAATAACTTCATTTTGTTATATACCAAAGACTTTCGTTTGCCAATAATGAAATCCTATTGGTCAATTGGTCACGTGTTGTTCAACAAGCTCAATGTTTCTTTTTGCCGAGGGAAACATTGCACTGTTTCCCTCTGACGTCAACAATGAAGAGGGAAACAGTGCAATTTTCCCTCTGACGTCGCTTAAATCATGCGTTGTTCACGTGAATACACGATTATTACATCAGCAGATCAAGAACTTTGGATTCTTCGGGTATTTTGAAAACAAGAGCTTGTTTCGAGCTTGTTTGGTACGAAATAGTCCATTTTCTGAAAGAAAGAATTTCTATACATATCTTCAAAGGTCTGACCATAAAGGATGAGCAATCCAGTTGTATAGAGATCAGTGCCCCAACCCCTCGGCAACCAATCAGCTTACATAATTTTGAGTAGGAACCGGAGAACGAGCTTGGTCATATAATAAATGAATCTTCACAAACCTGTTCATCGATATTTATCTTTCTTGTTGCCATCAAAAGGTTAATAATCTCAACGTAACACTTCTTCGCAGCTATGTGTAAGGTCGTCAAGCCATTCGAGTCCTGAAAAAGAATTCTCAAACTCATTAATAATTCATGAGATAATCAATCAATCAGAAGCGCTGAATTGCACCACGTGAAGGGACTTGAAATACCAGGGAAGTACTGGGCAGAGGACTTGAAATATTACTTCACACAATCGGTTATTCATCCATACACTAATTACTAATGCACTAATTCATTTTGGGAATACACTAAGTGATTTTGAGAAGTCATGTAAAGGCCTCCAATTCGGACTAGACCGGGTGTTCAAGTACTCGGAATTCGTTCCAGTCCTCGGCTTCGCCTCGGACTGGAACGAATTCCTCGTACTTGAAAACACGGTGTAGTCCTCATTGTCGGTCTTTACATATTACGTCAAATAGGTCACTTTGAGGTAAATCCGCGATTCCATGGCCATCATATACAATAATAATAAAAATAATAATATAATAATAATAATAATAATAATATTTAATAATAATAATAATAATAATAATAATGATAATAATGATAATAATAATAATAATAATAATAATAATAATATAATAATAATAATAATAATAATAATATAATAATAATAATTATAATAATAATAATGATAATAATAATAATGATAATAATAATAATAATAATAATTTATTTTTTTTACTCTAATAATAATTTTATTAATACAATCTTCTTTACAGCATACTATTTACAATTTTACCCAACTTTAAAATTAAATTATAAATTATAATTACACTATTACATTTTAAAAATGAATAAAAAAATAACATAATAAAAAAAAAAAAATTAAAAATTTACGTATAAGACTGATAATCGACTTTCTGCAATACTAAGTTCAATGTTTGTGTTCGGACTTCGATGTGATGATGCTCTCGAGCCTCTGATACATGAAATGGCCGACCTAAGTAGAGCAAATGAGAGGGAGCATCGCATCCAGGCTAGAGTAGTGCCGTATTCAGTTTTTCGTTTCATGGCCAATAGTTCGGCTAACCGTTTGTACGCTATCGTTGTTTCTTTACTGAGTCCTCCTGTTGTTGCAAAAACCAAAGGTGTAAAGGAGGCATGCTCGACTTCTCTAATCCTGTCGCCGTATTCTCTCTTCTTTGCTTGTTCCTGTCTTCGGAATAAAGCAGCAATGCTTGTGTTGCGATAGCTTGGCGCGTTAGGATGAAACACCCTCACGTCAAAAAATGCGCTTCGCTGTCGACACTAAAAGCCTTTTGCTTTGATATCCGCCCTGGCCTCTTCTTGCCGATTTGCTGTTCTGGGAAGGATGTTCTCACCAGATACAGGTTGTAGTTGCGGTTCTTTTTCTGTCTCAGTGCAAACTTCATTCAGCCAATCTGCAGTCAAATCTCGAATTTCATTGTGACGAACAATGGTCATTCCTCCATGGGGACAGATCATGGCATGATCAGTCGAAAAACTCGCACCACATACGCAATAGTGGGCAAGGTTTTTCAACTGCCATCCATATCTGAGGCTAAGGGCATCACGAAACTCGCCCTTGTTTAAGTTGAAACCCTGATCCTTCAATGGTAGTGTAGTTAACCACGACGATGAACCTTTTTCGTTGAGTAAATCCATTACTCGTTGCTTCGTTGTTGGCAGGCTTTCTCTGACTTGTGTAGCCACACTCTCATGGTATTGATTCTTCTGTCGACGCAGATTTGCGGATTTTTGCAGATTTATATAATAAAAATAATGATGATAATAATAATAATAATAATAATAATAATAATAATAATAATAATAATAATAATAATTGGAACACAAGAATAAAAGAATAAAGCAAGGACTAAGCAGGGTGATGAAACCTCGGAGGTGATTAGATTCAACAAAGGCCTCCCACAAGGAAATGGACTGTGCCCAAGGCTATTCACGCTATGTATTAACCCGATAGCGTGGAAGCTGAAGGCTACAGAAGGATACAGACTTTCTAAACCCATTAGTAAGAAAATAACGGATTTGCTATACATTGATGATTTAAAGGTCTTCGCAGCATCTTCAGGTAAACTTGGAAGAGTGCTAAGGTCAACTAAGTCAGAAATGGCAAATGTCGGCTTACAATGGAATGAGAGAAAGTGTTTGGTGGTGCATGTCAAGAGAGGTGAGTTGGATACAAGATCAGTAGAAATGGAAGTAGGTGAATCGGATGTGATTACCAGGGAGCGTACTACAAGTTCCTAGGGGTTATGGAAAATGTGAAACAGGATGACAGCCGGGTGCTAAAGTGTGCAGCGAAGGTCTACCTACAAAGGTTATCGGTGATTTGGTCCAGCCCACTATCAGATTTCAACAAAGCTTTGGCGACAAACCAGTTTGCACTTCCTACTCTCAGTTACTTAATGTGGACGCAAGTATGGCCCATAGCAGAGCTTCAAAGACTGGACAGAGAAACTCGTAAAGTGATCAGTGAGAACGGAGGAAAACATCCACTAGGATCAACAGCGCTGATGTATCTTCCTCGGAAAAGTGGAGGAAGAGGCTTAACATCAGTAGAACACGAGTATAAGTTAATAAAGATCAAGGCAGCAGTCAAATTATACGCCAACACAAACGAAACCATGACTACAGTGAGGGACTTTGAAAAAAAAGCAGAACGAGTGGGAAGCCAGTCACTGACTAAAGATGCGGTCAGATATGCAGAAGAACTAAATATGATGTTGAGTCTGGAGTACCCAGAGCCGAAGTGCCGTACAAGAGATGGTGAAGAAATTAGTGGTCGGAAGATTGGAGTATGGGCAAAAGTCGCTCAACAGAAGAAATACTTTGAAGAAATGAGAGAAGAGAAATGGCAAGGGAAGTTGTTTAAGAACAGATGGGAAGATGACGACATAAGCAGTGACTGCTTTGGGTGGATGTCAGGATGGAGAACAGCGCCGTCGCATACAATCGCAGACGTGCATGATCTTTACCAACAGCTACTACCAACAAAAATATACCATCAGAAGAAAACCCGATTGAATACCAGCTCAGACGTGCAATGCAGGTTATATGTGGTAAAACACCGGAGAGCCTGTCTCACATCCTAGCAGGCTGTAGTGCTCTGGCTCAAACAAAGTATCTAGCCAGACACAACGCAGCTCTAAAGGTCCTGTTTTTTGAGATGCTAAGGGATCGAGAGTTGATATCATCAGTCCCACCTTGGTACTCGCCTGCAAAGCCTAAGCCTGTGTATGAAAACGAACGCGCGAAAGCTTTCTGGGATATACCACTGTACGCGGAAAACACAGAAGTAAGAGCCAACCGGATTGACGCAAGGATAATAGATAAGATGGAAAAGAAGGTGATCGTGATTGAAATGAGCTGTCCATGGATAGAAAATCGTCAGCTAAAAGATGAGGAAAAGACCCAGAAGTATGGACCGCTACGATGGGAGTTGAAGAGGCAATTTCCGGGATACCAAATCATCCAAAACAACATCATTATAGACGTACTTGGAGGGTACTCTAAGGAAGTTGAAAAGAGAGTAAAGACGCTGATTGGTGTAAGAAGTGGAGAGACCCTAAGGCGAATGCAGAAAGCAGTACTCTGCAACAGTTTGAACATCGCACGTTCCTTTAAGGTTCTAGTGGAATAGTACATTAATGTTTAGATAGCTAATTTTTAAAAGGATAGAACTTATACCAAATAGTTATTTTATATTAACGGAACAACTTGTTTTTTCTGTTGGGTTTTTTTTTAACTAACTTTTAGAATTTGTCATTTAATATTTAACGCAACAATTGGCTACGTTCGCGCCCAATTGGTGTTTTTGATTTACTGAGTATTCAGAAGTTGTACACTAATAATAATAATAATAATAACAACAATAATAATAATAATAACAATAATAATATTAATAATAATAACAATAACAATAACAATAATAATAGTAATAATAATAATAATAATATAATAATAATAATACTAATAATGATAATAACGATAATAATAATAATAATAATAATAATAATAATAATAATAATAATATAACAATAATAATAATAATAATTGATTCTTCTGTCGACGCAGATTTGCAAGATTTTGCAGATTTATATAATAATAATGATGATAATAATAATATAATAATAATAATAATAGTAATAATAATAATAATAACAACAATAACAATATTAATAATAATAATAATAATAATAACATAATAATAATAATGATAATCAACCTCGTCCCCAGGGCATTTTGCCTCCACGTTGGGAGGTCGGCGAAAATGGCCCTGGCATTGGCTGGTCGATTCTATAATCGGATTGGCCGGTTTAAAAACTTGATTAATTCAGATACAGTGTAATTTATTCATCAAAATATGAATTGCAATAAATCCACTCTGCGAAGTTCATCCAAAGAATTGTAACGATAGCTTTGGTTAAAGTCAAGAACAACATTAGATATATGTTTCTTCCAGACATTTAAATGTATCCTGGATAATCGTGGGGAGTATCATGATGAATAATGCTAGCCAGTTGCATTTATGATAAAGGTTCACATGAGTGATTCGGCAGAGCGTTAAATATTTCTTATTTATTATTCATGTATACGTATTATACAAAAACGAAACACAAAGACTGCATAAATTTTCTTGCCAAAACACCCCAAAATTCTGGGTGTCACGTGACCAGCCGATGCCAGGGCCATTTTCGCCGACTACCAACGTGGAGGCAAAATGCCCTGGGGACGAGGTTGAATGATAATAATGATAATAACGATAATAATAATAATAATAATATAACAATAATAATAATAATAATAATAATAATAATGATATAATAATAATAATAACGATAATAATGATAACGATAATAATAATAATAATATTTAATACTTATATAGCGCAAATGATAATAACAATAATAACATATAATAATGATAATAATAATAATAACGATAATAATAATAACAATATAACAATAACAATAACAATAATAATAATAATAATAATAATAATAATAATAATAATGATATAATAATAATAATAATAATAATAATAATAATAATAATAACGATAACGATAATAATAATAATAATATTTAATACTTATATAGCGCAAATTAACATAGTGTTATGATCAAATGCGCTTTACATACTGCTATATCTAATATAAAGTAATAAAAATAACTAAACGATGAGAGCTATTTACAATTGATATAACGAATCAGTTCTGAAATTATACATTAAAAGCTTCTCTAAAACAGTGGGTCTTGAGCAATGACTTAAAAATACTAAAATTCTCCTGATTTCTTATTGAAACAGGAAGGCTATTGCATACTTTTGCTGAGGCATTAGAAAATGCTCTATCTCCTAGTGTCTTTTTCGACCTTGCAGTGTTGTGCTGTATAATATTCCAGTATTTGATCTCAAGCTATAACGATGTATCTTCCTGATATTTACTAAATTACTTAGATATTCAGGGGCGTGTCCATGTATACATTTAAAAGCGAGCATTGCAATTTTAAAGTTAACTCTAAATTTAACTGGTAGCCAGTGCAATCTAATTAAAGAAGGTGTGATATGATCGTGCTTTGGAACCGAGCACACCAGGCGGGCTGCTGCATTCTGCACTCTCTGAAGCTTGTTGAGTTGCGTAGCCGAAACACCAAACAATAAGCTGTTACAATAATCTATTCTTGACATTACTGCATGAACAATCATTTTTCTATCTTCAAAGCATAGAAATCTCATAAATCACAGATTGACAGGTCTTATTGTCGTGTTCATACAGGTGATGTATAACAAATAAGTTCCCAACAGAGCCAGGCGAAGAATCCAACGTAGTTTAACGCTACTCTGGCTTAAAAGTTTTTTTGAACGTAGCCTAAAAAGTTACTGTTCATGAGCCAACATTTCGACACTCCGATCTAGTGTCTTCATCCGGGGTGATCGTTGTGAAAACAGGTCCCAGATCGATACTCTCAAATAGAACGGTTGGTTATAATTTTTGAATTTTTGAAGCACCAATCCAGGGTATCATCAAAGACCTTGTTTGCACATTAACCGGTTTAGACGGGGTTAGTACTAGGATGGATGACCGCTTGGGAATCACCCCATTTGTGTCCCCAATTAGCTGTCAATGCTAAAGAATCTAGACACTGAAATAAAGTTTATTATTATTTATTATTTATTGTTGTCCAGTTTTGAACTTATGTGAGTAGAGTTGTAGTTGATATCCCTTGTGCTTCGTGGGTTTTTCCATCGGGTTCTCCGGTTTTCCTCCCTCCGTAAAACCAACACCTACATCTTAGCTGTGATCCGTGGTCTGAACTGTGTTGCACGGCGGCTGCCTGGAGCGCCTTTGATATGCCTCGACACGGCCACGTTGATCTGCGTCCTTCGTAATTCAGCCGCTGGCTGCGAGTAAGAATGATTAGCCCCCAGTCCTTTATCCTTTAAGTCAATTTGCATCTTGTTGAGAAATAAATGTAAGATCCTAAGGATTACAAGGAGACCAAGTTCAGTAATTTATAATTACACATTGTACGACCTAGAACTTTCCTGTACTGATGTGAAGTTAGATCTGGGCATTACAATCTCCAGTGACTTGAAATGGGCCGCCCATATAATGAACATCATTGCAAAGCGTAACAAGATGCTTGGCCTCTTGAAACGAACCTGCTTCTATCTGCCGGATACTCGTGTTAGGAAGACATTATACCTCTCATTTGTCAAAAGCCAACTTTCATATGGTTCCGAGATCTGGTCGGCTCAAAGTAATACCTGGATGAAGAGGGTGGAAGGTGTTCAAAGGGGAGCTACGTTATGGATTCTGAAGAAGAAACGAGAACTGACGTACTCTGAACGTCTAAAAGTCTTAAACCTTTTGCCACTAGCCTACGACCGTGAAATCCGTGACTTGATCTTTTACTACAAACGTAAATATAAACTTAGAGATCTAAACGTCGACTATTTTAATCCTGTACATAATTGTAACACCCGATCTGGCTCGTCCTCACTTCTTAAAACCCCACAATGTAAAACTAGTACCTTTCAAGGATCTTACTTTAATAGAATAGTTAAACCCTGGAACTATTTACTTAAGCATGCACCATCTGAAATATTTTCTTCTTTAACTAGGTTTAAGTCCTATCTACGCCTAACTTATACTGAACTCATGAACACTACCTTTGACCCAGATTCGCATTGTTCCTATTCCATATGCAGGAATTGTTCCTGTCATGTCTAGCCCAACTTAATCTTCGATAGATCTATGTATACATCATTACTTTTTTTTAAATTTTATTTTAATTTTACGGTGAGCACCTTGCATGGGACTTTTCTCGTTCGTGCTCGCCGAATTTGGATTTGTAATTTTATACTCTCTCTCTCTTGGTCGAAATAAAAGTTGAAAGAACATAAATATGGAACCTTTCTTCACAATGATCACCCCTGATGAAGACACTAGACCGGGGTGTCGAAACGTTGGGTCATCAACAGTAACTTTTTAAGTTGCGTTCAAAAAACTTTTTCTTGCGCTCAAAAGCAACGTTCTTGATGTAATATTTTTAGCGCCAAACAGAGCACCGGTCTTGTCTGATTTTATCCAGAAACTCATTAACTCTGAAACTCCGAATTAGCTTATCGCAGCCTAGACCTAGGCCTTCTATTCCCTATTTGGGGGCTGGGATGACCGAGAGGATTGAGGAGAGACAACGGGAAATAGAAGGCCTAGTAGATTTCCCAATCAAAACTGCCCCACTCTAGATTCTCAAAGTTGGTGGCGCCAAATCTCAAGTTATTGATATTTTTGTCGAGTTAATGGCAGTTCAAGGTATTGTTGAAGAATCTACGATATAAATCGGGTATTCTTGGCATTCTGTGAAAGTTATTTGATTTCCCGAACGAATCCTTATTCCTTGGAGTCGAATGCATTTTATGTCAAATTAAGGTGAATTCGTGAGTGTAGTGTAAACGTTTGCCACATGCATGGCCAATGCTTCATGATTTTCTGTTGATGTTTCTCTGAAGATGATTGTGAAATGGTAATATATTTGCCAAGAGTATTTTACGCTTGAAAGATGTCATATTTTCGTGTGTCTAATAGTCGAATCCAGAGCGTGAAGTTGATAGGAATCGATCAGAGGACAATTGCTAGAAATAATTTTAACTTAATATTATGGTTGTAAAATATAGATTTGATATTTACAGTAAGTGGTTGCTCGATGCCGTTGGTTGTAACTGTGAGAAAAATGAATAAATACAATGGTCTGGGATTTGGCAAATCTACTAGGCTTTTCCGGAGCATTAACTCTGCTTACGTCATGAAGCGAATTTAGTTCCCAGTCCCATAGGCCACAGCTCAGCCAAGGAAAGGCCTATGTCTAGGCTAAGCTTACGCCTGCTCAAAAACCATGCATGTGTTGTTATTTTTTGAATTCCGCCCACCGAATATGTTTGTTTAAGAGAACCAATCAGAACGTGAACCAATAATAGCGATGTCAATGTTTTGACAACTTTCGAAATGTGATTTATGAAACCCGTGAAGCGTGGAAGAATAGCGAACGACGCGGAAGACCCAACACTAATTTGCCGTCAATCAAAATCAATATTCTGACCAATCAGAAGTCTCCGTCACCCAGCGGACGGACAATTAAAAAACACATGGTTTTGGGGCAGGCGGTACTTCCCGTTGCCCGCCTACAGCCCGCGCCAGAACCCACTAATACCGCCAGCTACGTAGGCTAGTCTATTATTTATGTCGACGCAATCTTTTGTAACCCATCGTTAATAAAAAGATTGTTATAGTCTTAGCTAAGCCACGAAATGTATTAATTTATGAAGTCTTCGCTATGATCACGAAACACACGAACAACGTTTTGATGTTCTATTTCAGTTCCTTTCAGCACTATTTATTCACAGTCAAGTAAACGAACGCGTATCGAAGCGAGTTCAACAGTTTTTCAGCCCGCTTTGCAGGGACGAAACCATCACATGGATATTTTCATCCAGGTTAACCGACCGGGATCCTGGCAAACCGGGCTAGCCCGCTTGACATGTAATCGAAACGTTGAAAAAACATATAATTAATATAGGATGCGGGCTAGCTCGGTTAACCGGTCCAGCCCGGTCCATGTAATCACCCCCTTAAAAACATCAAACTGTACCATCTGCAACATGTGCATCGACCTGCATGGCCTCAACATGCAAGTAACTTGTAATTTGAATAATATGAGACCAAATGCATAACATAGATTGTTATATAGCTAGAGTTTCACTGGATGCAACGATGACTGTCATTGGTTGGTTTGTGGTCACATGACCTTAGCTAAATTTCAATGTCTACCGAGCGGGCAATAATTGAGAACTTATTGCCTGTTCGGTCAATAAGTTTGCAATTGTTGCCCGCTAGAACTTAGCTAGAACTTGAACTCTTCACGGCATCCTATAAACAAAAGCTTGTTTGGTAACTAAAAAAAAAACTAAAAAATGTATAGGTCTTCAAAGCATGTGTGAAGATTAACTGGAGAAATGTATTGCTGTTCTTTTGTTCTGAGACTCAAATTTGTTTGGTTGAAGTGAAATTACGGACATAGGCGAAATGTTTTGGTAAGTCTTAGCGTTTGTCTTTTGTGTACTTTCCCTTGATAAACGTCGAAATTATTCAGCGAAACTCAAGCTATATAACAAAATACTTAATGTCTGATCTCTCGGGAAACAGTTAGTTTTGTTTTCCCTCGAGTCTCGATATTTCCCTCGACTTCGTCTCGGTCTTCAAGACTCTCGGGAAAACAAAACTAACTGTTTCCCTCGGGAGCAGACATTAAGTGTATATTACTTGACCCCTGTTGTTTCCATCGGTGAACACCGAATGCATACGCAATATATATTAACTATGCGCAATCCGATGGTTAAGATATATAAGTTGACAATGTTTAACTGTCGGTAAGCATCTCACGCACCTATGGCTATATTGGACATGTATGACTGACATAGCTCTAATGTAGTGTTAAACCTGTAATGTACAATATGCGTGTCTTACTCGTAATGTCAAGTTAACTTTATAACCAATCAAGAACTTCACAACTTCTATTTGATTGTTCTCAACTGCATCAAACTGTAGCGAAAAAGAAAAAAAGAAAACCAATAGGAAATAAAGAATAGACCGAGTGAACATAAATAAGAGTAATAATTAATAGAAGGAAAGAAGGGAAAGAAAGAAAATAAAGGAAAGAAGGATGTAAAGAAGGAAAGGAGAAGGGAGAAAGGGGGAAAGAGAGAAAGGGAAAGAGGGATGGAGCAGGAGGGAAAGAGGTATTGAAGGGAAAGAGGTAAAGATATAGAGACGGAAGGAGGGAACGGGGGAAGGAGGGAAGCAAGCAAGCAAGCAAGCAAGCAAGCAAGCAAGCAAGCAAGCAAGCAAGCAAGCAAGCAAGCAAGCAAGCAAGCAAGCAAGCAAGCAAGCAAGCAAGCAAGCAAGCAAGCAAGCAAGCAAGCAAGCAAGCAAGCAAGCAAGCAAGCAAGCAAGCAAGCAAGCAAGCAAGCAAGCAAGCAAGCAAGCAAGCAAGCAAGCAAGCAAGCAAGCAAGCAAGCAAGCAAGCAAGCAAGCAAGCAAGCAAGGAAGGAAGGAAGGAAGGAAGGAAGCAAGGAAGCAAGGAAGCAAGGAAGCAAGGAAGGAAGGAAGGAAGGAAGGAAGGAAGGAAGGAAGGAAGGAAGGAAGGAAGGAAGGAAGGAAGGAAGGAAGGAAGGAAGGAAGGAAGGAAGGAAGGAAGGAAGGAAGGAAGGAAGGAAGGAAGGAAGGAAGGAAGGAAGGAAGGACAATATACAGTTGCCTACCAATGGAGGTCGCAGTTTACAGTCTAACGATGACAAATTACCACCAAGCTAAAATAAAAGACATAAGGACTTTCATCGATTTCTCACGTGGAAAAATACAAATTTTTCATGTGGGAAAATTCAAAACAACTTGACAATAGTGGGAAAATACCAAAATAAGAAGGAAAACGTGCTATTTAGATTTTATAACAAATAAATCATTTTCTATCAGTGCAAAAAAATGGAATTAAAATACGTTTTCATACAATGTGAAAAAATAAAATTATTGTAGCCCGCAAGGTCTTCATTTGGTGATGCGTAATTTGAGTAGTTTTTCTTCGGTCACTTTTTTTTACTAAAATGGTATTTTCGAGGTTACAGCTCCGCAACGTTTTGATATTTTGCTGAAACCTTCGTGGGTTGCTAACTACATAACTAGAGACTTTAAGATGCTATAGGACGACGACGGCGGTTAAAAAGCAAGATACGTTTTACAATTTAAAGAAGTCACGGTTAACTATCTATTATATTTGATATTTGAAGCTAGTTTAATGACTTCCCAAACGCCCCGTATTGCTAAAATGATTGTAGTGTCCGTATTGAGGTCAATGTCAAGCAACAGTTCTCATCTTTTGGTCGTCGACGTCGTCCTGAAGACGTGAAAAAGCTATAAGTGGACTGGCGTAAAGTTTACTCTTGGGACTAAAAATTATGTATTCTCTTTGTTTTGCAAAATGATTTCTTTTGTTTAAAGGACGTCGTCGTTGAGGTTGACGTCGTAGATCTTAAAGTCTCTACCCTCCTACAAAAACGTGTCGACGGTTTTTTGACAGATTTTTTTAGTCATCGGTCATCCCATAATTAACAATTTCTAAATTCGAAACTCCATAAAATATGTATTATTTTTTTTATTTATTTATTTATTTGTTTATTTATATATTTATTTATTTATTTATTTATTTATTTATTTATTTATATATTTATTTATTTATTTATTCGGCTTCCACGGTACAACTTCGTACAATGTTGCAAGTCTATAAAAGGCCCCAGGGCCAACTACACACGTAAAAATCTCACAGCTTGTCAACAGGATGTGTTCGCAACATGTTGGTAGCAAGGCTGTTAACAGGTTGTAACAATGCTGTTCATTGGTAACAGCTTGTTGGAACAACTTGTCAGCAGTCTGTTGGAGTCATCAGCCTTGTTACAAGTTGTCACCAACCTGTTACAGACATGTTAACAGACTGGGACAGCCAGTGCGAACACATCACAGTGACAGCCTGTTGAACAGCCTTGTAACAACTTGCTTGCAGGTATGTAACAGCTTGCGCGTTTTTACGTGTGTAGACAAACTGCCAAAAATAATAATTTAAATAAATTACAAATCTAATTGTTTTACAGCCAGTTAAAAACATCTGATGGTTTAAGGTCTTCGTTAAGGTTTGCCGGGCCATTTCGGCAAAGCGCTTCGTTAAGCCTGGTTTCCATATAGTTGTAATTGTTGTAATTCAGTCGGCGATTGATCAGCGATCGCTTGCGATATTTTACAACAGTCGTGTTTCCATATAGTTGTAATTGTTGTAATTCAAATCGCCGATTCGCTCGGACTGAGGACTTCTCGGTTTTGACAAAGTTCAGATGAGCCAGGGCGTCTATAAGATAGGGCGGTGAAACGCCAATCTGACGTACTGAAACATGTGTGATGCACTTTAGGCATGGGGCGAGCGCGGCCAACTGCAAATTTTGATCAAAACAAAAAATCCATGTGAAATTCAAGGACGTTGATTAAATCTCTTATAATGCTGCAACTATTGACTCGATTGCTGGTGTAAGTTTTTTGTTTTGTTATCCATACGTTGTACTGTTCATATAACATGGTGGAAGGCATTCTTAAGTATAAAACAACTAAAAGTTCCAATGTTGAAGCCGAAGCCATTTATGGCTTCCTTGTCTAATTTTGCTCCACGCATAGAACATTTTAATTATTTCCTAACTCAAAAACGAGCCAGAACTTAGCTTTTTTAAATACATGTCTGGAAGGCATTAAACTTTATTCCTCTCAAATTTCATCGCGTAATTTTTTGAGCTTTTTTAGCAATAGCGTGTTGATTGCAGCCTAAAAATTTGGTTACAGTTGAGAAATTTCCCTGGCTCGAATGTTCTGAAAATGTACGTATTTGAAAGGTAGTTAAACGTCTTGTGGTCACTTTTATATTTTTAATCGACAAAAGAATACATGTTCTTCTTACCGTATGATCATCCTTCACCAGAAACCAAAATATAAAGAGGAAATGTGAATTCTCTTCCAGCACATTTTCGTTTCGTTCATCATGGCGGCTTCCGCAGTTCCAACTCGCACTCGTTTTGTAAAATATTTAATAACTTGTCCTGGCACCAGAACTTAGCAAATCCAAGGACGGTTACTCCATTAATAGATCTATCTTTGGTATAAATATTGTTACTTAATTTTTTGAGCTTTTTTTGCTGCATGCGAACAAACACGTCGCAAAGGGAAAAAATATATTTGGCAGACATTGCTAAAGACGCGCGAGGACTGGGGCAGGTAAATAATCTCCTTCAATGTTCGAATATTCGGGGGGTCCCGCGCATCACACATACTTCAGGGCACACGGCTCGTTTCCCCGCCCTATCTTATAGACGCCCTGGATGAGCTAAGTTTGATATTCAAAAACAAATTGAATGACTAAAACTTTGTTTGTGATCATTTTCACAGTTTATATAACAATATGACAAGCATTATTTACAAGTTCAGTAACTTCGCCGCTTAAATCTCATGTTTCGTGAACGTTTGACGACAGTTGCAAACATTTGAACTGGCGTACGGCATTCAAGTCTTCGAACTAGTCATTTAGTAGACTTCTTTAACAAAATCAGGGTTTTTTGAAAGGATTTGGCTGGTTTTTGTAAATAATTTTGTGTTTTACGTTGCAAACATCTACCAAAAAGTCACCGACTGTCGGCGATTGATGTTTCCATTAACTGTTGTCGCATCGGCGACTGTTGTAATTGTTGTAGAAGTTGAACCTGATTCAACTTCTACAACAGTCGCCGACTGTCGCCGATTGGATAACAACAAGCGTTTCCATTAAGTTGTAATTGTTGTAAGACTTGATCGGCGGCAGTCGCCGACTGAATTACAACTATATGGAAACCAGGCTTTAGAAACCTATTAATTTGTAGAATACAACGTTGTATTTGATGTTGCAATAAACACAAGCCAATAATTGTTGCAAATTTTTCAAGTAAAACCAGAGAGCTTCACTCAGGGCGACTTAAGAACAAAGCGTTTCATTTTGTTCAAACAATTTTTTTCGCAGTTCGATTCCGAGATAAATTTCCAGTAAAACGGTGTCAGCGTTTTTTTATTTATTGCCTGGTTCCGATTTGGACTTATTTTGTCCGAATATTGGTCGAAAAACAGCATTTTCATTTTTCAACTTTGGTCGTCAATAAATTCAGCAAAAATCGACATACCAAAAAACGCTGACACCGTTTCGCTGGAAATTTATCTCGAAGTTAAACTGAAAAAAAAAAGATTTTGAACAAAATAAAACGCGTTTTACTTGAGTCGCCTGGAATGAAGCCCTCTGGTTTTATTCAAAAAAATTACAACTATTATTGGTTTGTATTTATCGCAAAATCAAAGACAACATTGTATTCTACAAATTAATACTGACAAATTGAGAGCGTTTTACCGAAATGACCCTGCAAACTTTAACGAAGACCGTAACTGGTAGGGAAACATTATAAAAAATATATAAAAACTTCAAAAAACAAAAATCGCCGATACATTTTTGTAGCAGGATATGTAGTTAGCAACCCAGTAAAATTTCAGTCAAAAATTTTAAAATGTTGCAAAGTTGTACCTTTTCAAAAATACTATTTTGGAAAGAAACCGACCAGAAAGATCTTCGTGTAACGGTAGTTTCAGCATGGATATTTAAAAGGACTGGATAGGCCTTTTGACTGGTTAAATCGCAATCACAGTCTGCAAAATGGTTGAAACCTAGTTGGAAATTATGTCACGAATGGCGCGAGTATGCTTGTTTTACTAAGGTTTTTAAATTTAAATTCTTCATATTCTCATATGCAGATGACTATGTTGACGTTTCAAATGATTTTATCGCCTTACAAACCTGCCTATAAGCCACAATCGAGTGCTCGAGGTAAACGTTGTTGATCTTTGTTTTGATGTTTTCTGTGTTGTTTGAAAGGAACTGGAATCGCAAAATAGTACTTTGTCTTGCTTGAAATTTGCGATGCATTTCTAACCTAGTAAACCTTGATATTTTCTTTTAAAATGAGTAATAATAGATGGACATTGTATCGTACTGTGGCTTTGTTGTATTTACAGGCAGTTCGATTATTAGTATTAATCCTAAACTTTGAATATACTAGGGGTTTTTTAAAGCTTGTCAATTTCAAGAAGGTTGTTATGCTCACGCTATCAAATTCTTATCCAGTCTTTTTACTATCCATGGCTTCAGTAATTAGTCCCGCAAAAATCTCATTCTTCACCTTGGGAAAAAATATTTCAATCCGATTTTGTGTTGATTTTTTTGGCACTGATAAAATATAATATTTATTTTTACAAAATTGAAATAAAAAAATCGGTGCTTGTTCATAGACTGTCCTTTTCAAATTTCACAGAGAAAAAATTATGGAAATTTTGTTTGCCTGACATCGATATATACCAAATTGCAATACACTGCTCACCTTGTATAAAACGTATAAAGCTTGCACATGACCATGGGCTGCGGCAGTGTGTACAGCTGTCTTGTGGTTCTCCTGAGGGATAGTACTATTGACGTTACAACTAGCAGCTAGCGCCAAAATCTGACGAACATCGCCATGTTTTGCAGCAAAAAATAACTTCCTAGGCGACGAACGAGACCGCTTTCCTTGGATATGGCTAAAAACAAACAAACAAACAAAAACAATAAAGTAGATAAATACGCAAAGGTAAAACCTTTACTTAACAATTATTCGCCGAAGACGAGGTGAATCTTGGTGATTGCTATATAGCTAGAGTTTCACTGGATACAACGATGACTGGTTGGTTTGTGGTCCCATGACCTTAGCTAAATTTCAATGTCCACCGAGCGGGCAATAATTGAGAACTTATTGCCTGCTCGGTCAATAAGTTTTCAAATTGTTGCCCGCTAGAACTTTGAACTCTTCACGGCATCGAGCATCCTATAAACAAAAGCTTGTTTGGCACGAAAAAAAGAATATTTATAGGTCTTCAAAGTCTTTAAAGCATGTGTGAAGATTGACTGGAGAAATGTATTGCTGTTCTTTTGTTCTGAGACTTATATTTGTTTGGTTGAAGTGAAATTACGGAGCCAGGCGAAATGTTTTGGTAAGTCTTAGCGTTTGTCTTTTGTGTACTTTCCCTTGATAAAACGTCGAAATTATTCAGCGAAACTCAAGCTACATAACAAAACACTTAGGCCCCGTTTACACTATTACGGGACGGTGGTGGTCCGAATTGAGGTGAGCGTTCCGTAACAAAAAAATCGTCTGTTTACACTATGACGGTACGGTAAATTTACCATAGCGTAGTGATTTGGAGCCGCAGTGCTAAGCGTAGTGACTTCGCTACGGAAAACCACTCCGGAATAGTGTAAACACAACAAAGAAACGTAGTGATTTTTCAACGGAAGACTGACCGTACCGTAATAGTGTAAACGGGGCCTTAATGTCTGATCCCTCGGGAAACAGTTAATTTTGTTTTCCCTCGAGTCTCGATCTTTCCCTCAACTTCGTCTCGCGGGAAATATCAAGACTCTCGGGAAAACAAAACTAACTGTTTCCCTCGGGAGCAGACATTAAGTGTATAATAATAACCGAGACGAATGAATAATTGTTTTAGTATAAATACATATTTTCGTACTTTTAGGAACAACATTTTCTTTGAAATTGTTAATTTCCTTGTCTGTCTCATTGACAAATTGGCTGGCGGCCATTTTGAATAAACGCTGTAGGTGATTATCGAGAATTAGTCCGAAGTAGCTCGACCAATCAGCGCGCGCGATTTTCTATAATCACCTGTGTATGTATACTAACAGATATTATTATATGGCTCTGTCACATGAGCGATCTTAACACGTCTTTTCAACGATATAATTTGTCCCTGAGCGGTTCTTACAAACAGTTCTCGAACTCACTGACAGTATATGTTACTGATGATGGCCCTCTCAGAGAGAATTTTCTCGCCATCAGGTTTAGCTAGATGTGATGTGGTCTCTTCCCATATTGAACGAGTTAATTTCAAGGAGAGGATGACTAAAAACAAGATTTGTTTTTTGTTCGGGTTCTTTATTATTTTCTTTTTGCCAAGCTTCGATTACGGTACCCCATGAATGTCCCAAGTTTTGGGAATTGGGGTAAAACCGTTTTGGGGATCCTGTACTGCTTTACAGACTACTGTTTAATCTGTCTAAATATTCAGTTTGACCAACCTTTCTTCCTCGACTTTCTTCAACAGCTCGGCTAGTTCTTTTATATTACCAAAGTGAAGAACGTTATCTGTTAAAGCAGTAAGTTATAAAAGTCAAGATAAAGATTAGGGTAGTCACGCTTACAAATACATAGCCTGCGTGCGTAACAAACGTTTCTTAGTAGACGATTGCTACGCAGGTTACTGATGAGTTTCCCGCGTTCCTTCCTTCCTTCCTTCTCTTTCTTTCTTTCTTTCTTTCTTTCTTTCTTTCTTTCTTTCTTTCCTTCCTTCCTTCCTTCCTTCCTTCCTTCCCCCTCCCTCCCTCCCTCCCTCCCTCCCTCCCTCCCTCCCTCCCTCCCTCCCTCCCTCCCTCCCTCCCTCCCTCCCTCCCTCCCTCCCTCCCTCCCTCCCTCCCTCCTTCCTTCCTTCCTTCCTTCCTTCCTTCCTTCCTTCCTTCCTTCCTTCCTTCCTTCCTTCCTTCCTCCTTCCCTCCTTCCCTCCTTCCCTCCTTCCCTCCTTCCCTCCTTCCCTCCTTCCCTCCTTCCCTCCTTCCCTCCCTCCTTCCCTCCCTCCTTCCCTTCCTTCCTTCCTTCCTTCCCTTCCCTTCCCTTCCCTTCCCTTCCCTTCCCTTCCCTTCCCTTCCCTTCCTTTCCCTTCCTTTCCCTCCCTCCCTCCTCCTTTCCTACCAGTTAAGAGAAAAAATACTTATAAACTCACAAACCTTCGTGGTCAGTTGAAGTAACTTTTTCCACGACATCATTCATTCGTGCGGACCAACGTTCTTTTGTCGAGTTATTTTCAGTCAAGCGGTGATATTCAATTCTGCTATTATCTTCGTCTGGCCTTCAATCAAAAATTAGAGAGAAAGACATGTAAACACCCTAAGAATTTTTCAACACAATGAATCTTTATATAAATTTCAAGAAGTTTTATAAGGCATTGGAGTCTTTCAAAAAAGTACTTGCCCCCTGATGCTTCTCAAAAGTTTGTTTATGTCGCTATTTTCGGGAGGAAATTGCCAATTGTTTACCTGTGTCACAGGAAATTCGCTCCCTAAAAACCGACCCTATTCATACATACATACACATTTTAATTAGTTCTTGCCACAAGGTGTTTTTCAAGAGCAATTTACATATTGAAATTTAACATGGGCGAGTCGAAGGCACATCAAAGGTTCTGGCAGCCGCCATACGACACATGTCAGAACACTAAGATCTAGGTGTTGGCTTTACCGAAGGCACAGGAGAGACGAAGTAAACTCTAGTGGCGTACTTTGGTGACCTCCAATTTTTCTTTCATTAAAACTTTCCTTGAAGTATGAGTAATCAATAGGCCGATTTAAAAAAAACGAAAATTAACAAACATGATTTTTCTGGGGGAAAAAGATTATTCGTTCCGCAGAATTTTTTTAAATTCGGCCTATTGATTACTCATACTTCATGAAAAGTTTTAATGAAAAAAATTGGGGGTCACCAAAGTTTTTTTCGAATTAAATTAGTTTGAATGGTAATTGGCAGCCATTTTGAAACGTCATTGTTGCCAACAATGACGTGTCAGTGACTTGTTGCCAGCAACAAGTCATTGACTGTTGGTATTTATTTGGTGTCAGTTTTTGATTGTCAAACTGTTTAATTATGCATAACATTTAGTTTTATTCTTTTTCCGAATTGTTTAATCATTTGTCAAGAAACTGTATGGAGCCACCTTAAATTTCCTATCTTCATTATCTATGATTAAATAACCATTTCTTTTTTCCCATGAATTATATTAATGGTTTGAAAAGATTATGGAACAAACTTAAACGCCCGAGGAGGGCGAATTTCCTGCGATGCGAATTTTCTAGAAGGCAAATTTTCTGGAGAATCAAATTTTCTGTGGGAGAATTTCCAGGGATAAATTGCCTGGGTGAAACATTTCCTAGGGTGGATTTCCTGTGACACCGGCACTGGACTCGAATGACAATAAGCGACTTTGAAAAAAGTGATGGCCTGGGGCGAGGGACCATTTTGGGGGGACAGCAATCTCGTACCCAGAGCCTTCGCCAGCACGCAAACGAAGGCTCTGGGGTAATCCATCGCCGGAAACCGAAAAACCGGTTGCCGCTTGAAAATTGAAAAGAGCATGCGAGGCCAGAAATAGACATGATATCGAGATTATTCTGTGATCGAGATCTTCGCAAATGGAAGGAACCGATGTTTCTTGGGTTGCACTGGATAAGTCATTGCAGAAACTAAACAGAGAAGGTCTACAAATTAAAGATAAACTGACATAGACATCGTTAATTTTGATATAGTATCTGCCAATCAAGTAGTTTTACTTGGCTCGCCGGCACGCGTGACACCAACTTGTATATAATATTTTGTGAATAGATAAGAATGATACAGCTTCTGAGCTTCTCATATAGTTTTTAACGACAACGCGCCATAACCAAGCATGATGAAAAGTAAACATCTCGTAGTTCCTTACTTTTTTGCTACATCGGACAACAATCCCGAATTTCGAAGAACTTTCGGATTACTGGGTGGTATCATTCTTCTCCTCTTTCCTTAAAAATATAACGATGAAGGGTAAGAACAAAATAAATGGCATTTCAAGAGATTGCTTACAAGGAATTGTTGTTTTCAAGACCACCATGTACGCATCTATGACAGAAGTGTTTTAGCAAACATTTTTTTCGTCATGATTAGCGACCTTTAGATTGAGTACGACGACAAAGCCAAACGTTTCAGCACAGAAGTTTGGGTATCGCGTTGGGTATTATTACCATACCATCACCTTCATTATTGTATACCATCACCTTCATTACTGTATACCATCACCTTCATTACCATACCATCACCTTCATTACCATACCATCACCTTCATTACTATACCATCACCTTCATTACCATACCATCACCTTCATTACCATACCATCACCCTCATTCGCATACCATCACCTTCATTACCATACTATCACCTTCACTACCATACCGTCACCTTCACTTCCATACTATCACCTTTATTACCACATCATCGCACCTTCATTACTCATTACTATACCATTACCTTCATTACCATCACCTTCATTACCATACCATCAGCTTCATTACCATACCATCACCTTCATTACCATAACCTTCATTACCATCACCTTCATTACCATACTATCCCTTCATTCGCATACCATAAGCAATCAAACACTAATATCTTTAGAACCATTACAATCAAACACTAATTTTTAGAACCATCACAACCAAACACTAATCTTTAGAACCATCACAATCAAACAACCATCACAATCAAACACTAATCTTTAGAACAATCGCAATCAAACACTAATATCTTTAGAACCATTACAATCAAACACTAATTTTTAGAACCATCACAACCAAACACTAATCTTTAGAACCATCACAATCAAACAACCATCACAATCAAACACTAATCTTTAGAACAATCGCAATCAAACACTAATATCTTTAGAACCATTAAAATGAAACACTAATTTTTAGAACCATCATAATCAAACACCAGTCTTTAGAACCATCACAATCAAACACTAATCGTTAGAATCATTATGGCATCACAACCAAACACTAATCCTTAGAACCATCACAATCAAACACTAATCTTTAGAACCATCATAATCAAACAACCATCACAATCAAACACTAATCTTTAGAACAATCGCAATCAAACACTAATATCTTTAGAACCATTACAATCAAACACTAATTTTTAGAACCATCACAAGCAAACACTAATCTTTAGAACCATCACAATCAAACAACCATCACAATCAAACACTAATCTTTAGAACAATCGCAATCAAACACTAATATCTTTAAAACCATTAAAATGAAACACTAATTTTTAGAACCATCATAATCAAACACCAGTCTTTAGAACTATCACAATCAAACACTAATCGTTAGAACCATTATGGCATCACAACCAAACACTAATCCTTAGAACCATCACAATCAAACACTAATCTTTAGAACCATCACAATCAAACAACCATCACAATCAAACACTAATCTTTAGAACAATCGCAATCAAACACTAATATCTTTAGAACCATTACAATCAAACACTAATTTTTAGAACCATCACAACCAAACACTAATCTTTAGAACCATCACAATCAAACAACCATCACAATCAAACACTAATCTTTAGAACAATCGCAATCAAACACTAATATCTTTAGAACCATTAAAATGAAACACTAATTTTTAGAACCATCGTAATCAAACACCAGTCTTTAGAGCCATCACAATCAAACACTAATCGTTAGAACCATTATGGCATCACAACCAAACACTAATCCTTAGAACCATCACAATCAAACACTAATCTTTAGAACCATCATAATCAAATACTAATATTTAGAACCATCACAATGAAACACTAATCTTTAGAACCATCACAATAAACCACCAGTCTTTATAATCATCACACTGAAACACTAATCTTTAGATTTTAGAAACATCAAAATAAACCAGTAATCTTCAGAACCACCAACATCACAATCACAATCAAACAATAATCATTAGGACAAGCACAATCAAACACTAATCTTTAGAACAATCACAATCAAATACTAATCTTTAGAACAATCACAATCACAATCACAATTACAATCACAATCACAATCACAATCACAATCACAATCACAATCACAATCACAATCACAATCACAATCACAATCACAATCACAATCACAATCACAATCACAATCACAATCACAATCACAATCACAATCAAACACTAATCTTTAGAACCATTAACATCAAACAATAATCTTTAGAACCATCACAACCAAACACTAATCATTAGGACAAGCACAATCAAACACTAATCTTTGGAACCATCATCACAATCAACCACTAATCTTTATGACAAGCACAATCAAACACTAATCTTTAGAAACATCACAATCAAATACTAATCTTTAGAACAATAACACAATCACAATCAAACACTAATTTTTAGAACCATCATCACAACCAAACACTAATCTTTGGAACCAACACAACCACCCACTAATCTTTAGGACAAGCACAACCAAACACTAATCTTTACAAACATCACAATCAAACACCAATCTTTACAACCGTCACAATAAACCACCAGTCTTTAGGTTTTAGAACCATCACAATCAAACAATAATCTTTAGAACCATTACAATCAAACAACCATCACAATCAAACACTAATCTTTACGACAAGCACAATCAAACACTAATCTTTAGAAACATCACAATCAAATACTAATCTTTAGAACAATAACAATCACAATCAAACACTAATTTTTAGAACCATCATCACAACCAAACACTAATCTTTGGAACCAACACAACCACCCACTAATCTTTAGGACAAGCACAACCGAACACTAATCTTTAGAAACATCACAATCAAACACCAATCTTTAGAACCGTCACAATAAACCACCAGTCTTTAGGTTTTAGAACCATCACAACCAAACAATAATCTTTAGAACCATTACAATCAAACAACCATCACAATCAAACACTAATCTTTAGAACCATCACAATCAAACACTAATCTTTAGATTCATCACAATCAAACACTAATCTTTAGAACCATCACAACCAAACAATAATCTTTAGAACCATCACAATCAAACACTAATCTTTAGAACCATCACAATCAAATACTAATCTTTAGAACCATCACAATCAAACACTAACCTATAGAAACATAAAAATCACACACTAATTTTTAGAACTATCACAATCAAACACTAATCTTTAGAAACATCACAATCAAACACAAATCTTTAGAACCATCACAATCAAATACTAATCTTTAGGACAAGAACAATCAAACACTAATCTTTAGAACCATCACAACCAAACACTAATCTTTAGAACCACCAACATCACAGTCAAACACTAATCTTTACAACCAACACAACCAAACACTAGTCTTTACAACCATCACAATCAAACAATAATTTCAGAACCATCACAACCAAATAATAATCTTTAGAACCATCACAATCAAACACCAATCTTTAGAATCATCACAATCAAATACTAATCTTTAGGACAAGAACAATCAAACACTAATTTTTCGAACCATTAGCATCACAATCAAACATTAATCTTTAGAACCATCACAATCAAACACTAATCTTTAGAACCATCACAATCAAACACTAATCTTCAGAACCATCACAATCAAATACTAATCCTTAGGACAAGCACAATCAAACACTAATCTTTAGAACCACAACCAAACACTAATCTTTAGAAACATTACAATCAAATACCAATCTTTAGAACCATGAAAACCAAACACTAATCTTTAGAACAATCACAACCAAACACAAATTTTTAGAACCATCACAATCAAATACTAATCCATAGAACAATCGCAATCAAACACTAGCCTTTGGAACCATCACCATAAAGGACTAATCTTTAGAACCATCACAATCAAATCCTAATCTTTAGAACCATCACAATCAAACACAAATCTTTAGAACCATCACAATCAAATACTAATCTTTAGGACAAGAACAATCAAACACTAATCTTTAGAACCATTAGCATCACAATCAAACACTAATATTTAGGACAAGCACAATCAAGCATTAATCTTTAGAACCATCACAATTAAACTAGTGTTTAATTGTGATGGTTCTAAAGATTAATGCTTGATTGTGCTTGTCCTATCACAATCAAACACTAATCTTTAGAACAATCACATTCAAACACTAATCTTTAGAACAATCACATTCAAACACTAATCTTTAGAACCATCACAATGAAATACTAATTTTTGCAACCATCATAATCAAACACCAGTCTTTAGAACATCACAGTCAAACACTAATCTTTAGAACCATCATAATCAAACACTAATATTTAGAACCATCATAATGAAACACTAATCTTTAGAACCATCACAATAAACCATCAGTCTTTATAATCATCATAATGAAACACTAATCTTTAGATTTTAGAAACATCACAATAAACCATCAGTCTTTAGATTTTAGAACCATCACAATCAACCAGTAATCTTTAGAACCATCACAACCAAACACTAATCATTAGGACAAGCACAACCAAACACTAATCTTTGGAACCATTCTCACAATCAAACACTAATCTTTAGAAACATCATAATCAAATACTAATCTTTAGAACAATCACAATCACAATCACAATCACAATCAAACAATAATTTTTAGAACCATCAACATCACACTCAAACACTAATCTTTGGAACCATCACAACCACCCACTAATCTTTAGGACAAGCACAACCAAACACTAATCTTTAGAAACATCACAATCAAACACCAATCTTTAGAACCAGAGAAGGTAGGTGAACTCCCTTTCCTAGATGTTCTGGTAACCACCTCGGTTTTTCACAAGAAAACATACACCTGTCTCCTAATAAATTTTTTAAGTTTCAGTCCTTTCAATTATAAAATCGGCCTGATCAAAACATTACTTGATAGGACCCGCAAAATTAACAAGACGGATTTCGGTTTTCAAGAAGACCTGAAACAAGTTATTCTCATACTCAAACGCAATTTATTTCCTTTCCACATACATGTAATTGATAAAGTAATAAATCAATACAATGCTAATAAGAATAACCTTTCGGACAAAACTAGCGAAACAGACGACAACAAACATGAAACTCCCTACCTTAAACTCCCATATATTGGATTTTACTCAAAAATTACGCAACGCCGACTTAAGTCAATTGTTCAACGTTTCTACACCGACTTAGACATCGAACTAGTGTTTTCTTCTTACAAAATAAAAAACCTTTTTAGTTTTAAGGATCCCATCCCTAGTGAACTTAGATCTTACGTGGTATATCAATTTTCTTGCGCGGGATGTAACTTTCGTTACATAGGTGAAACCACTCGTCACCTCACCACACGGATTAAAGGACACACTCAGACCGACAAAAACTCGCACATACATAAACATCTTCAACAATCCCCTTCATGCAAAAACCAATACAACTCATCATGCTTTAACATTCTAGACACGGCAAAGTCTGCCATCACACTGAAACTAAAGGAAGCCCTTTACATTAAGAAAACCAAACCTGACCTAAACGTTCAAGTCTCTCATTTTAACGCCATATTTAGTTTATAATCTTATAATTAATTTTTTCCCTCCTCTCTCTCCCTCTTTACATCTCCGCCATTATAATTAGAATTTCTTTACTTGTTTTTTACGTTAGACGCTTTCATTAGAATGACATGTCACCTTGTCAATATTCTCCTCAGTTCGTCACATCGTGTTAGAATTTTATATTTGGAATAGTCTCACCATTGTAATACAAATCAGGTTAAGTTATATAAATACTGCTTGTAAATATTTTAATCTATTACTGCTTAGTACTGAAGATGGCATAAGTGTTGCCGAAACATGTTTACTTTTAAAAAAATTGTCGTTTATTTGAAGTTTATTTTAAGTCTTGTGCTTTTGTAATCTTTAGAACCATCACAACGAAACAATAATCTTTAGAACCATCACAATCAAACACTAATCTTTAGAACCATCACAATCAAACACTAATCTTTAGAACCATCACATTCAAACAATAATCTTCAGAACCATCACAATCAAACACCAATCTTTAGAACCATCACAATCAAACACTAATCTTTAGAACCATCACAATCAAACAATAATCTTCAGCACCATCACAATCAAACACTAATCTTTAGAACCATCACAATCAAACACTAACTTCTAGAAACATCAAAATCACACACTATTTTTTAGAACTATCAAAACCAAATACTAATCTTTAGAACCATCAGAATCAAACACCAATCTTTAGAACCATCACAATCAAATACTAATCTTTAGGACAAGAACAATCAAACACTAATCTTTAGAACCATCAGCATCACAATCAAACACTAATCTTTGGAACCATCACAATCAAACACTAATCCTCAGAACCATCACAATCAAATACCAATCTTTAGGACAAGCACAATCAAAACCATCACGACCAAACGACCAAACACTAGTCTTTCGAACCATCACAATCAAACACTAAACTTTAGAAACATCACAATCAAATACTAATATTTAGAACTATCACAATCAAACAATAACCTTTAGAACCATTACAATCAAATACTAATCTTTAGGACAAGCACAATCAAACACTAATCTTTAGAACCGTCACAATCAAATACTAATCCTTAGGACAAGCACAATCAAACACTAATCTTTAGAACCATAACAACCAAACACTAATCTTTAGAAACATCACAATCAAATACCAATCTTTAGAACCATGAAAACCAAACACTAATCTTTAGAACCATCACAACCAAACACAAATTTTTAGAACCATCACAATCAAATACTAATCCATAGAACAATCGCAATCAAACACTAGTCTTTGGAACCATCACCATAAAGGACTAATCTTTAGAACCATCACAATCAAATCCTAATCTTTAGAACCATCACAATAAAATACTAATCATTAGAACCATCACAATCAAATATTAATCTTTAGAACCATCACAATCAAACACTAATCTTTGGAACCATCACAATCAAACACTGATCCTCACAACCACACAATCAAATACCAATCTTTAGGACAAGCACAATCAGAACCATCACAACCAAACACTAGTCTTTGGACCCATCACAATCAAACACTAAACTTTAGAAACATCACAATCAAATACTAATCTTTAGAACCACCACAATCAAACAATAATCTTTAGAACCATTACAACCAAATACTAATCTTTAGAACCGTCATCATCAAACACTAATCTTGAAACCATCACAATCAAACACTAATCTTAAGCCTCTGGCTTTGACTTAAGCCCCTGGCTTTGGCCTTTCTATTTATTTAAAGCTTTCCGTCCTTTCAAATATATTATTATTATTATTAACTAATCCTAGAACCATCAACATCACAATCAAACACTAATCTTTAGAACCATCACAATCAAAACAAGTCTGTGGAATCATCACAATCAAACACTAATCTTCAGGACCATCACAATCAAACACTAATCTTTAGAACCACCAACATTATAATCAAACACCAGTCTTTAGAACCATCACAATAAACCACCAGTCTTAATAATCATGACAATCAAACACTAATCTTTAGATTTTAGAACCATCACAATCAAACAATAATCTTTAGAACCATTACAATCAAACAACCATCACAATCAAACACTAATCTTTAGAACAATCACATTCAAACACTAATCTTTAGAACAATCACATTCAAACACTAATCTTTAGAACCATCACAATGAAATACTAATTTTTGCAACCATCATAATCAAACACCAGTCTTTAGAACATCACAGTCAAACACTAATCTTTAGAACCATCATAATCAAACACTAATGTTAAGCCTCTGGCTTTGGCCTTTCTATTTACGTAAAGTTTTCTGTGTCCTTTCAAATATATTGTTGTTATTATTAACTAATCTTTAGAACCACCAACATCACAATCAAACACTAATCTTTAGGACAAACACAATCAAACACTAATCTTTAGAACCATCACAATCAAAACTAGTCTTTGGAATCACCACAATCAAACACTAATCTTTAGGAGCATCACAATCAAACACTAATTTTTAGAACCACCAACATTATAATCAAACACCAGTCTTTAGAACCATCACAATAAACCACCAGTCTTAATAATCATCACAATCAAACACTAATGTTTAGATTTTAGAACCACCACAATCAAACAATAATCTTTAGATTTTAGAACCATCACAATCAAACACTAATCTTTAGAACCATCACACTCAAACACTAATCTTTAGAACCATCACAATCAAACACTAATCTTTAGAACCATCACAATAAACCACCAGTCTTTATAATCATCACAATGAAACACTAATATTTAGAACCATCACAATGAAACACTAATCTTTAGATTTTAGAACCATCACAATCAACCAGTAATCTTTAGAACCACCAACATCACAATCAAACAGTAATCTTTAGAACCATCACAACCAAACACTAATCATTAGGACAAGCACAATCAAATACTAATCTTTGGAATCATCATCACAACCAACCACTACTCTTTAGGACAAGCACAATCAAACACTAATCTTTAGAAACATCACAATCAAACACCAATCTTTAGAACCATTACAATAAACCATCAGTCTTTAGATTTTAGAACCATCACAATCAAACAATAATCTTTAGAACCATCACAATCAAACAATAATGTTTAGACCCATCACAACCAAACAATAATCTTTAGAACCATCACAATGAAACACTAATCTTTAGAACTATCACAATGAAACATTAATCTTTAGAACCATCACAATGAAACACTAATCTTTAGAACCATCCCAACCACACAATAATCTTTGGAACCATCACAACCAACCACTAATCTTTAGGACAAGCACAATCAAACACTAATCTTTAGAAACGTCACAATCCAATACCAATCTTTAGAACCATCACAATGAACCACCAGTCTTTAGATTTTGGAACCATCACAATCAAACAATAATCGTTAGGACCATCACAACCAAACAATAATCTTTAGAACCATCGCAATGAAACACTAATCTTTAGAACCATCACAATGAAACACTAATCTTTAGAACCATCACAATCAAACACTAATCTTTAGAACCATCACGATCAAACACCAATCTTTAGAACCATCACAATCAAATACCAATCTTTAGAAACATCACAACCAAACAACAATCTTTAGAACCATCACAATCAAACAATAATCCTTAGAACCATCACAATGAAACACTAACCTTTAGAACCATCAAAATGAAACACTAATCTTTAGAACCATCACAACGAAACACTAATCTTTAGAACCATCCCAACCAAACAATAATCTTTAGAACCATCACAATGAAACAATAATCTTTAGAACTATCACAATGAAACACTAATCTTCAGAACCATCACAATGAAACACTAATCTTTAGAAATATCACAACCAAACAACAATCTTTAGAACCATCACAATCAAACAATAATTTTTAGAACCCTCACAACCAAACAATCTTTAGAACCATCACAATCAAACACCAGACTTCAGAACCATCACAATGAAACACTAATCTTTAGAACCATCCCAACCACACAATAATCTTTAGAACCATCACAATAAAACACTAATCTTTAGAACCATCACAATCAAACACTAATCTTTAGAACCATCACAGTCAAACACTAATCTTTAGAACCATCACAATCAAACACTAATATTTAGAAACATCACAATCAAACAATAATCTCTAGAACCATCATGGCATCACAATCATACACTAGTCTTTGGAACGATCACAATCAAACACAGAAACATCACAATCAAAAACTAATCTTTAGAACCATCACAATAAACAATCAGTCTTTATAATCATCACAATCAAACCCTAATCTTTAGATTTTAGAACCATCACAATCAGACACGGTACACGGTTACACACACCGATTTGTGTCGCAAGGTATTGCGAGATAAATCGGTCACCCGGCTACACATATCAATTTGTGTTGAAGAAAAATCAAGTTTAAAAATAAACCAAGGATGGGCGGAGCTTGAACAAAAGAAATTTGGCATGATTGCAACACAAATCGGCGACAGGTATGTTACACTTGTCGATTTGTGCGGCGTTGCAGATGCGGCGTTACAGATTTTCGTTGCAAGTTTTTGATCCCTTATAAAAACTTGCAATGCTTCAGCAACGCATAAATCGGTGTCGACTAGGTATGTTACACACACCGATTTATCAGACAGACAGACAGACAGACAGACAGACAGACAGACAGACAGACAGACAGACAGACAGACAGACAGACAGACAGACAGACAGACAGACAGACAGACAGACAGACAGACAGACAGACAGACAGACAGACAGACAGACAGACAGACAGACAGGGGGTAAAAACATAACCTCCTGGCGGAGGTAATAATCTTTAGAACCATCACAATCAAACATAACTCTTTAGAACCATCAACATCACAATGCTCAGTATCTTGAAACGAGCTAATGACGCAAAATGAGTGCAAACATTAACGACTGGCCGTATCTTACTTGATCTTGTGACAAATGATTCTGTTGCTTTAGACTTGCGCAGTACATGCCCTTCAGTTTGTTTATCCTAATTAAAACAATCAAACCAATATAATCAACAAGAGAACTCCATTTCAAATTAGCCATGGCTAGTAAACGATTGGATACAATAGAGTGAACAAATAGAGAAATCAAATTTTCAAAATATGTGACAAAGTATGTGACAAAATATGTGACAAAGCTAAAAAAAGCCAGACAAATAACAGTAATCTGTAACATTCAGACGTGGCTAAACAAATGCAAAGTAAACAAAATCGCATTACATCACACCACATTAAAAACTAAAACAAAACAAAACAAAACAAAACAAAACAAAACAAAACAAAACAAAACAAAACAAAACAAAACAAAACAAAACAAAACAAAACAAAACAAAACAAAACAAAACAAAACAAAACAAAACAAAACAAAACAAAACAAAACAAAACAAAACAAAACAAAACAAAACAAAACAGAGCAACCCAAAACAAAACATACACAACATCTAAAACAAAATTAGCAGAACAGAACAGAACAGAACAGAACAGAACAGAACAGAACAGAACAGAACAGAACAGAACAGAACAGAACAGAACAGAACAGAACAGAACAGAACAGAACAGAACAGAACAGAACAGAACAGAACAGAACAGAACAGAACAGAACAGAATTTAACTCGAACTAAATTAAAAATAGGCATGCTACGCATGCATGTGTCCACCGCTGTTGCATTGCCAACTCGCGCCTTTTGCCTCCTCTACCCCAACGGACCCAATGCCCCCAAACACGCTGGCTGCATTTTTGCATTGTCAAGAATAATCAATAATATTATAGGTTGTTAGTTCAAGGCTTCCAGTGTGGGTAAGTCATAAGTATTATCAATATCAATAGTAAAAGGAATAAGATTATCCTAATTTAAAGGTGAATCTACATGTACTGCGCATTTGCTGTATATTCATGTTTCTTTGTTCTGACAGGTGAGGGAAATTTGAAACTCACGTTTCCATGCTATTAGCGAGGTTCAGATCACACTTCTATTACCGCTACCGTAAATATAATTAAGTATGTCAAATATTGTTTTTACGTTCAGCGAAGATTCGAGAAGGGCCCGTGTAGTCTAAGTTAATTGGGCCAGAACAAATATATGTCGCATTTCCAAAGACATGTTCAATATAGCATTCTTCGTAAATTTCGTGAAGTTCTAGACTGCATGCGCCTTCAGGTTTGTGTTTACAATCTTTAATTTCGCTGACGATCAGGCACTTTTAACTAACGTTTACGCACGTTTATCTGCATGTGGTGAGAGTTAATAATCAAAATGCCATTCTCTGTAAATTTCGTGTTCTAACAATCATGGTTTTGCAATTAAGTCTGTAGAAATGCCGTGTGTTCACAATATATTTCTATGGCGTATAGGCATACGCTTTACAATCATCGCTTTATAATCATTTTCACACACATTTGTTTGCATGGGCAGAATTAAGGACATAGTTAAAATACTATTCGTAAATTTTGTGAAGTTCTAAGCGAAACGTTTCGAAATATCTGCATGCTTTCGTTCAAACAAGTTTTACAGTACAACTTTTAATAATATTAGCGAGGTTCAGATCACACTACCGCTACTGCTACCGCAAGTGTGGTTAAGCTGATGTAAATGTTCACTTTTCGTTCTGTAGTCGTAGTTGGTTTTAATCCTAGTATCGTAAAACGCTTTCTTTTTGCACTAGGTTTGAGACCTGCGCCCATTACCAATCCAAGCAATCAAGATCCCAACATTATAGTTACCGCAGACTTGGTCAGCGGTGGCCACAAAAATTAAAGTTAACATTAATTTAGAAATACAACCTAGAAATATAGATCATTGATTGTAAATCTAACTTTTCACCATCTTCTCCTATTTTTTCCCCATTTCTCCTAAGATTTCCAAATCTATAGGTATTAACGTAAATCTAGCTTTCATCTCTTAAAATCTTCATTACGTTGCTTGAATTATTCAATTAATACTATTGTAATATTAGTAATATTGTTTGGGTAGCTACTTATCCATCTAATTTATCTCGATTAATACTACTACAAAAACGTGTTGTTAGGATCATGAACAATAGTAAATTTGACTCTCATGCTAATTCAATTTTTAATAAATTCCATCTTTAGAAATTAATGATATATGTAAACTACAAACTGCTCAGTTCAGGTATTCATATAAAAATTTTCTGCCAAATAATTTTCGATCTTGTTTATGATAAAAAGAGTACACAATTACAATACAAGGAAAGCTGTCGAATTTTACGCGACTCCTTGCAGAACTAATTTTAGGCATTTTTCCATTCTGCACAAAAGACCATGAATGATATTGTAAACCAGACGGTGCGTCGAGAGCATAAAGAGCGTGTATAAAGAGCGGTGCCTTGTTTGGCGTCAAAATGTCGCTTGTATTCTCGTCACGGGCGCCACAAAAAAAGTACGATTCCGTCAAACACCCAGAATATAAAGCTACCTATAACAAGTCGTCACAGCATGACTGCCTTAGGGCACCGTATAAAGCTGCCTGACGATCTAGCCGGTAACTTGTCAGGGCTATGCAACTTTGTGCAATTGTGTTTACTTGCCGCGTTTCGTTTCACGGAGATCGTCAAAATGCCGCCAAAATTCCTCGCATCAAAAATGCGACAATACCAGAGCCCATGAACTTTGTGTGGCTGTGGTTATCAATTCTGCACAAACTTACAAGCAAAATTCTAAAGCTGATTGACGAGTTAGCCGCTAGCACGTCAGGGCACCACAAATGTATCTACTTGCGGAATAGACCTTATTCAAAAATGGCCGCCGAATTAAAATTCTTTTATATACATATAAATTAGCCCTTATGAACTCGTTTTCACGTGTGAAATTCAAAAGAATTTTTACTTTAAAACGAGGTCATAAGGACTAATTTATATGCACATAAAATAATTCTAGTTCGGCGGCCATTTTTGAATAAGGTCTATGCTCAATGCTTTTCTTCACAAATATGATGTCGTAAAAAAGCCGCCAAAATCCTTGGCGTCAAAAACATCGCCTATATTCTCGTTCCTAGAGCCCACTTTCTGTGTCAGTGACTTACGGGTGCCACAAAAAAGTGACACCCAAAATATAAAGCTACCTAACGAGCCAGCAGGTCAGCGGTTACTCGTCAGAGCACCGCAATAGTGTTTCGTTTCCTTCCTTTTCAAGAAAACTAAAAAATCTCCTCTGTTCTCTTTACGTTAGTGAGTAGTACTTATCAATTTCTAACTAAAATACTTAAATATACGCTATTGTTGTTCTTTATAATATTGTATATAATGGGAGGTGGACTGATAACTTTAATAAGCCCTTTGGTTTCTCATCCATCCTCCTCGTCACCAATAATTTATATTAATATGTAATACTTAATTTTGTAAAATGATATGTGGCAATAATAAAATTCAAATTCAATCCTAATTTCTGCAATGGTCCCGTGGTCAGACCCCACATCTGAATTGGAATACGCCTATCAGAAGACAGTGGTCTACCGTAGAGAAGTCAAAGACCTCACAACATTTTATAAGATCAAGTGTGGACACTATAATTGTACGGTTGATTCATATTTTGAATTTTGCTCAGATAAGAGGCTAAGGTTCTATTCAAGTAGTAAACTGGAATTAAATAGAGTAAGAACTGAACTGTTCAAAGAAACATTTTTCAATAGAATTACCTATTTACGGAACAACTTACTTGAGAAGCTTAGGACTGGAAACCTTAGCCTGTTTTGCTTTACAAAATGTTGCAAAGAATTGTATAAGCATTTCGATCCAGATCGCCCGCATGTAACTTGGGTATGGTATTATTATTAGTAATACAAACAAAGGTAATTTCTTTTTTTTAGTTAATTTTCTTTTCTCCGTATAGTGCATGTAAGTAATTTTAGGGTGGACTAGCGCGTATGGATCTTACGTTCCTTTCTAGTCCTTCCCCACCGCATCCTTTCTAGTTTTGTCCACTTGATGTTATTATTCCTTAATGTTTTTTGTAGTTTATATTTTTATCTATTATTATGTTTATACATGCAGTGAAAATGGATTAAAATTTAATTAAAACTCTTCATTTCACCTTACCTCGACATCACAAATTCTTTGTTTTTTAGGTTTACTTGCCACCCATTTCATTTTCCCGGTCTGCGGATCAGTACTGCTTGAAAGAGTGACGGTTAGTGACTCCGTGCTGCTATCTACGGCACTCTGTTCGCTACTTTGATCTCTCTGTCCCAAACTTCTAAGCGTCACAGTAGAATTCGAGCTGTACCCGTTCTCCACATCCTCTGAACATTCAGCAGAGGTCGAACTTCTACAACTGATATCATCCTGTTCGGGACAAACAGTCGATGACGAAGAACTTTTACAACTAGCATCGTCTTGGTCATGACAAACAGTCGATGTGCTACGGCCTGGAAAAGGTTCATCGACCATGTTCAGCTCAAGGTGGAATCCATCTTCTGAATTACTACTACTACCAGAGTCATCCTGATCAAGATCATTGTCTTCAGACAACACTGCAAAAGGTGATTTTTCTGCTAACTCATCCCGATGCGTTTCATAATCTGAATCTATTTTCTCGTCATCTTCGAGTACATTGTCATTCATATCTGAAACACCAGAATTAAAACTCGAAACGTTGCCGACATTTTGTTCAACAACGATTCCGTCATCTGTTGCGTTTTTGCCAGAACACTCTTTGTGATCTATAACGTCTTCCCTACAACTTTTGTCTTGACGTTCGTCGAAGTGTTCCAGGGTTGTTTTCAATTTCTGAAGTCCCTTGGCAAAGTTTTCTTCCCAAAGCCGGCCATCGGTTTCATCCAGATTTCGATTAAAGATTGTAAGACTAGAGTTCGGACTGAAGGTTTCTCCACGATCATCGCATCCAGGAATTGCGTCATCTAACAGACTTTCTTCTTCGCGTTGTTCGTCCTCGTCATAGCAAAGTTTAAAATCTCCCTCTTCCATTATGTCACTTGAACCACAACTGGGACTAGAAGATAGTACAGGCGATTCCCCGTGTCCATTACTTCCATCTCCATGACTTTCTGGTTTCTGACAAAGTTCGCTACAGTCTTCATCACCGTCCACTTGATCCACGTCAGATAACCTTTCACTGGCTTTTAAGTCAAGATCTTTCTTTTCAGACGGAGCCTGACTCATTGGAAAGTCATTTTCGAAGTCACTATTATCATGCCTGGTTTTCCCGTTCTCGTGGTCAGGTAAAAGCTGAGCTTTTGTTATAAGGTTTTGTACGTACGCCTCGTCTAAGGAAGGAATGGATCCCGAATTTTCACTACCATCGGTCATCATACCATCACTAGAATGAGAGCACATATCAATATCTATGGCGTCCATAGACTGATCGCCACTAATGTCGCCTCTATCCATTTCCATGGCAACGTCTACACTATGAATCGAGTTATTCGGTTCAGTAAAGAGAAAAACGCAATCTGATTTTGAATTCTCTGTGCCGCGTTCCCCAAATAAATTATCATCGGTAGCACTGTCGTTCGATTCTGAAAACTGAGAAATATCTGTTGACACTTGGGAGCTCGACTGGTTACCACAATTACCTGGAATGGCGACTCCATTATCTATATCCTCTACTTCAGGTCCATCAATCGCAACAGGAAAATCTAACAAATCATCTTTATTCCCAACCAAAGCATCCTCTTTCACAAGGCAGTCTTCCGTGTTTTGACTCTCAGGTTTGGATGATTCGCACGGTAACACTAATGATCCTTCATCAACATTATTTTTCCTTGCGGGATTCTCAGAAATATCGAGTGTATTATTGACACAAACCTGCTCCTTGTCACAAACATCCTCATTCTCCTCCTCGACAATGAGGGAACTTTCCATTGCATCCAATTCCATTTCGTCAACATCAAAATCATCATTTACGTTACAAGAGTTGCTTCCAACATCGTTATTTTCTATTGCTTCATTAGGTTCATTATTCAATAAATCCTCCCCTAGCTTCATCTCGTCAGCTTGAATATTAGCACTTTGATCAAAAGAAACGGCTGTACTAGATTCAGAATTCACAAGAGTAGCAGAAGTATTTTCATGTTTTGAACTAGAACATGAAGCGTTCTGGTTAAAGTCACATTGAGCTATATGTTCAACATTACCCGCACACACGGAACTGGCTTCTTTCGTCATATCCGCGCAATCTGAATCACCCTTTTCAGCTTGGGTTCCTTCAGCCTGAGCGTCGTCTTCCTTGTCTCCGTCATTTTCTATTAATCTATGTTCTTCTTCAATTACATCCTCGTCTATCACAAGATTATCACTCTCACTTTCACTGAAACGGTCGTCAAATACTATACTGCTGCCGTGCGACCATACCTCGTCGCTTTCCGAAGTACATGTATCGACTCTGTCATCGTTAATTAGACAATCATTAATTAGGCAATTGTCGCGATCCTCGGAGACAGACACTCCATTTTTAGTTTTATCGTGGCCATTTGCACCAATTTCAAAAGTTTTCTCTCTTATAAAGGTCTGCATTGCATCAGAAGAAAGCAACTCGCCGTCCTCAGTAATAGACTTCATTCCATTTTCAGTTTTCTCGTTGCCGTTTATATCACATTTCGCTTGAAGTGTTTCCTCACTTTTTAAGGTCTGCATTGCATCAGAAGAAAGCAACTCGCCGTCCTCAGTAATAGACTTCATTCCATTTTCAGTTTTCTCCAGAGCGTTTATATCACATTTCGTTTGAAATGTTTCCTCACTTATAAAGGTCTGCATTGCATCAGAAGAAAGCAACTCGCCCTCCTCAGTAATAGACTTCGTGCCATATTCAGTTTTCTCGTGGCCGTTTATATCACATTTCGTTTCACATGTTTCCGAACTTTTAAAAGTCTCCATCGCATCAGAAGAAAGCAACTCGCAGACCTTGAAAATAGACTTCGCTCTATTTTCAGTTTTCTCGTGGCCATTTAGATCATATCTCGTTTCAAATGTTTCTTCACTTTGTAAGGTTTGCATTGCATCAGGAGAAAGCAACTGACGATCCTCGGAAACAGATTTTATTCCATTTTCACTTTTACCGTGGCCGTTTACAACACATTTCGTTTCAAATGTTTCCTCACTTTGAAAGGTTTGCATTGCATCAGGAGAAAGCAACTCGCGATCCTCAGAAACAGACTTGGTTCCATTTCCACTTTCACCGTGGCCGTTTACAACACATTTCGTTTCAAATGTTTCCTCACTTTGAAAGGTTTGCATTACACCAGGAGAAAGCAATTCGCGGTCCTCTGAAATAGACTTAATTCCATTTTCAGTTTTTTCGTGATCGTTTACATCACATTTCGTTTCAAATGTTTCCTCACTTTGAAAGCTTTGCATTGCAACAGGAGAAAGCAACTCGCGGTCCTCTGAAATGGACTTAATTCCATTTTCAGTTTTTTCGTGACCGTTTACATCACATTTAGGTTCAAATGATTCCTCAGTTTTAATGGTCTGCATTGCGCCAGAAGAAAGCAATTCGCGATCCTTGAGAATATATTTGATGCCATTTTCAGTTTTCTCGTGGCTGTTTACATCACATTTTGTTTCAAACGGTTCCTCACTTTTGATGGTTTGCTGCTCATCGCAATCTGCAATAGGGTAAAAAAGTACAAAATGATACACAAGGATTGTTAAAGTGCACCTAGGCCTTGTTTTCACCTAAAATTTTGATGACGATAACGTCAGATGATGATGCATGGTCAATGATGATGATGAGCACACAACACAACACAACACAACACAACACAACACAACACAACACAACACAACACAACACAACACAACACAACACAACACAACACAACACAACACAACACAACACAACACAACACAACACAACACAACACAACACAACACAACACAACACAACACAACACAACACAACACAACACAACACAACACAACACAACACAACACAACACACACCTTCTATTTCGGAATCTCCAAGAACCAATTCCAAATTTTCCCTCTCAGTACCTGATGAATCCTGGACCATTTCAGTGACATCACCTGAATACTCCAACCCTCCAGAAACCCCATCTTTCACCAAATACGCTGACTTAACCTTTACCTTACCTACGACTGGCAGCACTGAAGTGGAACAGTTGCAAATACAGTTGTCTGAATCTTCGTCTGTATCTTTAGACTGTTTCACACAACTTTCATCAGACACGCCTCCATTAGTTAAGGGCTGCGAGTTGGGCATAGTTTTGGAAGTTGTTAATCTATCAGTACTGTTAGTTTGGTAAGTAACAACTGAAACAGGTGCTTTTAACGGGGGTTGCGTTTGTCCCGAGGCGTGAGGAGCCGAGCCGGGAGCAGGCTTTGTGACTACATGATGGCGTCGATAGAGACACGGTACGCGGGGAATACGTAGTCCAGCTAAAGGGTTGCGTACATGGAGTTGGGCTAAAATAAATAAAAAGCAGATTTTCAGTTAGTAAACCGTAAAATGTTTCGGCTATAAGGGACAACTCAAAGGGACCCCTCCAGTCCTTTCGCGGCGTTTCAAAAATATGTCGTCAAATATGTTTTTCCAAAGAGCTAGGGGGTAAACCAGATTTTTGATTAGGGTTAGGGCTTTTGTTGTGGTTAGGGTATCGAAAAGATTGCTAAAATCTCGAGATTCACTGAAGTTTGACAACAAATTTGGAAAAAAAAAACAAATTTGACGACATATTTCGGAAAAGCCACGAATAGATCTGGATGGGTCCTTTTGAGTCATCCCTTTTAACCTCAACCACAGTAAAAACCTAAATATACTAGAAATACATCAACGCAACAACCCCTCGCCCACTTTTAATTTACATGCTTTTTTGAAACGGATTGAAATAAGCACTCTTGATATACAGCCAATATAAAAACAAACAGATATAAACCTCAGGACAATTATAAAATTTATAGATAGGATATCAAAGCAAAACTTAGATTTCATTAAATTCTTGTTGTAAAAAGTATATTGTTTTTAGGAGGTTTCAAAAGGGTTTAATATTTTTACCAAGCCTTTAAATGGCTTCCCTCTCCATACATGTTTTGCACTCTTGCAAAGGCAGAATTAAACGTTAATAGCTCAAAAAGAGTCTGAGATGAAAACAATTCAGTAGAATCGGATTCCAGAAAGAAGTATTGAGCAGACAACGTTTCAGTCGAAAATTTGGAAATACCGCCAAGAAAATCGGCAAAGCCCATGATTATTTTTAATAATAGTGCATGCAAAGTCAATGAAAAACATCACGTCCACATAAGCTTATGGTTTGGACGAGCACAAAAACGTGAACCTGTATATTGTTTAGGTTAAGCGAAAACTTGAAAACAACATAAAAGGGACAAGCTCAAGGTATACTGAAACTTTAAACCGATCTTGGCGTTTACAGAATATATAAATACTGATTCCAATCAGCAAGATAAATAAATACAAATAACCTACCGTTACCACAAACACCGCAATTCAGATCGAGTTTTTGTTTACCGTACGGTGTTTGGTTTCTTCAGGTTCTCTGGTTTCTCTTCAACATAATATTAAACCGGCTGTTTGTCTCCTTTTCTTCGTTGTTCCCTTTAAGCAAGTAGCTCCGGCTTCACTTCGTTTCGTTAAGCGAAACCATTTTGTTTCGCAAAATATGGAGATTTAGTTTTCCTCATAGCTAGTCACCAGTGCCCAACTATTCTTACCGCGTGACACCGTACCAAACATATATTGGAGATTTAGTTTTCCTCATAGCTAGTCACCAGTGCCCAACTATTCTTACCGCGTGACACCGTACCAAACATATATTAAATATATAAACTATTTGCGAGATTACGTCTCCCTCGCTTTTTCTACATGCGTGTAAAATGGACTCCACGCGTGTCGAGATTAGCACCCTCACCGGGCTCCGGGCCTTCGGCCCTACGCCTCGGGAATTACATCTAATATAAATACGTTTTGTGGAAACACAAAGCTTTCAGCCTGTTGACTCAGGCCTTCATCAGAGCAATAACAAGCTGTTAAATTTTACGTGGTGTTTCCACAAAACTTATTTACATTACATTATCGCCATGAAAACTTTCAAAGAATTAATATATTACATTTATTAGTTTGACTTTACGATAGATTATTTGCCTGACGTTTTCGTAAAACCAAACAAAAAAAAAGAGCGAGGTCTGTGCGAAAAACGCGAAAAAAATGCTTTGTGAAGAAAAACCCGATAAAAACGAGGTTAATAACGAATTTAGTATATGGCTATTGGTTCATTTTCGTTTTAGGATATGAACGTTGTTCTTGTCCTCAGAGTTTACTCACTTGTTAGCTTTTTCCTGTCGCTTCTTTTGTTGTGTTTTTAGGTAAACAACAAAATCATCACTATTAATATTTCAACAAATTTTATTGTTCGAAATATCTGAATAAAAATACCTAGTTCTCTTTTATCTGTATTCAAATCAACTCAGAAATTTTCCCGCCAAACTTACGAGTCCGAGAAAAAGTGTATTGACCAAGAGGTGAATAACCTAAAATCTCGACCACTAATCATCCAATCAGACTGCGTCGTTTTGCGTATACGGATCGAAAGACCAGCTAAACCATATAATAAAAAATAGGTAGGCGCTACATGTCTGCCTTTTGGAATCGCTACATGCGATCATTTCGGCAAAATTCGTTAAGATGAAGCAAAAGAAAAAGTTCAGTCAATGACAATGTCTTTTAAAACCGATTTATGCTGCTTTGAATGGCCTGTGTCGCAAGCGGAAATAGCTCTTATTACGAGTTGTTGTTTTGACTCATGCTCACGAGTATCAGATTTTAGAATATAGTCTGGATGAGTTATAAACAAAAAACGCGCCACAGCAAAAATATGATTGTTCGAAGAAATTTAGTTCTCGGATGGACTGAAAGCCAGATTGTATATCAAAATAAACTGAAACGCACGAAGGACAATCCTGTAACGAAATTATAACGAGGAGTAGACTAAATCGTAAAATATTGAAAACTGGAAGGGGTCATTGACTCGTATTCTTATTTCGGCTATATATACAAACCAAGCTCGCTATATATGCAAATTGTCAAATAAAAAGCAGCAGCTCCGAACGTATTCGGAGGGCAAAACTGATATTCTTGGCATTAACCAAACACAAAATAGTCCGAAATCGTTTTGAACTCAACGAGCTAATAAATAAAATTTCAAAACCTTCTAAGATTAATTTTTATCCGACTGTCATACAGCGGGAGATACAATTATACTCCGTCCGCCTAACGACGGTTCATATATTATCCAATAGGACGATGGTAAAACGCAACGTACCACGTGACTTGCACATACGGTGGACATACATAGATCGAAAGTTACCTACAAGATGCACCCTAGATGCATGATGACATGACGCCTGCCTTATCAGGCAGACACAAACTTCCCAACGGTAACGTTTTTGACATTCGATAGTATGTCCGTAAAGATCCCGATACTACGAACTTACAGCGAAAAAAAGTAGAGTGCTGCGTAGACGTTTTGGATAGAGCGAAGTGATAAGTTGATAAACTGCCAAGATTAGTTTTGACTCAACAAGCTATACTGTAGTGTCTATTGTCTTAGAACTCCGGTTATGCTCTATCGAAATAACACTATTTCATATATTTCAATACAGAAATGAATACCTTGCTATTCAAATCAAATCAAATCAAGGGACGGATATTTTCAGATTGTTGCTCTTTCAATGCCATCAAGTGACGACCTACACATAACTTGTTTATAATTTTTCCCCAGCACAGCAACCACGCGACACAAATGTGCCCAGAGGTTCATTTGGCTACGACATATCCAGCAAAGGAACACGTGACGCAACGTCACAGCTATCTTCACTGGTCTCCTCACAGAAACTCGGCATGGCAAGTTTTCAGGCGACTACATGTATCTAACCTGACAGAGTCAGGCTCGCTTTTCCCTTCCCGGGAGGCGGGAAATTTGCAGCGGCTATCTGACTCTTCAGTGCAGCACGCCACCCCACAGCCAATATTGTATGCGGACGATACTGAAGTCCATTACTACGATAAAGACTGGACTACTGCTCAGACAAAAGTAAATCAAGATATGGCGAGCGTTGATCACTGGCTACAAAATAGAATGATTGCAAATGTAAAGAAAACTAAAGCAATGCTCATTGGATCCAGACAAGCAATAAAGAAAGCTGATAAAATAAAAATTCATCTGAGTAATAAAACTATTGAACAAGTCACCACTTTTGATTATCTTGGGGTCTGTACAAATAATGTTCTCTCGTGGGAACCTCACATATCTAGACTGTGCCAAAGAACAAACTCCAGACTACATTTTTTGAACCGATTTCTGGGTTTCTACCAAAAGATGTTTTATCCAGGATCTATAAACAAACAATTCTTCCAATTATTGACTATTGCTCAGTGCAGGGTCTGGCATGACTGCAGTTCCACATTAACAAGACGAGTTGAAATCCAAAATCGAGCTATGAGGATTATTTTACGAGAAGGAAGGGGGGAAATACACCCAGGAAATGCGTAGTAAACGGAAACTTTTTTATTTTTTTGCCGTCCGGTATCCATCTGATTCGCGCGCTCTGATTGGCTTAGCGAGCGGTATCACACGATACGGACCCCGGTACGGACCGCTGCGGATTTCAAAACAAAAACAAAAAAAGTTGGGTTTTTTTTACATTCTGTCATTTAAAATTGATCGATTTTCATAACTATTTCGCTTGCCACAGAAAAAATATATTCAACAGAGAGCTACGGGGATGCAAATGAGTTTTGTTATCCAAATGGCTTTGACAACTTCGTGTGAAAACAGTGAATTTTAAAAGAACGCGAGAAAACTGTGAAAAAGCAAAATTTCAGCAAGCGACATTTATAAAGTTTTAAAGTATTATTGCTCAACGACCTATGAAAAGTTTAAACCAGTAGGCAAAACATACATAAACTTGTGAACACAGTATTTTGAATCAGTAAATGAAACTATATAGAAGTATATATAAAAAAAACATACCACGAGAAGACAGAAAAGCTGGAACCTTTTGATACTATTACTGTCATTCTTCTGTTGTCCAACTATACTCAACAAAACCGCTACAAGTCTTTACCCTTTAGTCAAATATTTTCCACATGCCAACCTCATCGTGTCATCTCTTTGAAAAAAGTTACAAATGGCTTATTACAAGCATTTTCGTCTTCAAACTCGAACGACCCACTTTCAATTTCCATGCAGTCAGCCAGTATTGAAAGCGATTTTCCAAGCGAACAGCCAAAAACGAGCAAGCGACGAAGAAGAACGACGAAGAATCTTTATCAACTAAACTTCAAAAACACTAGGACTGCATTCTGACTTCCCTTCGTAACTAGATCTTCAAGTTTTGATTGTCGGGAAATATTTCTCTATACGGACCTCCCAGCCGGTAAATAACATATATATCTTTATACAGTGGGGGACGGTTTTTTAGATTTAAAATATTTTTTAAAATCTTAAACCATTTAGGTTGTCCTCAGCAAAAGTACCTTACGAAATGGGGAACTTCGAGACAAAACAATGCTGCATCCCCCGAACTAGTAAAAAGTAAAGTGGGTCAAACAATGTTCAAGTACGCAGGAGCAAAAGATTGGAACTATCTGCCAATAAATATCAGAGAAATAACCTCTATAAATATTTTTTAAACAGACACTTTTTACACATCTTTTAGACTGCAATGTAAATTCCCATAATTGTAGTTTTTAGTGTAGTTTTTAGTAGTTTCTTTATAACTTTAATAAAATAATTTACCAGTTTTGTATAACTGAAGGGATCTAACAGTTTAAATAAAGATTATTATTATTATTATTATTATTATTATTATTATTATTATTATTATTATTATTATTATTATTATTATTATTATTATTATTATTATTATTATTATTATTATTATTATTATTACTATTATTATTCCGAATGCCAGTAAAACCACACTGGTAGTTAAACCGGAACTTAGTGAAGAGGCCACAGAAATGTTTGAAGGGGCTGGTATCGAAATAACAATTGAAGGTAAGGAGATACTCGGCGCAGCTCTCGGCACAACTACTTTTGTGGAGGAACATGTAACGAAGAAAGTAGAATGGGCAGAAGAAATCTTAGCTCTTGCTAAAATAGCCGAATTTTAGCTCTTGCTAAAATAGCCGAATTTTAGCTCTTGCTAAAATAGCCGAAATGTACCCACACGCAGCGTATGCTGCCTTTTCTCATGTTATCGTGAGAAAATGGCAATATATTATGCGAACAGTTGAAGACGTTGGCAAATTATTCCAGCCAATAGAAGATACCATAAATGAGAAGCTCATCCCAGCCCTTACTGGCAGAGGACAATGTTCTCTTGAAGAAAGGAAATTACTCTCCTTACCGACACGCTATGGGGGACTAAACATTGTGAATCCAACTGAATCTGCAAACATTCAATTTGATGCGTCTAAGAAGATTGCTGAACCTCTGAAAGAGATGATTATTGACCAGACAGAAGCATACAGAAAGCCACAGCTACAAGACATAAAAGCAAATCTGCGTCGACAGTAGAATCAATACCATGAGAGTGTGGCTACACAAGTCAGGGAAAGCCTGCCAACAACGAAGCAACGAGTAATGGATTTACTCAACGAAAAAGGTTCATCGTCGTGGTTAACTACACTACCATTGAAGGATCAGGGTTTCGACTTAAACAAGGGCGAGTTTCGTGATGCCCTTAGCCTCAGATATGGATGGCAGTTGAAAAACCTTGCCCACTATTGCGTACATGTGGTGCGAGTTTTTCGACTGATCATGCCATGATCTGTCCCATGGAGGAATGACCACTGTTCGTCACAATGAAATTCGAGATTTGACTGCTGATTGGCTGAATGAAGTTTGCACTGAAACAGAAAAAGAACCGCAGCTACAACCTCTATCTGGTGAGAACATCCTTCCCCGAACAGCAAATCGGCAAGAAGAAGTCAGGGCGGATATATCAAAGCAAAAGGCTTTTGGTGTCGACAGCAAAGCGCATTTTTTGACGTGAGGGTGTTTCACCCGAACGCGCCAAGCTATCGTAACACAAGCATTGCTGCTTTATTCCGAAAATGGGGAACAAGCAAAGAAGAGAGAATACGGCGACAGGATTAGAGAAGTCGAGCATGCCTCCTTTACACCTATGGTTTTTGCAACAACAGGAGGACTCAGTAAAGAAATAACGATAGCGTACAAACGGTTAGCCGAACTATTGGCCATGAAACGAAAAACTGAATACGGCACTACTCTAGCCTGGATGCGATGCTCCCTCTCATTTGCTCTACTTAGGTCGGCCATTTCATGTATCAGAGGCTCGAGAGCATCATCACATCGAAGTCCGAACACAAACATTGAACTTAGTACTGCAGAAAGTCGATTATCTTATACGTAAATTTTTAATTATTATATATTTCCGTCACTAATAAAATCAATAATCTCACATGTGTCGATTATTATAGAACGCATTAGAGTATACTGCTCTATTTTGGTGGGGCAAAAGGACTATTTTATTATATAATACGCAGAACAATACATGGATGAAAAATATTACTTTAAGTTTACCCCAGTTTCAACGAATTTCACATTTGAGTTTTTACGGAAACTTAAAGTGCGAAAAGCGTCTGGTTTAGATCAAATGCCTGCTCGGCTGATGAGAGATGCGGCTGCTGAAATATGCAATCCACTGACGAAGATCATAAATGCCTCTTTGGAAACTGGTTATGTTCCAAGCGAATGGAAAGTTGCAAGAGTGGTCCCATTATTTAAATCGGGTAAAATCACCGACCTCGACAACTACCGACCAATTTCTATATTGCCGGTAGCTTCAAAAATTCTAGAGAGGGCTGTACACACGCAACTGTACAAATATTTAACAGTGTATCGCTACTTAAGTCCTTACCAATGTGGTTTTCGAAAAAATCATTCGACCGAGACAGCGGCTATAGTGTTCACGGACTCTGTTCGCCGAAACATGGACCAAGGTCTGTTGACTGGGTCTGTCTTTATAGACCTTCGCAAAGCGTTTGACACCATCGATCAGTCCGTGTTACTGAATAAATTAACGAAGTATGGAGTAAACGACCTTGAACTTGAATGGTTTAACAACTACCTATCACGTCGATCACAGGTAGTTTGTTTAGGAAATGTTGCTTCGGAACAGTGTCAAGTATTATCTGGTGTTCCTCAGGGATCTATTTTGGGTCCCTTGCTGTTTGTCTTGTTTGTAAATGATCTTCCATCCGTTTTCTCGAAATGTCAAGTTCTTATGTATGCAGACGACACTGTGATTTACTATGCATCACAAACTGTTGCTGAAATCGAACAGATACTAACTGATGAACTCGCCTGTATGCATCAGTGGCTCCAGAATAACAATCTTTTCCTGAATAAAAAAAACCCTGAATGCCTACTGTTTGGTACAGCACCTAAATTGTCTAAAGTAAACGATTTTACCATAACAGTAGGAAATTCGGTTCTTCGTCGTGTTGTAGAATTCAAATACCTGGGAGTAATAATGGACGAATGCTTAAACTGGAAAGCCCAAACATCTGCTGTTTTCTCGAAAACTAGTAAGAGGATTGGTATTCTACGACGGATAAGAAAGGATATCACAGTGAATGCTGCAGATAAGGTGTATAAGTCGTTTATTCTTCCTATATTGGATTATTGCGACACCGTATGGCCCTGTTGTAACAAAGGTGATGCCGAACGACTTGAACGATTACAGAGCCGTGCTGCAAAGGTTGTTTACCCTTCCAGTGATGATGCGATGGCTAGTTTAAGATGGACTCCCTTGTATAAGAGAAGGAAACATCACGTTTTAGGATTAGTTAAAAAATCTTTGACCGGTACAGTGCCTCAGTCTTTAACTAATTATTTCATTTTTAATCGTGATATTCATGAAAGATTAACAAGACAGAGTAACCAACTCCACCTCCCTAAGGTGAAGACTGAAAGTGCTAAAAAATCTTTTTATTATAATGGCTGCATAGTCTATAATTCTTTTATAAAGTAACTTTTATGAAAGGGGACATATAAACATTGGGGGGTAGTGTAGTATGGACGTAAAAATTTTTTCTTAATTTTTGTACTTTCTGTATTTATTCATAATTCTGTTTTTATGTTCTTTAACGTTTTTGAACATAGTAGGACCCCTATTGATACCAGCGTGTATTACATGCTGATAGGGTTATCCTGCTTAAATAAAATTTTTATCATATCATATCATATCAAAATTGTTTCTTATTTTTTAAACAGGATATCTCACGCCTTCTCTTTGCTCACATGTGAGATAGACTGGTCAAAAATTTCATATTTCCAAACATCCATGTACATGTATTATTCTCTATATACGTGAAATAAAAAGAAGATATTTTGATAGGGTGTGAGCTTTAAGTTTAAAATGAAATATACGTCCAATTTGGACAATCTTTTGTAGAAATGATAAAATGTGTCATTAAAAATGTTTTAACACGTTCAAAATTTTGCTCAAATCTCCTGTCAGGTCACAGGAAATGCCATTTCAGAGAACCAAATTTCAAAAATTTCCTGGGGGAGCATAGCCCCCGACCCCCTAGAAATGTAAAAATTGGGATCTTGTCACCCCTTCCCACTTCTTTCGTCACCCCGACACATCTGTATATGAATGCTAGGTTGTACAATACCAGGTTTGTTGGAAGCTGCCCATCTCCTCCAAGACTCTCCACTCATGTTCCTTCCATACACTCCACGCCCCTTCTGAAACTGATCGTGTGGTATACCATGAAACTGAATTGGACTGGTGGGTCTAACTCCATGTCTTGTGTTGGTATTACCATTGTTGAATCTTTGCAAATTCACAGGATTGTGACTTAGATTATTGTTCCTACTCAGCTCCTGATAAAAATCACGCAGGCCATTGTCCCGGTTACGATCGACGAGTTCCTGATTATGTCGGTTTACATAGTTTAATGAGGCCAATTCTTGAAAGAGATTTGGGGGTCTTTGATGATTGTTAAAAGGATGTGAGAGAGGGTTGTATCTTCGATTATTATTATATCTGTTCATAATATACGAGTATTCGTATAAACATGTGCTACATGGACTGCCAGACTAGCCCCCAGTGGCCAAGACTTTTGCGTAAGCTAAAAAATTCACAACCTAGTAAAAAGAACATCAAAAACTTTAAGGTTACTCTAGACCTTCAAACCATAATTACTATAAATAACCATTTTTTCATAAACTGAAAGTGAAGCATTTTATGAGGGCTTCCAGATTCTGGAAAGGAAATCATGTTTGTTTTTTTTATTTCTAAACAAGGAAAAAGAGCATTATTTACTTTGTGTGAATAAGTGACAAGAGGTTTATTTCACACGGCTTTTTCTCAAAGAAATGTTTTGAGCTAATGTAAGAACTTTAAAAAGCTATAAGTGAACACGAATTTATCAGAATCATCTAAAAATTGATCTTTCAGTAAATTAATATTCTGGTAACAAAAGCGTGTCTGGGAATTGTAAAACTTTCAATATTTTTCGTTTTACGGCCTTCCTGTGAAATTGTGTTTTAGCTGTAATAGCAAAAATTCCGTATTAAAATTCTAAAAGTAGTTGGAATTTTTACAAACCCAGACATTCTTTTTTCCTGTGATATTTATCTCCCAAACTGTCAATTTTCAGAGCATTATACAGTAGTAGTTGTTTGGTTATCATTTTTCTGACACAATAATTTTGATGCTTCACATCAACTCCTACATCGTTTAATATTATAATAATTATAATAATTAGAGGGCAGTCAGGGGCTGTATATTAGATATTAGAGATGTTTAAAAAGAGAACGAGCATCCCGCTAACTAGCTACAGTAGCTCACGAGACCAACACATACATGTATACATACATGTATGAATAAAATGCTTGATTGCACTCGCACAACAATTATGCAAAAATATTTGCATAAAATAAAGATAATGAGCGCAATCAAGCATTTCTTATATATGGAGAATCTTGCGGTCAGATTTTTATTACTTTCTCATCCAAATGTTGATTAATTCAACAAAAATTTGGTCGTCGGTCTATGGCCAACCCTTCTGCAAACTTACATGAAAATCAGTGCAATAGTTTTTGAGATATCGTGGCGACAGACAGACAAAGAAACATAACCTCCTGCCTGAGTCCTGGTCGAGGTAATCGGCCACCAGTCTGTTTTTGGCCAAACCTCTGCCAAAACACTATTCTCACTGACAAATAAAGCTGCCACTACTCGCTTTATTCACCCCCATTTTTATCATTGCTATTTTTAACTTATGACTACCGGTAAGACCTTTTGCAACTATAAATAGTGGTACCATTCATTAACTCTTCTTTCTTCTCATTCATCTTTCATCTTTGGAGGACACAAACTAGTTGCTGAAAGCTTCTACAATAATAAAATTCTTTCTTGTTAGAGATCAGCTTCTGTTTAATTATTAAAATACTTTGTTACACAATTTTTATTGTGTCATGCTTAACGACCATACAGGGATGGACTGCTACAGTACTATTAGAATTTGCCACTCACTATATCTATTGACTATTTTAGAGAGTAGTACAGTAAGCAAACAGACAGCACCAATTGACGATACTGAAAAAGATGGCGGCGGTACATTTAACCACAATGCTTTGCGACCTCAAATCAGCTCAAATAACAACTAAACATTGTTTATCATGCTAAGATGGATTAAATAAGCAAGAACTTCTTTCCTACGAAAGTTGATCGTTTTAAAACCGTATCTTCCAATAATTCTGCAAGAAACAATATTTACTGCACGCAAAGGATTGTACAAGTCGCCATCTTTTTCGGTACGGTAATTGCACTCTACTAGTATGTTTCTACTAAATAGATTACTGTACAGATCTAAGACTATATGTACACTAGACATAGATTATGAAATATACGACAAAAAATGTTAAATGAGCGGTCAGGATTCATATAAAATGTATAGATATTTATTAAAAATAGTATGTTTGACACGGACTAAACATTATTTACAAGACGTTTCGACTGGAAAGCTCCAGTCTTCTTTGAAGAGTTGAAATGATTTGAAGGTCGATTCAGTAAACATACAGTGTGTTTTTTTTAAATTAGCATAAATGTAAATTAACATGGTATGAAATTATCACAAATATCACTAGGGATGAAAATAAAAATTAATTACATAGCACAATGTCAATTGTTCATGAGGGATTTGTACATTGATGGAATTTGCACACATTCTTTTCCTGCTTTTGAGTCGGTAGAATGCCATGCCTCGAAAAAAATTTTTTTTTGCCATTTACTTTCCCTATCTACAATTCAAATGTTCAGGAAGTCAAACGAATGGAGTTCCCAGTTCGCGTGTTGGGCCACTCTAGAATTTTAGGATCAATAATGGTGCAGGCTTTCCGATGTTCCTTTGATCTGGTCTTCAAGGATCTCTTTGTCCGGCCAACATGTAATTTGTAAACAACTCCGGTTGTTAGATTTCTTTCTCTCTTATCTTTTGGTTTGGCGAAAATCTGGGACAGCAGACGGATAGGCTTTGTAAGCTACATTTATTCCTTCTTTTCTCAAAATCCTTGCTTTTCAGAAATACCCCTTGGATGTAAGGTAGTATGGTATAGAAGCTATTTGTGTTGTTTTGTAGATGCAGATTCTAATTTATATATAATTTTATCATTATACTCATAAATGTACTTCACTTAAGTTTACTACAATCGCTAACATCCAAAACAAAAGATGATACCAGTATAGTCAAACAATAAACAATGTGATACTGCACTTTAACATGAAATTTTAAAAAAAATCACACATGTAATTTCAAGGTTTCCTTTCAGTGATGCTAATTGGCTTACATTAAGGTTTGCAGAGTCAGTTCGGTAAAGCGCTCTCAATTCGTCAAAATTTATGCCACAACAACAAAATAGATATCGTTAGAAAGCTATTAATTTGCAGAATAAATGTTGTCTTTGATTTTGCGATAAACACAAACCAATAATGGTTGCAAAATTTTCAAGTAAAACTAGAGGGCTTCACTCGGGGGCGACTTAAGAACAAAGCATTTCATTTTGTTCAAAAACATTTTCGCAGTTCGATTCCGAGAAAATTTCCAGCAAAACAGTGTCAGCGTTTTTTTATTTATTGCCTGGTTTCGAATTTATAACTTATTTTGTCCGAATGTATGTTGATCGAAAAACAGCATTTTCAACTTAGGTCGTCAATAAAATCGGCAAGAGTCGACATATCAAAAAACGCTGACACCGTTTGGCTGGAAATTTATCTCGAAATTAAACGGGGAAAAAAGTTTTGAACAAAATAAAACGCTTTTTACTTGAGTCGCCCCGCGTCTAGATAACCTGAGGGTTCCCCTATTGACAAATAAAATTGTCTGGTGTTTTAATAATATTATATAGCGTATATATTATATAATACAGCAAAATAATAGGTCAAGTAGAAATAGGTTCATGGTAAAATCTTTTTTGAAGTTTATAAAATTAGTACACTATTACATTTGAAATAAAATAAATCATAAACTTTTACTTACTGATGGTGTTGTAGATGACAAAAGCTCAAACCAAATCAATAAAGATTTAAAAGTGGCCAAAAAAAAATATCTTGGTTTCCGGTTCCCCGACCCCACCTAGTTTTTGGCCGGCAAAATGCCGACCCTAATTTTTTTATAACATTTTGGAGGGGCATGGGCCGGAGTTACAGCATGATTTGCATCTTGGGATAGCAAGCATGGTGGCAGAAACTACAATCATTGACAAAAATAGTTGGCACGACACTGCGGAGTTGTGTTGAAGTCCTATATTGCCGGAAAATTTTAATTTTTCCCCTGTTCCCCCCCATCCCCCGTCTCAATGTTGGTCCCATTACGATGATAGAGTGTCGATGGGCATCACAACACCATTAGCACATCATTTAGTTGCTATACAACATTGAAATGGGGGAAGGGGGGTCCGCACCTAGTAAACGTGTAATGTGTGCCAACCATTTTGTCAACGATTGTAGTAATGTGTTCAAAATTAGTCTAATAGATGTGCTACCATAATTAATATTTGGTTTTGAAAAGAATATTATTGTCATGCATGGGCACTAAATAAAAAAAAGTAAAAAAAGTAAATCTGACCTACATGTACCCTACCTAAGTTTTTGTGAAGAGAATTAGGAAACCCAGGTATTTTCTTGGCCCAAAGTTACAGTACTTGAGTGCTTGGTCTCATTTGATCTTTCCTTTCAATCTTCACGATATGCCAGTGCTTACAAAAATGTGATATAGAAATTCTATAGAATTTTTTATGAGAAATTGGGACTTACAGAATATTCAATACAATTCTATAGAAATTTCATAGAATTCTATAAAATACTTTCCGTAGAATATTCTATGTAATAGATAAAATATTATCAGCCTATCTTAGTGTATGGGCATTTACAATGGCAAGCATATATGGTGAAATTTGGGCTTGGAAATAAAAATGTAAAAACAAATCATTTTAACCCAGGAAAAGCTTGCAATCATACACCTTATAAATAATTCCAGGCACATTAATTATTATAGTTACTGGTTATGCTCCATAGTTTTTAGCTAGACTGCTAATTGAGTTTACAATATTAAAGCTCCTCAATTTGCATAAAATCAGTTTGTTTGTGCATTGGCATATATTATGGTAAAAAAAAATTAACATAATTACAATTACAATTACGATAATTTTAAAAGAGTTGTCGTTATAATACATTAAAAGGGATAAAGAAAGAGAAACATATATGTACAGTACATGAGACAGTGTATGTACATGTACATTATGAATATGCTATTTGTACATCATTTATAATGGTTATTATATTTGCATTTATTTTAAGAAGTTAATAGTTACAAAATGCATTGTTAAAATAATAAAAAGTTACAAAAAAAAATTAACATGAAGAAATTTTAAGTACCATAATACATGTATGTACTTTTTAAATTTTTTTATTGTAAAATTCAATGGATTTGGAGCTCAGATTTTAAATCATTCAAAATATTACTTCCTTTGCTGAAAAGTACAATATATGTTTTCTATAATTCGTTCTAGACTTTATATATATATTTTTTTTAATTTCTAATTCTTGTTTTAAGATAGCGTATTGGATCATTTGTAACAAAACAATTATAAACTACTCCTGGTAAATCCTTAACTTAGTCAGATCTACTCCTGGCAAAAACCCTTATTTAACTGTAATATTCTTATAGTGCATGCAGGACAAACAAAAAATTTCAGAATTCTTGTATCTTTGAAATGTAAACTTTCCACCAATCTTAGGGCACTAATATCACTGAATTCAAGGCAAAGGATTGTTACCATTGATATCATTTTCCAACTTAACATTGGTACTGACCATGAGGACATTAATGTATGGAAAATGAATATTCCAAAGAAGAGCTATGTATTTTTGTATGACCAACAAGCTTACCATAACTAACAAATGTTGTAAATATTGTCGACTTTCGACAAACCTGAATTTTCAAGACAAAATTTTGCGCTGTGAGCATCTAATTGGTTGATTGTTTGTTGCTATGGTGTAGTGATTGGTTGTTTTGTCCATTGGTTGATTTTGAATCATTCTGTCCTCAGGGGAAACTCTGGTGTTGGGTCTCTTCTTAACCTTGTTCAGTTGAGTGCTTGTGTTGTGGATATTCGTTGATGGATTACAATTTGATTGTTTGAGTTGATGGAATGAAGCATGTTTAAGTTGACGGTAGACTGGGTATTTCTATGTGTTGATTGAATGTGGATCTGTCAGTGCTGTGACAGGCTTCTTTGAATTTGTGAGAAAATCTTGTAGTAGCTTGGCCTAGTATCTTTGTTTGTGACCAGTCAAAAGTGTGTCCAAAGTCATTTGCGTGGTGTGCCAGAAGAGATCTAGGGTCATGTCATCTAATAGTATTTTTGTGTCAGTCATGTTTCTACTTTCTTTGATGTCTCTACTCTCTCCTATGTATTGTTGTGGACAGTCGTGGCATGGAAACATGTAGATGGTGTTGCCTTGGTCTGTGTTGGTAATCCTATCTTTGTGTTTAGTGAAGTTGGTTGCAACTTGCTGTTGAGTTGTGGATTGGTTTGTGGGCTACCTTTATATTGTGTTGTTGTAGTAATCTGGCTGTCACTATATATATATATATATATATATATATATATATATATATATATATATATATATATATATATATATATATCAGCTATCGATTGACCAGGTGGGAATCGTAATGTTATGAATCATAATCTTATATAATGGTTTATGTCAAAATATTATGCTGGGCTTTGATATTTATCATATATATATATATTTGTGAAATTCATTACTAATTCATGAGTTTTGCAGCCAATCCAATTTCAGAAATTACGTCACATGTTACCCCTGTAAACCCCATACAAACTAAAACCAATGATGCTAATTAGTTACAACCACGAGTGGATGTATACTCTTCTGATACAACCACTAGTGCTTGTAACTAATTAGCAAATTAGCATCTCAATATCCCAAAGGGATTTTTACTATTTATTCATTTCACAAGTTGTTTACAACACTCGCGTCCTTGTTGTATTGTATATTCAATACAACACGGCCGCTCGTGTTGTAAACATTACATATATATATATATATATATATATAGTATACAGCTATTAAAAAAGCAATGTTTTAATAAGAGCAATTAAACTAATAATACAAAAATTTAGGCTTCAGCTCATGGTATGAAGTGCTGTTAGAAAATGTGAAATCCTGCTAAGTAACCTTGAACCGCCGTATTTGATCATATACAGGCAAAACCTCCAAATTAACTGGGAAGCAAGATTTTAACACACACCATAGAGTGTAAACTAAAAATCAGTATTCTATTTACATACTGTATCCAGTTTATAAGTTAAAGAGAAGGTATAAATAAGCTACTAAGGTCACTTTTTCTGTATAGAGACTTTCTATACTATTGAGACAATTGATATAAAAGCAACTCTGGATCAAGTTTCATCGCAGTGAAGTGAAATGATTCAGATGAATGATCATATTCGGTAGCTATTTTTACTTTAGATATATGAACAGAACACGGACACCTTCGCATATATTTAATAAGGATATCTCGTAGTCTACGCTACTAAAGAATTGAAAATAGAAAATAAAGACTTACCTCTAACAAACTAAAGCTTAAAATTTCAGGGAGAAAGACAGACTATCGAACCGACTATGCACCTTCGGGCACAAAGCCACCACCGTTTCCCGCGTTGTCTCGCCTCTCGAGTGGAAGCTGCGTGTTTGCGTGTAGCGACGCCATCTTGAAATCGCAATGCATTGTGGTAATGTACTGTATAATGTTTATATTGTTAATTGTGGGTATTGTTGGCTATTCATTTATTGTACAAAAAGTCAAAAACCCAACTCAAAAACGTATGTGTCCTCTTCGCAAAGTGACTAATATTGATAGGAATGATAGAAATGAAATAAACAATTTTTTGTGCAAATTTGAAATACTATATAGTAATAAGTCAACAACAGCTTTATGAACAGTTGGCCGTAAGAGCTGCTCGGAGCCCTTGGGAAATTTGAGTTTGGGGGCCCCCACTACCCTCTTAACCCCATTAGTTTAGTCACTAGTTAAAGGGTATGGGCAACAAAAACAAAACATTTCAAAAGCAAACCAGTGACAGGAAGATACAATCTAGTGTGTGATTTAGACCCAAAGTATTCCAATAAAACAACTTAATTGCACTTTTAAAGTTACCTTTTTTATATGCATGTGACGTCACAAGCAGGGTAAAGTGAAAACTTTAGTTGGCCATACTTTCACATGTATAAGTCTGAAACTCATTTTTTGTAGATGATTTTCATTCTTGATTAAATCACAACAGTTTAAAAACATATACCACAGAAATTCAGCTGCCAGAAGAATAAGTTTCATCATGTTTACCCAACTTGTGACGTCAGTTAATTAGGCAAGGTCTTACAACAAGATGGCGAACGGCAAGATTGTCTTTCATCGAAATTAGTGATGTTGTTTGGCACAAGAGTTGTCTAGTTCACTTGCATGATTGCCATCGCAAGACAGTTTGTTAATCAGAAATTTAAAAATGTGTACTTGTAATTTTTGTTGCTCTTACCCTTTAACTCAATAAATTAATCAGGGGCTCCTTCAGGTTGGGGGCCCTTAGGAGTTGCTATACTGACCATAGTTCGTTGCGCTACTGTTTATATGTGCTTGATTCAGTTACCCTTATCACAGACTTACAAATATACATGGCGCCAGAACGATAGCATTTATATAAGAGGACGAAATTAAGAGGACGAAATGCTGCACCGTGGATTAATGGTCCGATCTTAAACATGATCAAGAAAAAAGAGTCAGTCCGACAAAAGCTTAAGATCTCCCCTAGCAACTACTTGCAACATAAATTTAAAACTCTGCGTGCTGTTGTCAAACGCTTGCTTCGAGAGAGTCGCGATAAATTCTTCAGTTCCCTTGCGTCTGACTTCAAAGATAACCCAAAACGCTCAGTTCTGGTCGGAACTGAAACAAACATCAAAGTCAAAGAGTGTTCCCAACCTGATCTCCACGGCAACCAGCGGCCAGTGATTCAGTGACTTCACTTCTAACTCCGAGGGTTTCTGCTGATAATCCCAAGGGGATAGCAAATCTATTCAACAAATACTTCGCAACAGTGTTTACATGCAAGCAATGACGTGGAAGACCAAACCTTCTCCGAACCAGACGAGCCCGTTATAACTGAGTTGGTGCTCTGTGACGCTGAAGTGCACGCAGTACTGAAATCACTTGAGACAACAAAAGCAACAGGTCCAGATAAAATTCCAGCGAGACTACTGAAACATACAGCGGATATCATAGTACCATCTTTATGCAAGCTGTTTAACTTGATTCAGGAACATTGCCAGAAGAGTGGAAGCTAGCAAACGTAGTACCTGCAGTGTATAAAAAAGGCGACAAAGAGCACACTGAAAATTACCGGCCAATCTCTTTATTATCTATAACATCTAAAGTCCTGGAACGCTGCGTTCTTAACAACATCAAAGATCATCTACTGGAGACGGTTAACGGTAGTCAACACGGCTTCATAACTGGTAGATCTTGCGTGACCCATCTCATTGAATGCCTTAACTATGTTGGGTCAATCCTGGACAGTGGTGGACAAATAGATGTGGTCTACCTGGACATGTCGAAAGCCTTCGATAAGGTCAACCACCAACTATTGATACGAAAGCTATGCAATACGTTTGGGTTTGGAGGCTACCTACTTCAATGGTTCCGCTCCTACCTAACCAACCGTCGTCATCAGCGTGTGACAGTTCTAGGTGTTACGTCAGATACATTCCCTGTTACATCTGGAGTGCCACAAGGTTCTATCCTTGGTCCTTCCCGATACTGTCCAATCAAGCCAAGTAGTCATTTTGCGGATGATACCAAGTTAGTGAATACCGAAAGATTTAAAAATTCCTTTGTAAATAGGTTGATTTTTAAATATGAACTAGCTTTTAAGTAGTAGAATTTGCAACTTTTATTACCTTTATATAATAATTGAATAGGGATATAATGTATGATAGTTTTTATACAGAATTTGTAACGCATGATTTGTATTTAATCATTGTGAATAAAGAGAATTTGAATTTGAATTTGAATTTTTTAAGGCAATCAAATCAACAGATGACGCAGCAAAACTACAGGCGGATACTCTCGAATCCTGGTCTACTGATTTGGGGCTCGTTTTTAATGAAAAAAAATGTAAGACACAAACAATCACCCGTAAAATGAAACCAGTTGTCACCACCTACACCATGGGAGACTCTCGACTATTGTCAACTAAGAGCGAGCGTGATCTTGGTGTCTGGATTTGTACCGACCTTGCCTGGAACAAACAAGTTAACGAACAATGTGTACGTGCTAACAAATCATTAGGATACATTAGGAAAAATACCAGAAACATCCAATATACATCAGTTAGGAGAACAAATTACAATCTACTTAGCACTCAGTTCTCACTTTGGTTTTGCAACGCAAGTCTGGGTTCCTCAATCTATTGATCTAATTGTAAAATTAGAACGAACTCAAAGGCGTGCCACAAAGTACATACTTAACTTACCATTTACTTGCGCAGTTAAATACTCATCCAGACTATTATCACTATCTTTACTCCCAATCTGTTATTGGCACGAATACTTGGACATGGTACACTCAGTACTTCAAAGTTACTCATGGTTTAATCGACTCATCATATCTTCCGCTTATTAGTAAAAATACTACCATGCAGGTACACCAGATCATCCAGAAGCATGCAACGCCAGTACACCTAAGTACGTAGTTCCACATGCAAAACGACAACACACCAAAGATCGTTTTGGATAAGATCAACTAGAACTTGGAACACTCTAACTGATAAGTTAGACTTAAGCATGATTAGTCTTAAATTATTTAAGTCTGTAATGTTTAATTACTATTTCACTGCCTTGGAGAAAATGTATGACTGTGAAGATCCACGTACAATTTAAGACGATCTGTCCAAGATGCAACAACTCACGGAGCCTATTAGGTCCAATAAATTGTTGTTATTAGAACTGTAATTATTATTTTAATGCCAATTTTCTATATTTATTGTTTTCAGTCTTTTGTGGGCCCGCAGTAATTGGCCATGCTGTTGCGGATACCCAGCCATCTTCTTTTTAGCGTTATCATTTTCAGTATTTATGTACATAATTAGATGGCAAAGCTAACAAAATAAAAAATAAAAATAAGAATTAAAGATATGGCTCATTGGCTTGTCGAACTTGAAATAATGTTCTTACCGGTTGTGACGTCATTTGTGCATCTATAACTGAACAGACAACAGCAAAATGGAATCTATTTGTTAAATATTCTGAAAATCTGAACATTCATCACGAAATTATTAAAGTAGCTTGATAGGAAAAAGTTACAATTTCCCTCTAAAACATGTTTTGCAGTGTGCCTCATTCTCGCTTCGTTCTAGTTCCTTGGACAGCCCTAGTGTCACTTTTGAGTTTTGAAAAGTATTAGAAGTTCCAGGAGGGCAGGAATCTTTGTTCTTCCCTCTATCTCCCCCTCCTGAAAACTGTGCACTGTCTAATACTTTTCAAAACTCATGAGTAACACTAGGGTTGTGCAAGAAACTAGAACGAAGCACGAATCTACACTGTGAAATGTTTCAGAGGGATAAATCTGATTGTTTATAGATTTTTCCTATCGACCACATGCCACTTTAATGAAAGTGATACAAACTATAAAAGAGCAATAACTCAAACACTAGTTATTTACAAGTCCCATACATAATGGGAAAATACTTTTAATGTAAACCTAACAGAGTCCTTTGACAAAACACTCTTGCATTACAAGGAAAACCAATTGGCAGGAAAATATAAACAAAATTAATACTCTGGGCATAAATGGCAACTTGTACTGAAAATCCAGTGAAAGAGAACTATATGTGAAAAAAATGAAAACATATGCTATATAGTACAACAAATATGAAAATAAAATAAACTATATGAAATTTCAAAGAAAATGTACTATAAAGAGCAACTAATAGTAAGAATAAATACAAACGTGACACATGAAAAACCCTGAATGAAATTCGAAATAAAGAGTAAAAACCATAAGAGACTACCCAATGAATTTAATGAAAATAATACAACAGAAATAATAAAGGATCCATCTAGAATAGCCAATATTTTCAATGAATAGTTTGTAAACATTGACCCTATCTTATTGCAAAAAAGGATAGTATGTTTCTTATAATATATGTACATGACATATGACATATGACATATGACATATGACATATGACATATGACATATGACATATGACATATGACAAATGACAAATGACAAATGATGGTGACCTCACCCCTGAATTAGACAACTGGATAGGACGTGCAGCAGATGCCCTCAGCAAGTTACAACCCATTATGCGACATTCTTCCATCAAGCTTATTACAAAGACAAAAATCTTCCAGGCTGTAGTCATCTCCACCCTACTTTATGGTGCAGAAGCGTGGAATACCACAATACAGGAGGAAAAACGACTAGCAGCATTCCACAATAGATGCTTGAGAAGGATACTTGGAATAATCTGGCAGGACAGAGTTACAAATGAAGAAATATACAGACGAACTGTACAACCCCCACTAATTAATCTCCTCCGACGGAAACGGCTGACATGGCTAGGACATATGGTCAGGATGACACCAACACGACTGACCCGCAGGTTGCTATTTTGGGAGCCGAGTGGGAAAAGAAGACCTGGACGACAACGCATGCGTTGGAGGGACACAGTTGCGAGGGACTTTAGAACTATCCATCTCCTTTGAGGAAGCAGTGACGGTTGCTCAGGACAGAGACATGCGGTTGCAGCTCGTGATGGCGCTATGTGGTTCTACCACGACAGCATAATGATGATGATGATGATGATGATGATGATGATGATGATGATGATGATGATGATGATGATGATGATGATGATGATGATGATGATGATGATGATGATGATGAATATATGTACAAAGATCCTTTAAATGTTTTTTATATAATATTGTATCTCTTTTCATCTTTTTACTTAACATTTTGAATCGATAAAGGAACAAAACCTTTAGTGCAATGTTAACTAGGGGTCTTCATAAAAAAGCCTGTTAGCCCTAGCCCTTCAATATTATAATTTTATATATTATAATTTGTTAAAATGTATATATGGGCGAAAATAAATCAAAATCAAATCAAATCTTGATCCAATTATTGAAAACGAAGTGAGACTGAAATAGCCAACATGAATAATAATAAATTTTATTGAAAACTAATGTTATAAAAAGTGCCCACACTTTAATATACTCACCAATTGTTGTATTCCATACTTTTAGTCATGAAATCTAGCTAATATTGTTATAAAAAGTCCATAATTTAATATACTCATTGAGTTTCATACTTTTAGTCATTGAAATCTAATGTAAATTATAGAAGAGTCCATAATTGCCCGAGTTGACTATATATATATATATATATCGTTCACATACAACGAGGACGAGTCGCCCAATTGTTTCAGTAGTGTACACAAACAAGTCGGAAAAACTACCATTTTAAAGAAACAAAATGAAACCTAAGCAAAATGCGTGTTTTCTGCCATTGATCTGCATCAGTAAAACTTGACTCTGTCGCTACTAGTGATCTATCACCAATAGACAGTGAGTAGCCCAACCAATCATAATGCAGCATTTGTAAGAGTCCACTGGTTGGTTTATGAGTGAGTTGACTTGGCCGACCGCAGTCGGAGGCAGCCAGAGGGCTCCTCTTTCGATGGCTACCACCCTAAAATTTATTATACTCATTAAATGCATTCCACACTTTTAGTCGTTGAAACCTAATGTTTTAAAATAGTCCATAATTTAATATAGTCATTAATTATATTCCATACTTTTCGTCGTTAAAACCTAATGTTATAAAAGAGTCCATAATTTAATATAGTCATTAATTCTATTCCAAACTTTTAGTCGTTGAAATCTAATGTTATAAAAGCCACTAAATGTATTCCATACTTTTAGTCCTTGTTGAGATATATAATAAAAGAGCCCGTAGTTTAATATACTCATTAATTGTATTCCATACTTTTAGTCCTTGAAAACTAATGTTATAAAAAAGTCCATAATTTAATATACTCATAAATTGTACTCCATGCTTTTAGTCTTTGAAATCTAATGTTATAAAAGAGGAGTCCATAATTTAATATACTCGTACTCTTAGTCCAATCTAATGTACAAAGAGTCCATAATTTTTCTTACTCTATAGGACGTTAATAGGATTAATCGTGTACTAATAAAAGCTTGTAATAATTACAACAATATAGTTATGCTTGGTTCCTGTGATTAGTCCAGAACTGAACGAAACGAGTTAGTTTCTACCAAAAACAAATAGATTATTCTCGTGATGAAGTAATCTCGTGATGTCACTATATTTAAGTAACAAAACGTCAGTAAGAATATACTTTACAATTTTTGTGACTGTTAACTTCAAAATATGTTTCAACCTTACAATGTTAATGAGCTGATCTCCTATATTTCTCCTAAATTAGATTATTTAGTCCGAATAAGCAAATTCAAACTAAAGCGAAAAAGCATATGCAATTCAAATTCTCTATAATTCTTTATGCAAAAAGCTAGGATCCACAGGTTTGCATGGAAAGGATTTCGCTCTAGGAAGTGTCTGTTGATTTTCCGCAATAACGTTTCCTAAGCTTTTCGCTTTTGTTAAGTGTTTGTCATAATTTCCTGTTGACGCAGATAGACTGAAGTAGAAATGAATCAGCGTATATTAGAACATTGAGATTTTGCAATTTTGATGTTCACAGTGATCAAAACAGACGTTTCTTTGTTATTCAGTCTGTAGACAATAAAGGACGCGAACTAAAACACACTATTAATCAAGCTATTTTAATAAGCAGCAGCATGAGCAGAAGGTCCGTGTAGTGTTTCTAATTTGAAAGGATGCTTTGAGTACTTCATACAGGCAGCCAAGACGTACTTCAAGATACACAACCAACAAAAATTACACTACTTATACGGCCAATTTAAACGTTAACAGTTGACGCATCGAATGTTACTTCGTCAACTGCATGTGCGATAATAGAGTAATGTAGTTTTATGCGCCGGAGAAATTCGTGCGAATATGTGATTAGTGAAATAAATATATTGAAGCAATTGAATAACTAAATGCAAACTTAACGAATACACAGACGTTTGCTATAGATATAGATGTCCGTCGAGCTCAAATACTCGATCGATACTAAAAGTCGAGCTCGATACCAAAAAATACTTTAACTAAAATGTTTCTGACACTTTCTATCAAACTTTAAACAGTATATATAATGACCAGTTAGACACTCTAACTATTAAGTTGCTGGGACTCTGATGAAAACCTAAGGTCGCAAATTCATAGACATATATGTGTATAGTTAAAGTTGACATATAGTTAAAGTTGGACGTCAAAAATGGTACGTGCACCACATGTACAATTGTACATCGCTGTTTCTTTGTGTCGTCATACCTTGACGTCTGTTATATTACACTAAGCTCAGTCGTTCATGTATCACATGTACACGCTCCAGTCTTAAAGTACCAACAATTTGGTTCGGATTGTAGTTATCTTTCTTCCTCTAGGTCTTTTCCCTTCCATTCTTCCTTCCATTAACAAACGCAAATCAAGTCTTTGACAACAAGTTTCAAGTTAAATTCCTTGAGAACCCAATTAGGTCTCCATGCATTCCTTGAGAACAAGTTTCAGTCGAAACAATTAAGTCTCCACTAGCTTGAGAACAATTAGTTTCGAGTCTGTTTTTAAGAACAAGTCTCGACCCAAGCCGGCTCAAGTTTTTCAGAGCAAGTGCTTGTAAGCCAATGAGTCTTTGAGAAGTCTCAAGTCAAATCTCAAGTTCTTAAGAACACTGAAGATCCAAGATAAATCTTTGAAAACAAATTCCAAGTCACGTCTTAGGACTTTATTAACTCTTTGCCTACCGTATCGTTCGTTTTTGAACGAAGCAGACCTTAGTGTTTTACTCTGTCTAACGCCAGACGGTTTTACTTGTCAAATGAAGAACCCTCGTGAATGAATTAAACGCAACTCTCAATTAAGTTCAATCTCAAGTTTAATTTGAAAAAAAAGTCAAAAACAAGAGTTAAAATCTGTTTTATGTGGTATATGTATAAGTCTTATGACTGTATTTTACTTTGGCTAATGCCGCCAGACGATTTTACTCTTTCAAGGCTTGCATGAATGTATATTTTAATCTAACTAACGCCAGACTAATGGCTCATCTGCCTCGGCGTCACATGGAGAATCCACCGACGGAAAAGAATAACATTCTAACGAACTCTCTTTTGACTTTTCCACTTTATAATCAGCGGATTAACAATATTCGTTAAATAATCAAAAACTTACTTCTTTTAAAGTTTGCATGATGACAACTGGTAATACAAATGAGAATTCGTGGTGACACCACGTTTATTATTTATTGCTATAAATAATAGACGTGGTGTTACCACAAATTCTCGCTAATTGTATTAACTTACTAACTGGCCTCCTCCACAGGCTCTTCTTATAATTTTTAGGAAAATATTTGTTTATGCAAGTTAAATTTCTCATGTTGAGCGAAGCTCGGATCAATCAAGTGTTTCACGCGGGTGAGGTTGTTTATCTGTCCGAAAGTTCACGAGAGCTAATCTGTCCATTTCCGCTGTCGGTGTTCGTGCTAATCAGGACTTCAGCCATTGCAATTAATAGGCTGGAGAGACATTGGCAGTCTAGAGTTTTTATTAATAGCTTTAACCTTGGTCGAAGCGTCTGGAGCTTTCTCATCCACGGATATAATCGTCTGGCGCTAGCCAAAATAGAATTTTGAGGAACCGCAACGGGCACACCCTATACAGTTGTAGCGGTTATTATAATTTAACTTTACTAAGGCGTTAAAATGTTTAATTTCTAGCGTAGGTTTGTATCAGATCATTAGTTTTACGTAGTATACATTGACGTAGATAATGTTTGTATACCGTATTTGGCAAATTTGGCAAATTTGGTGAATAACCACACAGTCTGTTCCTACGTAAGGACTGACGTAATGACCGTGATTCAGCAAGCTGACTGTCGCTGAAATGTAAAATATATAAACATAGTACAGCAACTTGATGTATTAGGTTAGACGCGAGAGTGGTGAGACTGAGTGACCGAGATGTGAGAACCGAAGGTGCGATGTATAGCTAGAGAAGACGTTTGTAACGTTCAGCTGTTCAATCTCGTTTGTCAATGAAGTTGTTCCAGAATCAGAGAAGAAAGTCTCTTCACTATGGCCCAAAAACACGCCACACAGTGGGTGTTGAGTTTCATGCTTAGAAGGGCTATATTACCCTATTCTTAGCAATCCTTACAAAAACAAAATTATCCTAAAATTACACAAAATCTCATAATAAAGTTCTATATTATATAAAAACATCAAAAAATACAAGAAACCTGGTCAAAATTAAAGCGAGATTGAAAAGGATTGCAAACGTGACATCTTGATTTCTTAGCTGACTCGTTTTTCATAACAGAATTAATGTACAGCTTTAATTTGAAGTTTGCATGCGACTCAGAATTCAGTCAACAAAAGACAATCGAGCTATCTATAAATATCTTCTTAGCTAATAATCTCCTTTTCTCTTATGTTATTCAGTGTTGGTAAACCCAAATACTTTGACTAATTTGTGTAAATTAATGTATTTAAGATTTTCTCTTGCATGTAAATAGTATTGTTGTACATTGTAATTTCTTGTATAAATAGTGTGCAATGATTTTTTTGAATCTATTGCTGGTGTGCATCTACGTCATTGCCGCCATGTTGGTTGACGTTGACAAAAGATTTTCATCATCTGCAATTATAATATCATCCAACATGGCGAAAATATCTTTGCCCTTCGAATCTCAAGGGATTGGTTGCACACCACCTATAATGACCACAAGTATAGGACTCATTGGCTTCATTTCCTTCTAATATTCATTTCCTTCTTATATAAGAGTCAATTGACCTTGGTATATATCATGTTTAGTTATCATAAAGTAGCTTACCTGTATAATTAGGAGTATCTAGAAACGCAAATTTCCTGTGTCGCATCCTTTTTGAGAAGTTGAAAACTTGTTGCTATGGGATCTGTATCGCTTGGCTTCTGTAAAAGCAGGCTCCAGTTTGTTCTATTTCGGAAATCGTCTAAAATAACTAGACAATAAAGTTTTTTAAAGAAGTTAGTTAATCATGTAATATATCATACACGAGCAGGAGTGTTTCATCAGGATATCCAAACACTGAGACGTTTGCTGAAAACCGAGGCGAAGCCGCGAGGTTTTTGAACAAACTTCGAATTGTTTGGATATCCTGATGAAACACTCCTCCGAGTGTATGATATAGCCAAACAAATCAGTATTTAAAGAGAAAATCAAAGTAAAAGTTTGCTTAATTTATGTTATTTCTTCCTCCGATATCCAAACCACAGACAGTCACACGGTACTGATTTCCTTTGTGTTTTCTGGCATGAATTATTAATGACTTTGAGATGATATAATCACCATGGTGCCAGACGATTAACCCATTGCTGCTTATGATGTCCTGAAGGTTCTCTATTTGACCATAGATAATGGAAGGGGAACTGGATAGGAAACTTACGAAACCGGAAACGATGTTTGCACAACTTGCTACGGTAATTATACACTTAGAGGCTAATCGCACCTAACGGGTGGTCCCATATGGCTAAAATCAGACACTACTGCCACTTAAGTGTATTACACTATTGTTTAATTTCCACAATGGTTGATCCCGGCCATGTGGGACCACCCGTCAGGTGCATTAGCTGCTTATAAGAGTATAATTACCATAGCAAGTTGTGCAAACATCGTTTCCGGTTTCGTAAGATTGTTTTAACTTTCCTATCCAGTTCCCCTTACATTATATCTATGATTTGACGAGTAAAAATCGTCTGGCGTTAGACAGAATTAAAAAAAAATAAAGAGGCCATTTTTGTCCAGTTACAAAATAACACCTACGCAGGCTTCGGGGGAAAGTGGGCTTTGGGGCGAGTCAGTCAGGTTTTAAACTGGCCAAACAAGTTCTAGTTTACGAACACGCGTAAGCAGGAAAATAGGAAGTGACGCGTTAGAGCCTGGGCCCAAAATAGTATCTTGGCAACCGTTCACGCATGCTCAAAAACAAATATCGAGTTTGTTGGCAGAGCCCACTTTCCAACGAAGCCTGCGTAGGTCGGAAAGGGGCTCTGATTCGTAGGGTATCTGAAGCCTGGTTTACACGAGCAATTTTTCCTTGACAAGTTTTTCCTTGACAAGTCTCCTTGTTGAAAAGCTGGCATGCCAGCTTTTCAAAAGGGAGACTTGTCAAGGAAAAACTTGCCATGTCTCCTCATACACACGGGCAAATAAAACTTGTCAAGTTGAAAATTGCCAAAGAAAAATTGCCCGTGTAAACTAGGCTTGAGAGTTCTCCCCTTGACGAGTAAAATCGTCTGGCGCTAGACAAAGCAAACAAATAAAAAATAAAATTAGTTCGTTTTTCTTAGGCAAGGATAGATTATATATACATCGATCCGAAGTAGAAAATAGAGTAAACATGCACTAAACACACGCGTGTAAGAAACTTGATTTTTTTCAAGTTAGCTAAACAAGTTCTTCTAATTATATTTGGTGTCTACTGGGAATTGGGCTATTTAGGTTCTTGCGAGAAAAAGTGCTGCTTGTCTGTATAATACCATACGAGTGTGGCGCCTTCCTTAAATATAAAGAAAACATACAATCATGCATATCTAGATCTTGCTGAAAATAGGACTACATCACAAGCAAATCCACACCTTGCTCTAAGCCATCTACTGTATTTCAAATTGATATCCAAATAAGAACCTGTTCCAATTTTTAGGCTCAATAGAGCGTTTTCACTCACGTGATCGATGGCCCATTGGGGTGGTGAAACAATACGAAATATTTGAATAAGAAAGAGCTAATTCCCATACCGTACACCAATAAGATGAAAACGCTCTATAGGTTCTTATAAAATGGGGTTTTCATTAATTTATCATGCATGCATCAGTTTGTAATCTCAACAGCGCATCCAAATGACGCGCTCTGCGTTGGGATAAAACTTATTTCAGTCCACAACATCAGGCTAAGACAGCAGGATTCATTTTCATTTTTATTTACACTTCTAAATCCGCTATACTGAATTCCCCAGCCTGATGTTACGAATTAAAATAAGTTTCATCCCGACGCAAAACGCGTCATTTTGATGCGTGGTCGAGATTACAAACTGGCTTATGCCAAACGTTTAGCCTACAAGTTCTTAATCATTAAGTTCTTATACGCGAGTGTTTGTTTATTGTACTCTGCGTCTACACTATATCCATCGGCAGAGTTGAATAATTGTTTTAGCACATATCTCATAAATAAAACAACAAGCTTTGACGAATCTATTTTTTTCAATATTTTCACACAAAAAAACTTGCGACGATCGAGAAATCCTCGCGATCCGGCCAATGCAGCACCCTTGCGCTCGGCGCAGTTTTATCTCAATGCCTGGGTACGAGGCTAGCAAACTATTAAAAACAATGTAATAATCATTTGCATTTACATTGGATATCAACAATTGATAATTATAAAAAACTCACTAGACATTATGACTATAAAAACAAAAATTGAGCGACCTGTTAATCATTTCAATCCCCACGCAGACGATCAGAAGAATTTCAATTAAGATCAGTCATACCCGTTATATAAAGTTAATTGTTTCAGACTAGATGTAAAGACTCGAGTCGCATACTTTCGAGAATTTTCCTTGACAATTTTATTCGTTTCTGTGTACCGTTGGAAATGAGTGCCACTATAATGAATTCCACTTTCAAAGATAAGAAAAACTTGTCAATTTGTTTCGTACACACGAGCAAATTAAAACTCGTCAAATTGTGTTGTGCCGCAGGAGCAAATAAAACTGAAGTTTCGTTTGCTTTTGCTGTGCAAGCTGTCGTAAGTTGTTAAACGCAAAAACACTCTATAAGCTCTCGCAGCAGCTGCAAACAACTTCGGTCGGCCATCTGAGTTTTAGTGGCTCAGAGCGTCCGGTTCGTACTCGGAAGGTTATGCGTTCGAATCCTGTCTGCAAATTAGCTCAGAGTTTTCTGTTTAAGAACTAATTACATTTCTGTAAAATCATAAATATAGGCAGTTTACCTACCCTCTTTTCACTTTTCTCAATCCAAAACACAGCCTACACAGTACTCCACTTGTTTACAGACATACAGGAATCGGTAAAAGTTATCCAATGTAAAATCTGACTTACATGAAGCAGAGAAAAATCAAATCTTATGTTAAATCGGATCTCCAGATATACACCAGTACAGCAAATCCCTACTATCAAGAACCTTCCACCTAATATAAGGTCATAAGTAGGATAAATTTTGAAATTTTGTGTCCCACTAAATAAGAATCTTTTAGTTTGAGCCAGCTGTTTGAAATACATGTTTTCATTTCAAAAAAATAATTAGAACTTGTATAGTGCTTTATAATTAAACAATACCAAAATCTGTCTGACTACTAAACTCAAGACAGCTGTTATTTCAAAATGATTGTGGATATAATGAAAGAAAATACACAAGATTTGTTATTAAACGCAAGTGGTATTTGAATATTTGATATTTATTGACATCGCGAACGGTTATTATAAATTACAATTATTGACGATCTCAATTGATCGTATACAGAAGCACACTGATAATTTTTTCAAGCTATTAGCTTTGCTTCTGATCGTTTTCTGAAAATCAAACGTTTTTGTTGTGAAAGAAATGAGTCAAAATGTTTTTGGGGAAAAGCGCTCAACTGACAATTCCCCACTCAAAACCACTTTATTTTAGTTTATTGTCGATCTTATTCAGTCAACGTACTTTTTAACTGTATTTAGGGATTGAGAAACAAATGGAAAGGTACAAAATTTCCATAACTGTGAATGTAGGTATAATATATACAAAAATGTTGAATTCGCCATATTTACAGTAATCACAGGAAACAAGCTCAAACAACATTTTCGTTTTGGTTCCCCACACAAAACCTCTACAAATTTTGTCCATTTTGGACGTTCCATAATTATGAATTAATGTAAATACGATGAGGATCGCACTTGAGTGTAAGTTACGCGCCATAGAAAAAATCCTTCTGTTATATATTCAACAAGTAATTATAAACTCTTTTTTTCTGCAAGAGAACGAAAACTGAAATTAATTACAAAACCGAGAAGTAATACATTTTACACGAGAAGGAGTGTTTGATCTGATATCACACACGAGAAGTGTGTTAAAAAATCCAAAGCAGAACCGAGCTGGGCTTTTTAACCAACTTCGAGGTGTTTTGATATCAGATTAAACACAACTTTCGAGTGTTTGATATAACTTCTAAAATAACTGGGTATTTTAAGGGAAATTTGAGGTAAAAGTTGGCGTAATTTATCCAAACTCCGTCTCAGTACTGGTTTTCTTTGCTTTTATCTTACGAATTATTAATAAGGTTGAGAAACGCGTTTCTTTTGCAAAGAGGCATTTTAAGAATTCTTTTCTGTTAAGTATATCAACTAACAATTTGAGACAATAAGACACGAAAATGTGGTTTGTACTGAAGAACGTTTGCACCTACTCACACTTCGGTCATGCATGTGATTGAATACTTTTTGTTTAAACTGATCTATAGAGCAGTCGGTAGACCAGTTGCACACTTTGCCACAATATATACAGTAGGCTATCCCTAATATAACTGAAGTAACCCAAAAGGACGCCATCTTTGATTGTGCATTTGTTGCCTCAACAAATGTTTTGGCAAACTATTTTAATATAATCTATATCGTAATTTTTATCAACGAAATCATTACTACTGAGTCACTGTATTTACTCAGGTAAAGCGATGAAGTAGGCATCAAAGTTAAGGAGCACTATTTATAGACTGAACAGTATGAATTAGATACCACAAGCGCATTCAGCATGTCCCGCTATCATTTTTAGTGTGCGGATTGCTTTTATGTTGCCAAAATGTCTTATGACAATGCTATGACAAAGATTATAGTAATTCGTAAATAACACAATTTCTAATTCAAAATAAATAAGTAGTTTTGTAACTGAAATTAATTGCTTTTTAAAAGTTGTAGCTGGAATTTGGAATTGATTACTTTTTTGAAGTAATTTGAACAAAAATAATTCCTTTTACAAACAAGAGTAATTTTACAGCTCTGTTTACCGTTAATACTAATATATAATATATAATATAAAATTAAAATAAAATTAAAATGTCAGAAAGAGAATACCAGAAAGAGATGTCAGAGAGAAAATTGAAACTTTAGACACCAAAATTGTCTATCCCAATTTTGATTTTATTTAGAAGTGTTTTTAAAATAAAGAAGAATAGCCTCTTCGTTTGTTCAATTTCTCATCTGGTTCCAAAGATATTTTGTTTTAAAAAATGCAAATAAGATACCTTATGACGTCATATATGTATACTCCACTAATTCCGTATATATTCCTCATTTGGGGAAGTTGGTTTGATATCTGTGTGGAGTAGATGATATCACAAGGCATCTCATTTGCATGTTACAAGAACCTGAATATCTCTGGAACATGATGAGATATTGATTTAATATAAGAACGCTATACTTCCATATGTTCTTAAGAGCACTAAAGTTACTATAAACATTCAAGTAAACGACAAATTATTTTAATGTAAACACGTTTCGGCAAAATTATTATTACACTGAAGATTCAATAAGTTTGCCGTTTTACATTAAAAAAAATGTCGTTCACTTGACGTTTATAGTAACGCTATACTTCCTCATATACGGAAAGTACTTCTAGAGCTCTAGATAAAATCAAAATTGAATACAAAATTTTCCATCTCACTGCCCCTTTAAGCAGCCAGTAAACATCCAATTTTTAAAATTACAAGATTTGTATTTCTACACTGCCTATACAGCACACAGTATGTTTTGTATATTGTTTTCTTAAGATTTACTGTTAGTTTGTTTTGTTTGTTCAAACCCAGCACGGTTCCCCACGAAAAAACAGCAGTTTTTCTAAGAACTAATTTAATGAACAAAAAATCTCTTGGCTTATAACTATTATGAATATTATCCGGTCTGCATGAGACCATAGTTAATCATTGCTATAATTACACAGGCAGCTGGTTTAAAGTTGTTGAGTGATGAGAACATTACAAAAATTAAAAAACATGCCAGGTCTATATATAATATTGACTTGTATATATAGACCTGACATGTTTTTGTCTTAAAATTATATTATTAAAAAAAGATTACGACATATTACAATTCGACAGTAGTTCCACTTGTTTTAACTCACATCTTGAGTTTTCAGAATGGCATTATTTTTCAGAATATGTTTCGTTCCATATAACATCGCCGTAAAAATCGCGGCAAATATCGGCTGGATATATATGACATATAGGCTTAAAAACACATAAATATATATAAGTATACGTGTATAAGTATTCTAGCTTAAAGTTGTCAGCCTTATAAAAGGTGCGACGTGTTAGATACTTCGGGTGTCGGGGCCTTCCTCCCTTCTTACCGTCCTGCCTTCCTTCCCACCCTCCTTAATTCCTTCCCTCCTTCCTCCCTAGTTTGTTTTTTTAACACTGATAATCATTAAAGAGGATGTAATATGTCAGGGTAATTTTAGAAATCTTATCCTAATTGTCATAAAATCACACAAAATCTCAGAACGGTTTCAAAAGATAATGAACACAAAAAGTATGAAAAACTTGCACGAAAGTACGGACGTTCAAAATTGAGCAAAAATATGTATGACAACGCGTAGTCGTTGATGTTAAGAAATATACTCAAATAGTTGTTAGGTAACTCGTATTTCAAAACTAAATCAATGTTGAAGCATGGATTAGAGTAGAAAGATTATTTTGACTAAAACATGTTTTTTGTATTCTTTTTATAATTGATTTGAATTTCTATATCTCAAAGTGTATGAAACCAACAAAGATTTTAGTGTGTAGTCTATTTCAGTATTTTTTTGTGCTTACATATTTGCATGCAAACACAAAACAAGGGTGACTAAAGCGAGTCCAAGTGTCTCGTTCTCTTCCAAAAACTCTACCTAGAAACTTCATTCTTAAACATAATTTTCTGATAATTAACTTTGTCTTCTTTTGGGCGGCTCGTCAATTTTGGCAACCAGTCCATGGCAACATATGTGGAAAACGCTGTTATACAAAAACTATATGTTAAAGGACTGGGGGCTAATCATCCTTACTCGTCGCCAGTGGCTGAATTGCGAAGGACGCAGATCAACGTGGCCGTGTCGAAGCATATTAAAGGTGCTCCAAGCAGCTGCCATACGACACAGTTCAGACCACGGATCACAGCTAAGATGTAGGTGTTGATTTTATGGAGGGAAGAAAACCGGAGAACCCGACGAAAAACCCTCGAAGCACAGGCACAAATACAATATACAGTACAACACAATACAATACAATTTTACTTAAAGTGGTCAAATGCGCTTAGCTAATCCAGCTAGTTTACAGGCATGCCACTGTTTAGGTAAAAATATATAAACTACTATAAACTATAAAATACTAATCTATTATAAATTTTCAGAAATGTGTTCTATTAATAAATAATGTGAAGTATTTAATTTATTCTACGTCCAAGTTTCATATCAATTTGATAAATAAATTAAAATTGTTTGTTTCTCTCGCAGGTTCTGGCAGTGAGTTCCAAAGCTTCGCAGCAGTGTAGCGCCATGATTTTGTTTGTACTTTAAGAAGTTCTAGTATGTTCGATCCTCGAAGATCGCAGTGAGAATTGCGCTTTGATAGTAGTTCTTGTATAGTCGTAGGAGACATTGAGTTGGTTAAAGCATTATTACTATTTTACAGAGCCGTTCGTTTGAGAGCGTTAAAAGCCCCATGTTCTTTAAGAGAGTTTCATATGCCATGGTGTGTTTCTATCGTTGAATGCGAAGCGGATGGCCCGTTCCAACTTCGTTAACTTTTTCCAGCTTTGTTGCACATCTTTTACTGCAATTATGCCATGTTTCAGAGCAGTATGTAAAATGCGGTCAGACTACAACTCTGCTCTACTCTACTCTACTCTACTCCACTCCACTCCACTCCACTCCACTCCCTCCCTCCCTCCCTCCCTCCCTCCCTCCCTCCCTCCCTCCCTCCCTCCCTCCCTCCCTCCCTCCCTCCCTCCCTCCCTCCCTCCCTCCCTCCCTCCCTCCCTCCACTCCCTCCCTCCCTCCCTCCCTCTACTCTACTCTACTCTACTCTACTCTACTCTACTCACATCAACTACAACTCTACTCACGAGAGTTCTAAGCTCGATAACGGGGTCACTCCCAAGCGGTTACCCATCCGAGTACACTATAACCCCAACTAACCGCTTATAATAACTTCTGGTGAGAGGCAGCGCGCTAACAGCACACGCCACCCGTGCTTTGAAATCGTTCACAAAAAGCATGTGAAACGTATCAACCTAGCTTTTCTGAAACATTCGTTATGTAAAAATCTGGGGTTATTAATATCATGCAACAACAACATTATTATTATTATTATTATTATTAATATCATTAATCATGGCGATATCTGACATCACAAATTCACAGTTAATAATGTGGGGGTTTGACTTATGATTTTGAAGGAGATTGATGGGTACATGATAATGAAAATTTGACAATCACACTTAATGTAATGAACTACTATGTTGAAGTTTAATAGGGGGAAAAAACGGTATAAATTTATATTTTAGAAAATTAACCCAAGGTTGCGAGATTTCGAAACGGAAGGCTTTGAAATTACATCTTCTTTTTTTGGGTTTTTATTTTTATACTGGGCCCGGTGAAGTGTTAGTATATAAATTCATCACGGTTACATTATTTAACAATTATTCGCCGGGGAAGGCGAGGTGAATATCGGTGAATAATAACAGAGACGAAGTCGAGGCTATTATTCACCGATATTCACTGAGCCTGAGGCGAATACTAAATATTAATAGCATTGAACAACTACATAAGAGCCAATATAAATAATTACTGCATCGTTTATCACCGCGAGATCAGACAACGATCTGCCCCAAAAGTTAAAGGAAGAAAAAAAATATTATGACAATGTGACTTAATAATCGGATGTAATAAAGTGTCATAAAGCCTTGTTTAGTTGATATATTAGACGGAAATCGTAATGTTTGGGATTTGAAGAGTTTGGCATTGGAAAAATAGAACACGGAAGATCTAAAAACGGGTATATTACAAGTAATATTTAGCATTTCACTCGATTAAACTGTGGTCAGAGTTCTGCACTGACATCACAGGATCGCGGGTGACTATACTCGAAATGTTCCTTCACCAAAATTACCTAGATCTAAATACAGTCGGTTTACAAGTAAGAGAGATCAATCCCCAGCCTTACCAATACCAAAAGACCAAAACAAAAGGATTACCGCTAAACGATCAATTCTAAAAAACCTTAAAATATGACATATAGGTATATATTTTTAAAAATTTGTCAATATTTTTACTCTGATGAATTGAGGATATGGCTCAAGAAAGAAAAAAGTTCAATTTAAACAATTTTAATACAGAAAAAGGCCAAAATCGACAATTTAAAGTAATAAGCAATTTTTTATTCCACGCATGCAACATCAATACTGCATTGAAAAACACCTAAATATAATGACTAGCTCAATCAAAGAAAAATCTTTTGGTTAAGTTCTTTAAACTATTTCAGAATCATCATCAATCAAAAACATTAAATTTTTTGGAAAATCAATGTTCTCAAATATCATATCTTTATCATATGTCCATATATAAATCATAAAATTCATATTTTCTATAAAATCATATTCTATAAAAAATCATATTCTATAAAAAATCATATTTTTAAAAAAATCTGAACAATCATATTTTCTAAAAAATCAAACTTTGTGAACAATCACATTTTCTAAATAAATCATTTTCAAAAAAATTTAAAAACCCATATTTTCTAATAAATCACATTTTCTAAAAAATCATATTTTCTAAAAAAAAGTTACATTTTCTAGAAAAGATCACATTTTCTAAAAATTCGTATTTCACAAAACTCTCGTTTCCTGCTTCTCTGAATATATTTCTCAAAATATACCCACTAGACGTTCTGAGAAGTGACTCAGATATATTTAAAGGGAACAATTGGACTGTGCGATAAACCCAACAAATAACCAGCCAATAATTTCATTAAATTATTTCATATTTATTTCATTAAATACAAAGGAAAAACAGAAAAGTGTCATCTTGAGTCTAATATTGAAGTTAAAACAAACAAGACAATGTATAAAAGTCTGTTTTAACTCGACTGTTCTTTATTTCGAGAAGACTTTTTTCTTCTATGTCGCGTAACACTGCACTCAAAACTGACGGCTACAGGTGAAGTCATACCTATATTCAAAACTATAAGAGATTTTTATCTTCCAATATGTTTCTAAACCTCCAAAAATAAACAGACTGTTTTAGCTAGACTATTACAATGTAGAAATATTGACACTTGGAGTGAGACGCCAAAAAGGAAAGGTTGCTTGAAGTTGAGCCATGTTGCATTAATGAACCTTTTTTAGAGGGAATCGTACATTTTGTCTCTATTTATATATTTTACTCTGGTTAACACCAGACGATTTTTATTGTCAACTGAGGACCTCTTGCAGAAACTTGCCGGTTAACCCTTTCATGCATCACCTAACATCTTAGCTGTGATCTGTGGTCTGAACTGTGTCATATGGCGGCTGCCTTTAGCGCCTTTGATATGCCTCGACACGGCCACGTTGATCCGTATATCCTTCGCAATTCAGCCGCTGGCTGCAAGTAAGGATGATTAGCCCCCAGTCCTTTATCCTTTATCCCGTTATCCTTACTCTGTCTAACGCCAGATGGTTCTACTCGTCGTCGAAAGACGAGACGGAAAGCCATGCACGAAAAGGTTATCTGCAATATGGATTACATAACATAACTACATTTAAAATTATTAAAAAAAAAATGTTGTCTTTTGTTGTTCTCACCCAGAAACTGCATTTAAAAAGTATATTGACTATATAAGCTAGACAACAATTCCAACATTAGCCCTGTTTACACGGCCAAAATTTAAGCGGGATCTGAGCCACATCTGACTTAAGCGGGCTTAAAATGTCCGTGTAAACAGATCGGCGTAAATTAATCGCGATTAGTTTGCACCACCTCAAGAAGGTGGATTAAACTGGGGTAGCGTGCGTCAAAGAACAACGGAAGACATCGGTACACGAGAAAGAGTAATAGCTAAAAGAAAGAAAGAAACAAAGGAACAAAGAATAGCGAGGTGTAAGCTTCTACAGCAGGGGGAAAAAAAAGCATTTTATCGTATAAATAACACCGTATTAATAGCAAGCGGGTTTTTTTTCAATCCCGTTGCGTTTACACGGCCAAGAGTAAGTGCGATTAACTGATCGTGCCATATAAGCAGGGCTAATGATCAATAAAGATTATTCATGCTTTCTAAACCCTCATATACACTTTAAACGTATAGTGCAATAGACAGTAAATAAACAGGTTCGGCGGAGAGGTAGCTAGCCAAAAATTAAAGCACTACGGTTTTGAACTCTTTTTACTAAATGTGTGATGTAAAGAAAATTATCCTCTTATAACTCCTGACTGGCTGAATCAGTCTTACTCCGGTTAACGCCAGACGATTTTACTTGTCAAGCTATACAGGGAGAGCTCCCATGCAGTCACCAAGCGGTTAAACATATTTGGTATACATGCAAAGTTTGCTCCACTAAAGCTCAATGAGTGCATGTATATGTATGTAAACTTTATTTACATGTCACATGTATTTAGCTTGCAGAAACAACTATAGGGACAATATATATACAAACTACGAGTAAAAATATACAGCGATACTACACACCAAAACATCTAATAAGATATATATATATATATATATATATATATATATATATATATATATATATGTTAACGTTGATTTTACCAAGGGATGAAAACCAGAGAACGAAGAGAGAAAAAACTCGAGGTACAGGAAAAAAAACAACGACTCTAATTCTGATATACAGTACATGCACGAGGCGAAGTAGTAAGTTGGTCGCCTATCTGTTACTAAGAACGTGTTTACATGAGGCCGGCATAGACTCGGACGGGTCAGAATTTTCGCATTTTGCTTTCTGTTAACACGAGGCCGGCCTTATATCAACCAAATATGGCCGCTGGTATAATTCGTGTCAATGGTCTTCCAGCTCGTGACCATGCACCAGAGAAGCAACATTTCATGTAGATCTGACACCAATCTCTTTAAAACAACGCATTGCATGGTTTGAGAAGTGAAAATATATATGCTTAAAAATATATATGCTTATTAAAAAGCTTCTTTTCGTAATCCAAATCGGTCCGAATTAGACTTAGATTCTGTTTGCATGCATGCATGAAAAACCAGCCTAGAGTTGGGTCATTGTGCCATCTTGCCTTGGAGCAATGGACATGCAGTCATTGTTCTATAATACTCAGCCTTTGTTCTATGGCAAAATGGCTAGTCCAATCTTGTCGGGCCGACCTCAACTTCAGATCGGTCTAGTATACAATCGAAATATAGTAAGGTTAGATATACTGCTGAAACAGAGAACGTAGGAGTCTACCGTTTCGAGCGAAGGCCCTTCGTCAGAGAGAAACCAATGGTCTAGTATACAGGCGATCCGAGATTAGGCCAGCGTGAACCGAATCTCGGGCCGGATTGAACTACAATCGACGACTTAATATCAGTCCAACTTAATTGCGTTCGGGCAGGCATCGTGTAAATACACCCGCGGCCCCAACCCCGTCCAAGCGGGCTAAACCTCATAGCGACAGCGGTGAGAGACAACGCACTCCCAGCTCATCAAGAAAGTTCACCCCTTATTCAACTGAGGAAATACAGCTTCTTGTCTTTTGCAACCTTTTTCTCTTTAATGTCTAGTGTTTCAGATTTATGCGTGTTTCAGTTATTTTTTAATTTCTCGAGTGCATATTCTATATTCTACATTAAGCAAAGTAATTTGTTTTAGACGAGTAGGATGTTGCGTAGGCAGCAAAGTGGAAAACAGCCGAAAATATAGTTTTGGTAATGAAATACTGAAATGTGTGCCCCGAAGGGTTCCGCTTGAAACGTCAGTATTTCGTTATCAAAACTATTTTCGGTAGTTTAGCACCTTTTCACTGTGCTCTAATTTTGTACATTGAACGAGTAAATGATTTTCAATTGATATGCCATCGCGACCGCGTCGTAATTAACACTACGAATCCCGCTGTGCACGCATATTAATACTTAATAGCTATATATACCTGGCAGAACAACAGTCGCAGAACTTCCAGAAGTCTACCCGTGTAACTAGTTAGAGAGGAAGCGAAATGACCAGACGTAAGCCAATATTTAAACCGAATCCGATGATTGATTACACCCAAATTATATATTATCAGTGACATCGCTACACGATTATCGCTGGCAAGCTATATACCACGATAACGGGTTAGCTCGGATAAAAAACCGGTAATAGGTTCAAATGACTAAAAACTACCCGTGCGTAGGATCTGTTGATTAATTGAAGCAACTTCAATATTTCCTGCATACTACTGCGTGGTATAGCCTACCGGAGATTGAGATAGGAAGTTTTTCAAGGAAAACTGCTCTCGAACATCGCACATCTGAAAAGCAAATGAAAAAGGTGGTTATGAAAAATTGCCGAGGTTTTTGGTTACGAAATACTAACGTTTCGCCGACGGAGTCTTTTATCAGAGAAAAGTGTGCCCCCTTTAAAATTCACGTATTTCGTTATTAAAAAATCTCAACTTTGCTCTATATCCGAAACACATGCCTACGCATCACTCTATTTTTTTGGCATATTTAAAGAGTTTTACAATCGGATTATCAACCCTTGAGCAATCAAACCAACTACCTCAGATACGGCACGTTCTACAAAAACAATGCATGCAGTTCTATTAGAACCACAACAAAATATAGACAATCCGCGAAATCGCTCAGTTCATCAGTCTCAATAACGCAATGGGGCTGTCAGTTCAGCGTGAGATCTTTTCATTTAAACCGAACCCACGCTTGTGTGGTCATTTTTGGACTTTCGATTCTCGTGCACACAATGTGTTTTTTTTAGGGTTTTTTACCATAAAACGCATTTTGCTTGCTGCGGTCAGCGCGTCTTTCTTTGTCAGATGGCCGCAGACACTATCTAATAACAATCTGCCTGCTAAGAAGCGAAAATGAGTTTCCGGATCGACAAATTAGTATAAAAAGAAATCCAAGCCTTATCGACGAGGTGGATATATTTGTTCACGATTTACTGATCTCGAGTTGACAAACTCCGGCAGGTTGATTTCTGAACGCAAATCTGCGGTGTCAACGCGTATTTCAACTCAAAAGCTTTTATGCCAAAGATTTTTATCTCAAGCAAAATAAACCCTTATCGAAGATGATGATTTCGAGCTAAAAGCTGTGACAAAAAGCAGGTGTAACACTGTTAATAATGACATTGAATGACTGTATAATTTTCAGGTTGCCGACCCGCGTATACGACGATTGAACCAATAGTGGCGATGGAGCGGCTCCCACGCCGTGTGCCAATCAAGAAGTGTTTTGTGCTTCTCATTGTGCTGCCTCGTCGAAACGCACTCGGGGTAATAAAACTCCATAAAGACTGTGAATTATTCATGCTTGGCAGGTAAACAATGAATCGTCGACAGTGTAATGAATTTACTTAGCGATAATAATCTAAGACAATCCGATCAGAAGTGACTCGACGCTTCCTTTCATGATAGGGGAAGAAAATAGAAAGGCTCTTCCGGGGATTGAAAAGGGTATAAATTAGAGAAACACACACTCCGTTGTTCATTCAGCTAACCTTCTCGTTGCTATACATTGTGCGGTGCAGACAGTTTCGTACAAGACAAGACAGTTCTTTGAAAGGTAAAATCCAACTTTGTTTAAACAATACTTAGTAATATCGTACAGACAAAGGACCCTTATAATATGGACCATACCGAATGTAACTTCTCCCTTTTAACTTAGTTCTGACTTAGTCATGGGTTGTGCTCGATCATTCATGAGTATATGCATGCGCGTGCTCTGATTTAAAGCCAATACATCTGTAGACTAACATCCCGTTATGCTATTGACCCATGCAGAATGGCTCCTATTATACAAAACGGCCAGATGTCGTGTTCAAGTCTACTATATAGAGAGTCCACTCTTTCGCAAGCTTTGGAGGTTAAGCGTATACTGATATCGCACGTATAGGATTTGTCTAATTATTTTGTAATACAACTTTTTGTACAGCTTTTGTACTTCTATAGACTCATTATCCCATTTTTATTTTTTCCCTTTAATAATAAACAAGTTATAGATCTAGAATCGTTTGTATAACGGATCAGCATTCAAAAAAGGAAGATCTCCGTAGATACATTACTGAGGTTTGGTTTTATTTTACAAAACAAACATAAACTATGTGTCCCAAAGATCATTCTCGAATTATACGATAAGAATAGCTAAGGGCTATTAAAATCTGCGAAGAATTAAGGCACTATAGATTTCCCTGGTTTAAATATAGTAGATATTAGGCATTTAGGCTCAGTTTTATTGAATGTCAAGTTGAGGTTAAAGCGATAGTTAATTATGAATGAGTGTGATGAGTTTGTATGTTGCGACTTAAAAATAGAAGTTTTTAAAAACATAGAATTGCGCCCACTTATAATTTGGCTCCACAGTAAATTCAACTATATTATAGGAGACATTTTCACATTAACATCGTCATCAATCTAGGTTGCCTATATATTATGAGTTAGAAAGCGTTCAAACTAGTGAGTTAGATAAATCTTAAAGTGAAATGCAATGTTAATGAGAATTAAGAATTGAGTGAAAATGTTCTTCGGGCTATGATACCTTGAAAAATTCCCGGAGTTTGAAGAATTTCTGATCGCCGATGAGACGCTCTAACCATTGAGCTACTGGGACTCAGATGATTTGAACGTATAGCTTGAGTTCGATGTATGACATTACTTCCTGCTATAGTGTGTAAGTATGATGTGATATGTTATTGTCGTAATGCATGTTGTTGAAGCCTGGTTTTCATTTGTCGCATTTCATCGCCGATCATCGCCGATGCTCACATTTGCGACGATCGGGGATTGTCTGGGATGATCGCCAATCGTCCTAGACAGTCGCCGTCGATAACCGATCAATGCGGGAAAATAATATTTTTTTGTCAAAATGGGCGCCCCCTAAACAACAGATTATTACTCTATACGAAGATTTCACTCGTCATAGCGCTGGTACTGTGTAAGAAATATAGAAAGAAGAGTTTCTGGGTGCGAAAAATATTTGAGACAAGGGAAGAACCGAAGAATCATGGCAATTTCATGCATGTTTGAAGTGCTTGGTTTTCTTCCAGAGACTGGGTCCTAATTTGTCTTATTTCATCGGATTTCGGTTTTCATTTGTTTTACTTGTCTTAATTCATCGGCGACAGTCGGCGATCATCGGGGGAAACAAATTTTTTTGGTTCTTGCGATGATCGCCGATAATCGGGGATTGTCCCCGATTGTCGGTTTTCACAATCCTATTTCATCGTAATTCATCGCAAAGCTGTATCGCCGATGATCGGCGATGAATTACGATATATGAAAACCAGGCTTTAGAGACGAGAAGAGAATGGATATGCTAGCACGGATATGAGAATTGAATGAAATATCAAGGGGGACTCGAACCCACAACCTTCTGATCGCCAGCTGTGAGACGCTCCATAGTTAATAGAAAATATACATGGTTTGGAAGCTCACAAAAGTCATTGTTTTATGTTTTTGTTCAGGTTTATGGAAATTTTTGCACTTTCACGGTTACTGAACATATTGTGTTTTCTGTATAATGAAGCAATCATCCAATAGCAACGTTTGGGTTCAATCACTCAACTGTACTGTTTAAATATTAATAAACCTAAAACAAAGGATTTGGCACCTTCATGTACCTTTCAACATGAATCGTAGCTTGATTGTTAACCGCTTTGAAGTTTGCCGGATTTCTAAACCATGTATATTTTCTATTAACTATGGACGCTCTAACCATTGAGCTGCTGGGACTCAGATAATTTGAACGTATAGCTTGGGTTCGATGCATGGCTATAGTGCGTAAGTCTATGATGATATATGTTAATGTAGTAATCATGATGTCAAGGAAGAGATGAATATACTAGGTGGGATGAAAATTGAGTGTGAATGTTTTACGAGCTATTTTATACTCAGAAGAATTTTCGAGTTCCCATGCGGGACTCGAACCCACAACCCGTTATATACGATTGCCAGCGAGAAGTTAGTTAACACTTTGAAGCCTGACGACGAGTCTTTAAGCCTAGTTCGCATATGTCACCGATGATCGGCCATGATCGGCGATTTATGATTTTGATGTATGTTAAAACGGGAAGTGCAGCAGCATGTTAAGTAATAAAGAACTTCTGCATTGTTCTTTATTACTTAACATGCATCTAAACCATAAATCGCCGATCATCGGCGACATATGAGAACTAGGCTTTAAGGTTTATTCTGGCTAACGCCAGACGATTTTATTCAGCACAGGGAGAGGCCCAGGTCTCGAAGTGTTAATGATTAAGTTAAAGCTTAGTTTCGATGTAATCGCCGGCGCACTGGAAGCGTTCAACCGAACGACCGCATGCAGTCGGTCGCTCGCTCTGTAGTATAGGCTCGATTTTCAGCCGTATATCGGGCCCCAGTAATTATATTCTTGGATTGCACTTGACGTCATGGCGGCCATGTTGGAGGAACTCTAACAAAAGAATCTCATTAGCAGCTATTGTATTTGGAGTATGTTTTCCTTCAACATGGCCGCCGTACTCCTCTGAAATCACGGCTGGACTCGTGAACTTGTCATTGTCAATTTGAACCAATCACAAACGTGCCTGAACATTTTCAGCAGGTATATATTATTGAGATTATTGCATAAATTACCCTAAATGAGACTATATGGGGGTGTTACACAAGGCCGGCCCGAACTGACGCCGGACTGAATTTTGCATTTTGGGTTTTGTTTACATGGGGCTGGTCTTGAAATGATATGGCCTTGGTTCAGTATTATTATAAGTAATAACATGACTTGAGGGAAATTAGCGATTAAATTTCCCCTTTCACAAATCTTCCCTCGGCGGCGGGGAAATTTAATCGCTAATTTCCCTCAAGTCATGTTATTAGTTTTTAGTATAAATACACAGGTGATTATAGAAAGTCACGCGCGCTGATTGGTCGGGCTACTTCGGATTAATTCTAGATAATCACCTACAGCGTTTATTCAAAATGGCCGCCAGCCAAAGTTGTCAATGCGACAGACAATTAAGGAAATTAACAATTTTAAAGAAAATGCTCTTCCTAAAAGTACGAAAATGTGTATTTATACTAAAACAATTATTCGCCTCAGGCTCAGTGAATATCGGTGAATAATAACCTCGACTTCGTCTCGGTTATTATACACCGATATTCACCTCGCCTTCGGCGAATAATTGTTAAGTAATATTACGATCGCCGAGAAAAACTTTGAGAGTCTTACCGACAGGAAATTTACACGGTTGATCAGAGAAGTTGCATCAAATTTTCCCGTGCACGTTGATGAGGGAAATCGTATTTCCAGGAGAAGAATATAACCAAAGATTGAAACTATCAGGCCTGACCTCTTTATACGACCGACGACAGTTACATTACATAATACTCATAAACTACATAATCTATTACCTCCTAAGAACGAACCAAAGTACAATTTAAGACACAAGCGTAGTTATACTCTCCCACTGATAATTCATACCAAACGTTTTCAAAACACTTTCATTCCATCGATGTCGAACTGTTAAGTTGTACCTAGTTAGCATGTTAATCTTTGTATATACATATTGTAAATAGTAGTGCATGTTTTTTTCTCTTATTACCATAGCTTTTGTAATTGTAAAATCTACGCAATTCAGCCTTTTAGGCTGCCATGTAGTTTTTTACTAAATATCTATCTATCTATCTATCTATCTATCTATCTATCTATCTATCTATCTATCTATCTAGCTGCCATATGCAAGCGGGAAATTTAGAAGAAGACAAAGGATTTCTTTGTCTTCTAATTTTCCCTCATCAACATGCACGGGAAAATTTGAAGACAAAGGTAAATTTCCCTCTTGCATGAGCGATGAGGGAAATACGAGGTTTACATTCCCTCGGAGAACAAAAGAATCCGAGGCGATCATGGTATTACGTCGGTTAAGAAGCTTTTTTTTTCGTAGTCCGAATCGGTTCGAATTAGACTTATATTTTGTTTATCTGTTTACATGGAAAGCCGGCCTGGGGTTAGGCCAGCCTCAAAATTTCAGGTCGGTCTATCAGTCGACCTGAGATTAGGCCAGCGTGAACTGAATCTCAGGCCGGACTCATGAAAACGATCTACAGTAAAAACACTACAACCGACCTAAAGTCGGTTTTGTTTTTGAAAACGATCTACAGTAAAAACACTACAACCGACATGAGTTGGGGCAGCCTCATGTAAAACACCCCCTATGACTACCATAAATGTTGGGAGTAGCTAATGGTCGTGGGTCGTGGGTAAAAATGAAATAAATGTAAATGTGAAATAAACGGATTTAGCACAAACTTGGCGAAACCTCTCTGGCTATTGCATTGTCAAGAGTAATATTCCTTTTACCATTGATGGAAGCCTTGAACTATAACAATACTTAATATTATCGATTACTCTTGACAATGCAATAGCCAGAGAGGTTTCGCCAAGTTTGTGCCAAATCCACTTTTTTTAGCTATTCAATTTCAATTTATTCAACTTCAAAAATTTATTTATTTACTTATTTTTTTTTATTTATTTTTTTTCATTTATAATTTATTCCACAATTTTTGGGCAAAAATCACGACCCACGACTTTTTACCCACGACCCACGACATTTTACCCACGACCCACGACCATTAGCCACTCCCGTAAATGTTCGATTTAGCGCCGCTCTCGATTAAGCGCCGCTCCCGATTAAGCGCCGCATCCAGAAGCAGGATAATTTAATAAGCGCCGCTCTCGATTAAGCGCCGCACCTTCGAAAAAGATGAATCAGCAATAAAACACAAACCGATACGCTAACATATCAACATATCTTTAATACATCACTGGAGTTTTTCGCCGGTCAAGGTCGCGAGGTACTTCGATCGCAGCTGTCCATCCTAAAAGAGCCGGACACAAATCGCTTTGAAGTCTCTGATTCAGATGTCAGAGATGCCTCTGATCCACATCTATGGATAGACGACGATGAAGAAGGCGATAACCAGGACGTTGACGTTCTTTTTTGAATGTATTGTGCTATTGGGTATTATGAAAATTATTGGGTTAAATTTATTGGGTTTTTCTGTGGATAATTAAAGTTGTGTTATGAGCATTTTGTCAACTTTTTTTAAGAAGCGCCGCACCAAAAGATTGCAAATTTTAATAAGCGCCGCGGCGCTAAATCGAACATTTACGGTACGTACACATGGTAACGTTTCCGAGCGTTTTCGTATTGTTTACGGTTCTCAAAGGGTTGAGAACAATCAGCTCATTACTTGAAACAATACGAAAACGCTCGGAAACGTTACTGTGCGCACATAGTCTCATACCCCGTTTACACGATGCCGGTACAATTTGAAAACGGTACAAAATCATGCCGTTTAGGCCTTGCGTTTACACGATACCGTCTCAAAATGACATGAAAACGGCACAAAATGAAAACGGGTTCCTTGACGGCATGAAATGAAAACGGAACACTAACCGGTATCGTGTAAACGCCCGTGCCGTAATAGTTTGATGACGGTATAATCACGATATATACGACCACAGTATTCGGGTCAGCAGTATTCACAAAGTCTTCTCAATTCTCATTGGAAGAGAATAGTCACATGCTAATCCGTCATTATATTATACCGGCACCGTGTAAACGCAAGCCTTTTTAGCCTGTATTTACACACCGGCATGATTTTGTTCCGTTTTCAAATTCCACCAGCATCGTGTAAATGGGGTTTCAGTAAGGCATGCATGTGATCGCATATTAGAAACGTTTAAGGTTGATTGTCTAAAAGATTTATTACAACGCGAAGCTCCAGAGAAATTGGTTAATGACCAATATGTTTTCGTCATTCAGCCTACACACATGATCGGGAAAGTCACGTATATTACAGTCAGCTTCTATGTTTTGTTTTTGATATCCTAAAATTAATTTATGCAATACATCAAGACACCGACGTTCTGGGGAAGCAATTGATAATTGGAAATCGAGCCTAGGTCGTTAGCGATCGCCAATCTCGTAACCCAGAGCCTGCGATCCTTTTGGTCATCACCAAGAATTGGAGGCTCCAGGAAACTGCGATAAAACTCGTCATTTGATTGGCTAGTTTAAAAACAGTAAAATTTCAAATAATGCATGTGCACGTTGCCAATTTGTTTAATCGATTTCTCGACGTTCTGTAACACATAATCATGCACGACAAACCCAAAATACAATTGAACACATGAAATAATCCAAAACAGCAAAAATCCCAACAATTTAAAAGTTAAAACTATTATTATTCTCGCTTCGTCGCCAAACAAGCATTCATCGTCTGACTCGTCTCGTAATTCTTCGCAGTTCCGTCTCGGAACTTGAAAATAACATTACAAAATAAGTAGAAAATAAGTAGACATGTACTTAAATTTATGGATCGTTTCACTCACGTGATCGGTGGCCCCGTTGGGGTGGTAAAACAATACGAAATGTTTGAATAGGAATAGAGTTAAATTCCCATAGGATAAAGATTATGCACCAACATAGCCGCCATTTCATTGTTCCTGTGCACCAATATGACCGCCGGACGTCAGAACGAAATTTGATTTCTTGAATTTGTTTTACCACTATACAGTTTACAATACACACACTGAAAAGTAAATATTACATAAAATACAGATAATGGCGAAGAAGCCTAAAACAAAGCAATAAGGCTTTTGTAAATTTAGTCTCCCTCTTTAGAAGAGCTATTGTATCAACACTATAGCTATCGGTGAAAAAACCGGTTCTTTCGCTTTTTGAGCCATCGTCCATAAGCCGTTCATCCTTTCTTAAATTAAATTTGGTTTCGGCCGAATGCAGATTCAAGCCAAATGTTTGCCGCATTGGGTGACTACAACTACCAGAATGCTTTGCCAGTATCCTAGTGCTAATAATCCGAGGATACTGGCAAAGCATTCTGGTAGTTGCAGTCACCAATGCCAGCAAACGTCATCATGCAAACGGCCTATTGCCCCTTCGCATTCAGATAACTTTTGACTTATTCAATCAACAGTATATGGCACGGGCTACTTTCGGCAAAATCACGCGCTGTGATTGGTTGCTGACGTGGCGAGATTTCTCCGTAATGCCCGCGAGCATTATGAAATTGTTAATGCCCTACGATTGGAAACAAACAAAAAATCCCAATAAGAAACTTTTATTGCCGAAATAAAATACGACGAAAATAAATGAAATAAACGAAGATGAACGTAAACATTATAAAAGTAAATTCTAGTATCCAGACGAGAAAGAAACAGCAGAAAATAACGCTAGTTCAGTGTTTTCACGAAGTTAAAGAAAAGCGAAGGCCAAGAAATACAAGATTGATTTTGAAATAAAGAGTGCCATATAATAAACTACTTAATTCGTCTGTATCTTCATCCGTCTAGTGTGGAGACGGGCGAATGTAAGACGAACAACAGGTGGGCAATTTCTCTGCACTGACCAAAAATCGCGGGCGTATTTGTTCTTCACTGTCATTTTCTTTGTACGAAGGTCAAAATACGATTTTAATATCGAGTTCTCTGAGCTTTTCTTCGTTTTTAATATGTCTTACAAGCTTGTCGATCCAGCGATTTGCTGATCGACTTGGTGTATCTCGTTGAAGCTGAAAAGGTTCGTAATCGGAGCAGCAAAAGTACGGAATTTTACAACCTCGTCCCCAGGGCATTTTGCCTCCACGTTGGGAGGTCGGCGAAAATGGCCCTGGCATCGGCTGGGCGATTCTATAATCGGATTGGCCGGTTTAAAAACTTGATTAATTCAGATGCTGCAGTGTAATTTATTCATCAAAATATGAATTGCAATAAATCCACTCTGCGAAGTTCATCCAAAGAATTGTAACGATAGCTCTGGTTAAATTCAAGAACAACATTAGATATATGTTTCTTCCCGACATTTAAATGTATCCTGGATAATCGTGGGGAGTATCATGATGAATAATGCTAGCCAGTTGCATTTATGATAAAGGTTCACATGAGTGATTCGGCAGAGCGTTAAATATTTCTTATTTATTATTCATGTATACGTATTATACAAAAACGAAACACAAAGACCGCATAAATTTTCTTGCCAAAACACCCCAAAATTCTGGGTGTCACGTGACCAGCCGATGCCAGGGCCATTTTCGCCGACTCCCAACGTGGAGGCAAAATGCCCTGGGGACGAGGTTGGGAATTTTACGAAGATGATCTTAAAGTGTATATGAAATGAAAATTAAGTTTGTCTAATTTGAAAGAACTCTTGATATTGTAAAGTAACATCTTCTACAGTTTTTCCATATCTTACTTCATTCTTGAGATCTTACTATTTGTTTGATTTGTAAATGAGCACACTGCATACGTCACATTGTATAATGAGTTGTTAGAAAATTAGGAATATTGTTGAAGTTATCGAACAAAGTCAGTCACACGAAACTGGGCATGTAGGTGTATTTGTCTCATGACTTTAAACGAACACAGGTTCAAGCGATTTACACAGATTAATATCAATGATATGCACGATTTCTCAGTAACTCATTATACAATGTGACGTATGCAGTGTGACATTTATGTATCAAACAAATAGTAAGATCTCAAGAACGAAGTAAGATATGGAAAAACTGTAGAAGATGTTACTTTATAATATGAAGAGTTCTTCCAAATTGGACAAACTTAATTTTCATTTCATATACACTTTAAAGAAAATTGATTTTAACTCCTCGAGTCCTTTCTGTTCGATCTCACAGGATCGATTAAACGTTTTCTTTTACCTTAAGGCTAGTTCAGATGTTCAGTTCATACTTTTGTGCTTTACAGATTCATTTCAGATCTTTTCTTGCGAACACAAGTTGATCGAATTACTCTATTTTCAATGAAAACAGCAATTATCCCTCTTCTTTGACGAAGGATAGCAAAAAATCTAGCCGTTCGCATTACTTTCAAATAGCGGCTTTAAGGCAGTTTATTTTTATTCATCTACTTTCCTGAATCTAAATTATCCTTGGGGAAAATGCATAAACAGTTCAAAAATCGCTCATCGGCCCAAGCAGAATATAGTGGGTTTGAAGCACTGATTTGAAGGCTGAGCAAAAAACCACACTTGTTTTGTCAACGGCAACTTTTGAAGACGCTTTGACTATTACTTCTACATATCGTTTTCCAACTATGTGATTTTATCCGACACATCAAGTTTATTGTGTAGTTTTGGGGAAACGTCATTTTCAGCCGTTGACTGCGGCAAAATGGCAAATAAAGCAGAAATGTAAAAATACCTCAAAAATTAGACGTTCGCATTACTTCCAAACCGTGTTTTTATTAATCTTTGGTTGGCAACTGAACTGCTGAGTCGGTAATTCATTCGGTAAAAAATGCGCCAGGTGGATTAATTCGACATTGGATATAACATTTTGTTTATTTCCTTTTCAATTATATCGCGGACGGGAATGTGTCCCGAGCGTTTCACGAACCCACGCGAAATCCACGCATTTTTGGCGCGCATGTGCAGACAAATTGTCCACCAGTTAAGACGAACTAAAAGACGAATGCGATTCGCGCCGCCAGCTAGCAAACTAGGCCTGGCGCGAGCAAAATTCGCAAGCGGTAAATTTCAAGATGGCGGCTATGCTGCAGCTCGTGAAAGTTATGTCGGCTAAAAGAAAGGCACAAGAACAATTTGCTGTGGAACAATTTTGTTTAAACCAAACAATGACGGAAAAGCGTTGTTTAATCAAGCTAATGTATCAAGTTGACGAGCATACTCATATTTTTCGCTTCTCATATTTTTCATACTCACAGACTTCGGTTTGATATTTTACCGTAAATACCTCACTCTCGGTTATTAAGTAGTTAGTATAGCGCGCCTATGTAAACGACCCATATATTCCCGTAGTTAACTTATTTTACCTTATTATGTCATAGCTTCGTCAGCTTCGCCTCTCAAGAAAATAGGACATAGCACTAGAATAATAAGTTGAAAAAAGGTAAGCTTGTACCATCGTAGCATAATTGTATAACACTGTATAATGTACAGTGTGCAGTGCGTAACGAGCAGGGTGGAATGTAGGCTGGGTAGTGTGGAGTGAGAAGTGTGTAGTGCGCAATGTGCGGTGTGTAGTGTGCAGGGTGTAGTGGGTGGTGTGTAAAGTATGGTGTGCAGTTTAGTGTGTAGTATGTAGTGTATATAGTAAAGTATGTAGTGTGTAGTGTGCGGGTAGTATGGAGTGGAAAGTGTGTAGTGTGCAGTGTGCAGTGTGTAGTGTGCAGTGTGCAGTGTGTAGTGTGTAGGGTGTAGTGTGTAGTGTGTAGTGTGTAGTGTGTAGTGTGTAGTGTGTAGTGTGTAGTTTGTAGTGTGCAGTTTGTAGTGTGCAGGGTGTAGTGTGTATGTAGTGTGTAGTGTGCAGTTTGTAGTGTGCAGTATGTAGTGTAGTGTAGTGTAGTGTAGTGTAGTGTAGTGTAGTGTAGTGTAGTGTAGTGTAGTGTAGTGTAGTGTGGTGTGGTGTGGTGTGGTGTGGTGTGGTGTGGTGTGGTGTGGTGTGGTGTGGTGTGGTGTGGTGTGGTGTGGTGTGGTGTGGTGTGGTGTGGTGTGGTGTGGTGTGGTGTGGTGTGGTGTGGTGTGGTGTGGTGTGGTGTGGTGTGGTGTGGTGTGGTGTGGTGTGGTGTGGTGTGGTGTGGTGTGGTGTGGTGTGGTGTGGTGACAGTATGTAGTGTCCTGTGTGTAATGTGTAATGTGGAGTGTGGAGTGTGCCGTGTGTAGTGTTTAGTGTGCAAAAACAAGAACGAAACCAAAACCAAAAACAAGCTTTGTGACCCAAGCTTTCCGCTTTTTCCCTTCGACGTCTCCGATAACACATATTCCTACTTCCGTCTAGATGGTTTATCGAAAGAGCGCTACACAATCTCTGCTCGTGTTTGTCGTAATGTTAATCATTGTAATCAAACATGGTGATTGCGCATGTGTACATGACTGCCAACTTGAATACAACAGATGTGTTGGTGCTGCTGGTAGTATCAAAAAGGCGCAAGACTGTTTTAGGATAAAGGATTCATGTGTAGGTAACTGTGGTGCGGGTAAGCGCAGCTGGGCGTTGCTGAGAAAGAGAGTAGAAGCCGAAACGGATAGACCGCGTTGGCAACGCGAGTTCAGAGACTGGGTAGATGAACGACAGAGCGTCTAGGAAGGCAAACAGAGAATAACAAATCACGCACCGGACAACGCAAACGCTTCTAAAAAAGAAACAATTTTAGGCAACAATTGTAGAAGGCCTCAGGCATAGGTATAAATTTTAATCAGCAAGAATTGTAAGCTGAACGTTATATTTACAATTGACATGTACAAAATTCATTGAAACAGCAGTCATTAAAAGCTAATATTAAAACAGCAGCATTAAGTCGTATTTGACGTGAGAAATAATAGTGTAACTTAGAGCCTGTTTACAAGGAGGGTTACCCTAACACACGGGTTACCCTAGCTCTCTGGGTAAGCACGTCTAAAAAGGTTAACCCTGGTACACGCGTAAAAACGCACAACTTGTTCACGGTGGTCAACAGGCGTGAACAATGTTGTGCTGCTGGCCGTGAACAATGTTGTGCTGCTCGCCGTGAACAAGTTGTTCAATTATGGTTCGAACAACTTGTTCAAGGATAAATCAACAGTCATGAACAAGTTGTTCCAACAGCACATTTTTCATAGCCAACAACGTTGTTCGCACATGATACAACATGTTGTAACAGCATAACGAAATAACAACGATGAACAACAATGTTGAACATGGTTGATGTATCAACACGTTCTTCGGTTGTTACAACATGTGTGAACAACGGTTGTTGTTTCATCAAGCAGTAACAACTTGTTGAAACAATGATGAACAATGTTGTTCATTTATCAATGTTGTGCAAGTTGTTATAGCATTGTTCAGGCAACAATGCTGTAACAACTTGCGAGATTTTTACGCGTGTAGCAGGGTGACTCTAGCTGTGAAATTTTGCTTGTAAACCAGGCTAACAAAACTAGACGGGCACTGAGAGTGCATACCTCGGTCAGCGGGCTTTGCCTTTGATTACATTGAACTCTAAATAAACTGGAACGCTAACTCGCTTGCACGTTTTGAAGCCAACATGGAGGCCCCCATGCACGTCAATCCCAGTCCCTTTTACTGTATAACCGAGAGAAAATGAAGCTGAATTTGGTGAACTGGGTTGCAAAAACAGCTTGAAATCAAAGAAAAACTAAACTTGTTAACCACTTTTAGGCTTAAATCAAATTCCAATATACCGTAGAGTAGGTGAACACTGACATGACGAGTAAAAACAAGGAAAACAGTAAAAATATAAGCTCTCAAATGAAAGTCAACAATACGCAACCAAAATTGCCATTGGTTTGGACAAATATAAAGAAAATACATATGAAATCCAGGTTTAAAATGAAGAGGTTGTTTATAAAAACAGTTGGGTTTTAAATTTCTCAATTTTCAGTAGAAAAAAACCAACAAAATGCATTTTACCGTGTGTTATTACAGCTCTGGAATTACTCTTCGTATCGAAAAATGTCAGACTTAGCATTTGCACAAATGAAACTTGAGTTAAAGCTATAATTTAGCATTATCTTATTACTATTTCTTGGCAAGGTAACCTTCAAACGTTTGAGATAACAAAGAAAAATAAGAGAAACCTGCATTTTCCGTACGAGTTTCGGACTCGAATTTTGCTTTTGTTCGGCAGATATTTCGTCATTCAATCCATTTCGTGTGTAGAAATTGTTCAGGTACAAGGCCAATAAGCCCAATACATACTATCTTCTTCGTTATCATCTATAAAAAAACTTTAGGTCTAAAAAATGGTTGTTTCTTGCAGCGAGTTTTCTGTTTTTCATTGTGCCCCTCATAGGTTCTGTTGACGTCAGACGTGCAATTGCGACCCCCAGCGGCCGGAAGTTTGACTTCACCCAATCATAGGGCCTGTCTTATGGAGTTAGCGTTCCAGTTTATTTAGAGTTCAATGTTTGATTACGACTACGAGTCAGTGAGAACCGAGGCTTTTAGCCAAATACAGCCCAAGGGGCCGCAGGCCCGAGGAATTTATTTGGATAAAAGCCGAGGTTCGATGTAATTAAGGTGGCTCCATACAGTTTCTTGAAAAATGGAAAATACAAGTATGAGAGTCCAAAACACGCACATAAACAATTCCCAAACAAGAATAAAACTAAATGTAATGCATAATTAAACAGTCTGACAATCAAAAACTGTTACCAAATAAATGCCAACAGTTGTTGCTATGGCAACAACGACGTTTCAAAATGGCTGCCAATTACCCTTCAAACTAATTTAATTCGAAAAAAACTTTGGTGACCCCCAATTTTTTTTTCATTAAAACTTTCCTTGAAGTATGATTAATCAATAGGCCGATTTAAAAAAAATTCTATAGAACGAATAATTTCTTTTTCGGAAAAATCATGTTTGTTAATTTTTAAAAAATTTCGTTCTACAGAATTTTTTTTAAATCGGCCTATTGATTACTCATACTTCAAGGAAAGTTTTAATGAAAAAAAAATTGGGGGTCACCAAAGTTTTTTCCGAATTAAATGAGTTTGAAGGGTAATTGGCAGCCATTTTGAAACGTCATTGTTGGCATAGCAACAACTGTTGCTATTTATTTGATAACAGTTTTTGATTGTCAGACTGTTTAACTATGCATAACATTTAGTTTTATTCTTTTTCCGAATTGTTTAATCATGTGCTTTGGACTCTCAAACTTGTATTTTCCATTTTTCAAGAAACTGTATGGAGCCACCTTAACTGACTTATTTAATAGTTAAGGCCCAAGTCAAACGTCGTTCTTCTCAGGCGCCTAACCTAATGCAAATCACCATGAACAAAGGATATAGCTCATTATCATTAGGTTCGGCGCATGAGTAGAGCGACGTTTGACCTAAGCCTAAGGAGGTTTTCGAAAAAAACATATAATTGACCAGGGCAATGGGCAATATCAAGATATTGTCCTGTTGACCAGGGCAATATCTGTATAGAGCGCCTTGAATTTTTAATTATCGGTTCTCTTCGGATATATCGTAGATACAGCTCTAGAAAGAACAAAGAAAACCGACTGAACTATTAAATAATTTTATAGCTATTTATAGCTATGAAGTGCTTTTATATTCGTTTTGAAATATAGTATAAAGTCATTATGTGTCGGGGGAGTCGGGAAAGCCGTAAAGCAAACGACAGATGGATCTGCTGATCATATATAGTTATATTCAAATCGGTAATTAAAAGTGGTTTTCCACTAGGCGAAAAATGTCGCGCGAAGCGACATTTTCTTTTGTCTCACAAGCTCTCGGGTGGAACTAATTAGCCAAGACAAAAGAAAAATGTCGAGTCGGTCGACAAATGTCGCCTAGTGGAAAACCGCCTTAACTCTTATTTAGCACACATTAATACTCTACACAAACTATACACCAAATCGTAGTTTCATTTAGGCCCACATGCAAATTAGTTTCCTATTCAATTTGGGTTCCTATGCAAATTACATCGTGTCTATTAAAGCATAACGAGAAGATAACATAGGCTGGGACTGTTTTTTTCATGTTTTGAGTTCATTATTTTTAGACACTACGTTTAGGATTATTGTCAAGGATAATCGATAAGCAAATTTTATCCTTATAGAATACCTAAACATTAAAAAGTTTCTGAAATCAGAAATGTTATGTTTACTACGGCTGCTTCAGCCTCATGTTATAAATGAACTACGTTTTATCCCGACTCAGATTGTATGCGCAGTCGAAACTCCGATTTTGTCTATACCCACGGGATGGGTATGACGTCATTTATATTCTGTGCTCCCAATTAATAGGGAGCTTAACGGGGTAATAAGACGTCAAAATTGTCTTTTCCAATTTATTTTCCAAAGATATTTTGGTTTTAAAAAAGGCAAATAAGGTAGCTTATGACGTCATCTACTCCACTAGTTCCGTGAAGGAGGAATATCTACGGAAATAATCTACGAGCCGGGCGGAGGGCCGAAGGCCCGGAGCTCGGCGAGGGTGCTAATCTCGACATGCGTGGAGTCCATTTTACACGCGTGGAGAAAAAGCGAGGGAGACGCAATCTCGGAAATAGTTTATATGTATATATGTATGGTACGGTGTCACGCGGTAAGAATTGTTGGACACTGGTGACTAGCGATGCAGAAAACTAAATCTGTCAGTATTATTTTTGCTTTCGTTTATTACGAAATGGAGCCTGCTCTACTTAAATTAAAAGAGAACAACGAAGAAAAGGATACAAACAGCCGGTTTAATATATCTTGAAGCGAAACGAGAGGACCTGAAGAAACCAAACGCCGTATGGTAAACAAAACCTCGATCTGAATTGCAGTGTTTGTGGTCACTCAGTGGTCTCAAAATCATTCAAGTTCATAACGGTAGGGGATTTGTATTTTGTCCTTATGTCCTAAAACAATACCGCTTCACGTTTCCGTGCTTTCCCTTTGCTCGTCCAAATTAACCATAAGTCAGCTTAACTAAAGCTAACTTAAAACACTATCTTAGGCTTATATCACGCTTATATTAACCGTGGTGGACGTGGACTTTGTCGGTTTTCTTGGCTGTGATTCCAAATTTTCGACTGAAACGTTGTCTGTTTAATACTTCTTTCTGGAATCCGATTCTACTGAATTGTTTTTATCTCAGACTCTATTATAAATGTAATTTTTGAGCTGTCAACTTTTAATTCTGCCTTTGCAAAATGTACATGCATAGAGAAGCCATTTAAAGGCTTGCTAGAAATAATCCCTTTTGAAACCTCCTAAAAACAATATATTTTTTACAACCAGAATTTAATAATGAAATCTAAGTTTTGCTTTGATATGTTCAACTTTCATTAAAAATCAGTTTTGTCATCCTATCGACCTATCCATAAATTCTATAATTTAATATCCCAAGGATTTAATATCATTTGTTTTTATATTTGTTTGTTTTTATATTGGCTGTATAATCAGGAGTGCTTATTTTCATTAGGGGGTGGGTGGGGGGTGTTTCAAAAAAGCATGTAAAAGCGAGCGAGGGGTTGTTGCGTTCATGTATTCCTAGTAGGTAGATTATGCTGAAGCTTTGAAGCTGTTCTAACACGAATGGTACATTGCAATGTACATAGTTATTACTTGATATATTATATGTATGACAAAAATACTGCAATCTGATTGGCTAAGAGGAGTGCAATTATATCGTTAATTGCACTCTCCGGAGTGCAAATTAATGTTACCATGGTAACAGTGGTAAAAAATAAAATTCAAAATGGCGGCGTATTTTCAAATTGAAAGATTTTGACTTTTCCAACGACTTGTGGAACACTTTCAACTGAAAAGTTCATGTAAATATTTGAAGATCAATACAGGTAACATCTGCTCACCATAAGTGAAACTGTTTGTTGTCCAGTTGTAACGAAACAAGATGTTTTCAAACGCGCGAATTACTACGAAGCGTACGACAAGGATTGACACTTCAGGTAATCAGTGTAAATTGGTTTTGAAGTTTGTGATTACTTATAGTTAGTTGCCAGAAAGAAAAATTAATTCACTGCCTTGAATAACGTTTTAAGATTGTCTGTGGTTGTATGCGGGCCAATAAACATTTAAATTAAGACAAACATTTTTGACTGTAATTTCTGTATTTTGAAACATATATCAAACAGAATATACTGTAAAATGCTATTTGCGGTACAACTTTCAAGTTTCTAGTTAAGAGAAAGTATTTTAAAAGTGATGGGAAAACGTACTATTATCTTGGTCTGAGTTGTAAACAAAACAAACTTAACAATTCATCCATCAGACCAAGATAATAGTAAGTTTTCCCATCTTTAAAATACTTCCCCTTAAGCTAGAAACTTGAAAGTTCTACCACAAATAGCATTTTACAGTATCTTCCGTTTGATATACATTTCAAAGTTGTATGTTAAATATTTTAAAAACGGTATTCGAAATTCTACAACAGTTGTGAGAAGTCCATATCATATTTATTACTTGACGAGCAATGGTGCGAACATTTTAAAAAGTTACACACAACACAGAAACTTAAAATATACATCAAATGAAAGCTTATGAAATGCCTAACAACATACGTACACGATGTGTTTCCACCATATATAGTTTGGACGTTATTAGCCATCTTCTTCCATAAACAGATATGACGGGATTACTGTGATGATCAAAATTGTGAAACTTTGGCCTGGGAGCCTCGTTTTCATGAAACGTGACGTAATTATATCGAAAAGGTCTATTGTAAATTTGTTATTGTGATTTAATTGTAAATTTTAATACTTATATTTATTATTTTATTATTATTAACTTTACTGACATCTAATTACTTAAAGCACACTTACTCACACAATGCACCTATGTAATACGTATGTAATTATTATCTATAGTAAACAAACGTGGCAAAACGTGACAAATAAATAAATAAAAAGTTTGTGTGGTCTGTGTGGAGTAGATGACATCATAAAATTAAGGGATCTCATTTGCATGTTACAAAAACCTGAATATGTCTGAAACATGATGAGATATTGATTTAATAAGAACACTATACTTCCTTATACGGAAAGTACTTCAAGTAATATATGAACGAGAGCGAGTGTTTCACCGGGATATCCAAACACGAGCGCGAACCCGCCTGTCTCATATAAACACTCTGCCGGGATAGCATTGAATTTCTATACATGGCGGGTAACTTGGTTTGCCGAGTACCTCGGCTAGCTGGGAAACTCGCCTCCATATAAACAGGCCCTTAAAGTATGTTTTTCGACATCCAGCTTTATATTGAATTCAAACTCAACTAACAGGTTTCGCCATTTCACGAGTTGACGTCGTCTTGAAGAAGTGAAAATGACTGAATAACGTCATATGTACTATGTAGAACGGGGGGGGGGGGGGGGTGTTGGGATTACTCGTGGTACTAAAAATTATTCATTTTGCTTGTTGTGTAAGAAAAATTCTATTCTATTCAATCTATTTCATCTGTACTGATTGAGTTATTTCATATGTACTACTGATTGAGTCATTTCATCTGTATTGATTGCGTCCTTTCATCTGTATTGATTGAATCATTTCATCTGTATTCATCTGTATTGAGTCATTTCATCTGTTTTGATTGAGTCATTCCATTTATATTGATTAAGTCATTACACCTGTATTGATTGAGTCATTTCCTCTGTATTGATTGAGTCATTTCATCTGTATTGATTGAGTCATTTCATCTGTATTGATTGAGTCATTTCCTCTGTATTGATTACGTCATTTCATCTGTATTGATAGCGTCATTTCATCTGTATTGATTACGTCATTTCATCTGTATTGATTGAGTCATTTCATCTGTATTGATTGAGTCATTTCATCAGTATTGAGTCATATTTTTTTTATTTAAACATATTTCAAAGTAAAAACATTTTCTCCAAGAGCTAAAAGCTCATCGAGGGAGATCATGTTCCAATATTATCATAAATAAAGTATGAGAAAGTGCATATTTACACACAACAATTAAATTAGAATAATAGAATCAAATATGAATCAAATATTCTTGCAAATCAGTAATCACACTTATATAATTAATTTTTTAGTTTAACAAAATCGCTTGGTATTAATTATATATGACTGGACATCAAACATCAATGTTTGACTATCATCTTGATCGAGTAATTCTGAACCGTGCAAGAATATTTGAATCTTTTGTGAATCAGAAAAATTATACCAGTTAGCACCAAATAACCGAGAAGCAGAGGCAATTAACAAACCACGTTGAGCGGCAAATTGGCTACAGTATAGAAAGTAGTGTGTAATAGACTCTATAATATTCTGTGTACAGTCACAGAAAGGAGATGGTTTACAATTAATTCTGTACAAATAGAAGTTTAATTGACACTGACCCAAGCGCAATCGTGTATGTAATATAGAGCCAAAACGGCTCAATGAAATATCATAAATTTTATTATACTTATCACCACAACATAATGTGCGTATTCCAGCTTTAAATGCAAAAAAGATTGAGTATTACGCAGATCAGTGTCTAAAACATTCCATTCTGCTACCGTAGATGGAAAAAAGGATTTTTTAAAACGCTCTGTTCGTGCAGGGATAAGAGAATAGTTATCACTAGATCGAAGTGTATAAGCACTTCGAATTCTTTGATTTACTTGTAGAGGCATTATGTCATACAGGTAAGATGGCGTCAAGGAGTTGGTTATTTTATAAAATAAAATTAATTTATGGGCAAGACGTCGAGTTTTCATGTCTTCCCAGCATAACTCATTCAATAGTCTCCTCTTATTGGTACCTTTCATGGCACCAGTAACTACACGAGCTGCTTCATATTGAACAGTTTCCAAGATATTGGCTTCACCTTCACTACATCCATCCCATATGACATCAGCATATTCCATCAATGGTCTAACATGACTTTTATAAAGACTATTAAGCGAAGCTCTATTAAGTTTATACTTTAAAGTCTTTAATACATTTAACGCTTTACTGACATTTGCGTACATATTAAATATATGATTTTTCCAAGAAAATTTAGAAGAAAGTGTTAACCCCAAATGTGTATGTGATTCAACTTCTCTTATCCCTTCACCATTTAAATATAATACCGGATGAACCAATCGATCTATTTTAGAAGAAAAAGTAATACTTCTACATTTAGTAGGATTCATGGTCATTAGCCATTGACTACACCATTGGTTGATATTATGCAGATCATTATTTAACTCCGTAGAAGAATAGAGTGGATCATCTATTATATCAAGTAATGATGTATCATCCGCATATAAAAAGCTCTCAGATAAAATATTTGTGTTTATATCGTTTATATATATTAAGAAAAGTAATGGCCCGAGCACAGAACCCTGAGGTACCCCAGCTTCAATGTTTACCCAACTCGAGCACTGTCCATCAATGACTACTCTTTGTTTTCTATTTGATAAATAACTCCTAAACCAGCTTAACATAGGGTCCCTAACTCCAAGCTTTTCTAACTTAAAAAGCAGTCCCTTATGCCACACTCTATCAAACGCTTTACTTAAATCAAGAAAAACCATGCGTACATCTTTCCCTGTTTCTAGAGCTTCATAAATCTTATGAACAACAAGAGTAAGTTGGTATACCGTACTATCACCTGGTCTAAAACCAGACTGATAACGGTAAAGAAAACCTATTTCTTGAAGAAACTCATAAAGTCTTGAGAAAACAACTTTCTCAGGTATCTTTGAGAGAGAGGAAAGAAGCGAAATAGGTCGATAGTTAATCTTAATTTGGCAATTATCTTTTTTATATAGAGGAACAACATTCGCTTTTTTCCACTCTAAAGGAAATTCTCCTCGAGCAAAACTTAAATTGATCAGCCGTGTAAATGACTCGGCAAGACCAAAGGAACAATCCTTAATTATTTTATTTCCAATGGCATCGTGGCCACATGCTTTAGATATATCAACATTTTTCATCAAATATAAAACTTCTTGTTTAGTTGTTTCAACCATCGAAAATTGATCTCTCACTCGGGAATCAACCACTTCTGGCAGTGATACGTTTGTATCATCAACCATAGCATGACTAGCGAAATATTCGTTAAATATTTCAGCTTTTTCCTTAGGATCGGAAACAAGTTCAGTACCCTCTAAAATGACAGGAATGGATGATTCATGGTTTTTATTAAAGAGTGACCTTGTATAACTCCACCATTTCTTTTTACTTAACCGAGGATTTGTTAACTGAATATTTAACTTATTGTAGTACGCTCTTTTGGCATCGCGAATTACGGATGTAGTATAGTTTCTTTGACTTTTATAACGCAGCCATGATGTAGGCGTTTTACGTTTACAATGAATTTTCAAAAGCCTATTTCTTTTACGGATTGCTTTCCGAATGGTGGAATTCATCCAAGGTTTATCTTTTGGCCGAATGACAACTATTTTATTGGGAATATGTGTCTTGATTATGTGCTGAAAGCGAGAAAACCAACTCTCATACACTTCGTCCACGTAAGTGGTGCTCAAAACACACTCATCCCAATTTAGATTTGTGAGTTCTTCATTTAATTCGGGGACATTAATATTAGAAAAGTCCCAGATGTGCCGTTTGAAAGCTTTTCTTTTCTCATATGAAATGTAAATTTTTCCATAGATAAAAGAATGATCACAATTTGCAGGTGGACTAAATGTTCCGTAATCAACCAGAGGAGGTCCGAACGTCGTCCCATGATGCACTGCGTTTTTGGGGGGGGGTCCCTAAACATATTATCGATTTTCAAGGCCTTGTGTGGTCATTCGGTGTTGAACTGCGAAGCGAAAGCAAAATAGCTGAGGCAATGTCAACAAATAGCACAAATACTAACAGGTTTTTTAAGAAGCGGTTAAACAAGTCTGATGTATTAACATCTGACATCTTGTTTTTGTACTGCGTCGGGAAGGGAAGGATCAAGTGTAACAGTCGACATTTCACAGTTTCGATCTAGTTTGTCGCGAAGCCCATGTCAGCTATCCTGATAATTTGTCGGAGCGAGGAATTGTGATGATGCTGGATTCTGATGCAATCGCAAAGCTTGAGATGGATGAGGCATTGTGCCCAATTCTCATAAAGATTGAAAACAGTTGCCTATTCCAGGTAGAACAGTGTAAATTCATTAATATATTTAAGATAGTGTGCTGATAATCGTTGCGAATCAATAGCATTTAAAAGTGTTTTTAATTTTGCACGTCAAATACATGAAAAATAACTTTTACTAAAGCAGTGTTTATATTGTGGTGATTTAATTAGTTCGCATGCTTCGACGATGATGAAAGAATAAGTGAAGCTTTCCTGATCGTCGATTTCAAGGTAATGCCAAGTGCAACCTTTGAATTTGGTTGAATGTGATTTTCAACTGGCATCCCAAAATTTCGACCCGTCTGATATCGTGCCCTTAGTTCATCTGAGTAGCAATCTCGTTTGCAATTGTGCCACAAAAGGAACGCATCTTTTTACTTTTATAATTTCTGACGATGGAGATGAACAACAAAGTATTAGTGTTAATACACAGGATGACGTTGATGAAATTTCTGTTCCTATTGCTTCACTCGATATTGTTGGAAATGAAATCGACGAGGATCGCGATCAAGAACAACTAGATGTTGGGGATGACGAGGAAAACCTGAGGGAAAACGAAGGCCAACAGGCCCAACACCAGTATTAAATAGTCAAGCGTGGAGCTGTCGCTGACGGGATATCTTCGCTGGCGTCGAACGTTGGGGCTAAACTTCGCCGTGTAGCTCGACTGAACGATCGTGATTTAGATCGAATAATTTTCTGTGCTGGCTTCTCTGGAGTAAGTCCCGAAGAAATATGTGGACGTTTGGTTGATGTTTTTGGCGATGCCATCAGTATTCACATGCTTGATTTCGTAATTAATTTAGGCTTGCGAGCAGGGTTGCCAGGTCCTCTGGGCCAAAATAAGCCAAACGCATGTTCAAAATAAGCCAAAAAAGCCAAACTCTAAAATTAAGGCGGGGGACTGGGCCCGAGTGCTAATTGAAGTAATAATTATGCAAGTATGCCATAAATAATCGGTTTATCACTTTATCTGACATAAAAACTAAAAATTCGCTTATTTTTTTAAATTATTTATTTAGGTATACACTCACATTTCACATTTCAAAACATTTCATATAAGTCTGTCATGCAAGTATTCAGTTTAAAACTCGGTTAAAAAGAGAAGTTCATCTTAATCAACTGAGTCAACTGCTGAAGTTTTAAACGGATCAAAATTCTTGAATTATGATTGGTTGAAACTTGAAAAATTATGCGGTCGGACCTCTGCGAAGACAGTGGCATGAGTGATGATGTTCTAAATTAAGAATTCGTCTCTGATTGGTTGATAGTTATCCCATGGTTATCCAACTCGCGGATCGGGTAATCCCTACTGCTCTATACCGAGATTTAACAATTAGTCTTTCTAAGCAACAAAGCGGCAAATTTTAACCGATGAAAAACTGAAATATGGTGAAAAGACCGACGACTTTCCATTTTTTGGAAAAAAAAGCCAAAAATAAGCCAAAAAATAGTTATAAGCCAAATGAAATTTTTCCAAGCCAAACCTTGTAAAAACAAGCCAAATTAGAGAAATTTGGCTTAAAAAAAGCCAATCTGGCAACCCTGCTTGCGAGGTAAATATTGCGTAATACTGGTGGTATTTGAATGCATAATTTTCAGGGATTTCATGGGTAACTTTGGGTAACTTTAGTACCTTTCGGTAGTTTTTAACCTATTCTATCCCTATTGTAAGCAAACTGTCCCTTTTATCACTTTATTGCCTTTTTATCACTGCTAAAATACAAGCCACGTTGACCGGAAACCCGAGTCGCAAACAAGATAGCCGTTCAAAACCTTGTCGTAAGTATATTTATTTTTGTTCAAACGAACTGGAAACGTTCTCTACAAGAGCTACAGACAAGCGTTATTTATTTTGCGAACTATTTTATCGTGAAACCTACGGCTAATGGTATAAACAAAAGATTTCAAATACGGACATATTTACGGAAAATTCCAACGCCGGCCTTCTTACTTCCTGTTAAGGAAAACAAAAGCACGCGCTGCCTTATGGGACGACGTTCGGACCTCCTCTGGTAATCAACGAAGTAGCTGGGAGTATTTGTAATAATAAGATCTAGCACTGTAGCTTGAGTGTTGAGTGACACGAGTGGGTTCATTGATCAGCTGAGTCAGGGCATTGCCCTCTAACCATCGATGTAATCGAGTACCAATTATACTATTTTCTTCGGGATTTGTAGAGCTAAAATGAGCATTAAAATCTCCAATTATTACAACCAATGTTTGTGGATTTTATCGAATTAAATCTAGCATAGTTTGTACATAATCTAAGAAGTCCTCAAATCCATCAATAGTATTGTTAGGGGGTCTATAGCAAACACCACATAGCAAGTTTAAGTTTTGCAATTTAATCTCAGCCCAAAGCATTTCCACATTGTCACATTCGAGATCGTGGCGTCTTTTAACAGCGAGTTGTTGAGATGCATATAAGGCAACTCCACCACCTCGCATATTTAATCTATCTTTTCTCAAAATAGAACAATAGCCTGTTATGTCTAAAGAATTATCAAGGGTTTTACTGTCTAACCACGTTTCCGTAACTGCGAAAACATCAAATTTTGTATCTAGAATAAAAGAAGAAATTTCGTCAAACGTTTCTTCGACTGCTAGGCTTCTTGCGTTTATATGCCCGATCATAAGAGAGGATAGCTTTGGGCCAGGATTTAATTCAATATCGCCTGCTAATATTAAACTTATTACCGCGAAAACAAATAATATACATAATCCCAAGTTCAATACCAATGTCAATAATTTGTACAATTCATTATGTGACTGCAAACCAAATAGTTTAATTTTTAAGATATTAAACAAGCCAATAGCCGCTCTATAAGTTATAAGATTAACCCCCATTAGGGCAATAAACAAACATACCTCGCTTGACGGTTATCCTGGTGCAATTACGTAAAAGTTTAAGGTAAATAATATTAAAAATTAAATTAATCTTAACCACACCCATATATGTACACAATATGGAGAAGAATATAAACATATATATAATGTGTTACTTAGTTTGAGACAGTCGGCAGAACTTCAGACGGGATACCAATATCGTTTAAGCCACTAAGGAATCACTGTCTAAGTTAAGTTAAATTTAGCGAAGTCATCTCTATGCCGAACTCTGTGAATTTCATCGTTACCAGTACGAGCCAAAATTTTGCCATCTGAGAACCAAACAGACTTGATTTTACTGCATTCTGTTCGGGCACTTTTAAGTAACTCAACGTTATATCTAGTTAGATCTTCGTTGATGTAGAAATGAGAACCTCGTAACTTCATTCTCGATCTATAAATCCTTGCTTTCGTATCGTAGGATTTAAATTTTATAATGAGCGATCTCTTCTTGTCGAGATGTTTTGACCCAATATGATGTGCACGATCAACATCTGATTTATCAATACTTACATCGAGTTTCTCTTCACAGAAGTCACAGATCTTTTGAACACAGTCTTCGCCTTCAATTTCATCAAGACCACTAATTCTGAGGTTATATTTACGCGAGTACTGCTCATTCTCGTTGGCTTTCACTGCATTGTCTTTGAGTTGAACTTCTAGATCTTCAATTCTCTTCAGAAGAGGACGTGTTGCTTCTTCAACTGATTGAGTGATTAATGTTTTAGCAACTTCGGCGAAGATTTCTCTAAAGCCAGAAGACTTGAAAAAATTCCGTAGCTCTGACTGTATAGCTTCTTTCATATCGAGTCTAATGTCTTCCATTTGAGACGAGCTTTGTCTTGTTTGAGGCATACGGCTTCCAATAAATACTTTCAAACACGCCTATTTGTCTCAAAGTAGTTTCTCACAACATTGGGAGAATCATATTACATAAATATAAGAACTTATAATCGAAATATTAAGTTAAATTTTAGATATTAGCGGAGCACAAAAATGCACGTCTGCACTCTCTCAATGACTATCAGTATTGAGTCATTTCATCTGTATTGAGTCATTTCATCAGTATTGAGTCATTTCATCTGTATTGATTGAGTCATTTCATCTGTATTGAGTCATTTCATCTGTATTGATTGAGTCATTTCATCTGTATTGAGTCATTTCATCTGTATTGATTGAGTCATTTCATCTGTATTGAGTCATTTCATCAGTATTGAGTCATTTCATCTGTATTGAGTCATTTCATCTGTATTGAGTCATTTCATCTGTATTAAGTCATTTCATCTGTATTGAGTCATTTCATCTGTATTGAGTCATTTCATCTGTATTGATTGAGTCATTTCATCTGTATTGAGTCATTTCATCTGTATTGATTGAGTCATTTCATCTGTATTGAGTCATTTCATCTGTATTGATTGAGTCATTTCATCTGTATTGATTGAGTCATTTCATCAGTATTGAGTCATTTCATCTGTATTGAGTCATTAAATCTGTATTGAGTCATTTCATCTGTATTGATTGAGTCATTTCATCTGTATTGAGTCACTTCATCTGTATTGATTGAGTCATTTCATCTGTATTGAGTCATTTCATCTGTATTGATTGAGTCATTTCATCTGTATTGAGTCATTTCATCTCTATTGATTGAGTCATTTCATCTGTATTGAGTCACTTCATCTGTATTGATTGAGTCATTTCCTCTGTATTGATTGAGTCATTTCATCTGTATTGAGTCATTTCATCAGTATTGAGTCATTTCATCTGTATTGAGTCATTTCATCTGTATTGAGTCATTTCATCTGTATTGAGTCATTAAATCTGTGTTGAGTCATTTCATCTGTATTGATTGAGTCATTTCATCTGTATTGAGTCATTTCATCTGTATTGATTGAGTCATTTCATCTGTATTGATTGAGTCATTTCATCTGTATTGAGTCATTTCATCTGTATTGATTGAGTCATTTCATCTGTATTGATTACGTCATTTCATCTGTATTGATAGCGTCATTTCATCTGTATTGATTGAGTCATTTCATCTGTATTGATTGAGTCATTTCATCTGTATTGATTACGTCATTTCATCTGTATTGATAGCGTCATTTCATCTGTATTGATTGAGTCATTTCATCTGTATTGATTGAGTCACTTCATCTGTATTGATTACGTCATTTCATCTGTATTGATAGCGTCATTTCATCTGTATGGATTGAGTCATTTCATCTGTATTGATTGAGTCATTTCCTCTGTACTGATTGAGTCATTTCATCTGTATTGATTGAGTCACTTCATCTGTATTGATTACGTCATTTCATCTGTATTGATGACGTCATTTCATCTGTATTGATAGCGTCATTTCATCTGTATTGATTGAGTCATTTCATCTGTATTGATTGAGTCATTTCATCTGTATTGATTGAGTCATTTCATCTGTATTGCTTGCGTTATCTCATCTATATTGATTGAGTCATTTCCTCTGTGTTGATTACGTCATTTCATCTGTATTGATTGAGTCATTTCATCTGTATTGATTGAGTCATTTCCTCTGTATTGATTACGTCATTTCATGAGTATTGATTGAGTCATTTCCTCTGTGTTGATTACGTCATTTCATGAGTATTGATTGAGTCATTTCCTCTGTATTGATTACGTCATTTCATCTGTATTGATTGAGTCATTTCATCTGTATTGAGTCATTTCATCTGTATTGAGTCATTTCATCTGTTTCGATTGAGTCATTTCATCTGTATTGATTGAGTCATTTCATCTGTATTGATAAGTCATTTCATCTGTATTGATAAGTCATTTCATCTGTATTGATAAGTCATTTCATCTGTATTGATAAGTCATTTCATTTATATTGATAAGTCATTTCATCTGTATTGATTGAGTCATTTCATTTATATTGATAAGTCATTTCATCTGTATTGATTGAGTCATTTCATTTATATTGATAAGTCATTTCATCTGTATTGATTGAGTCATTTCTTCTGTATTGATTACATCATTTCATCTATTGATTGCGTTATCGCATCTATATTGATTGAGTCATTTCCTCTGTATGGATTGAGAAATTTCCTCTGTATTGATTGCATCATTTCATATGAACTGATTGAGTCATTTCCTCTGTATTGATTGAGTCATTCAATTCATCTGTATCAAATGATCAAGTCATTCAATCTGTATTGATCTAGTCATTTCACAACTATAGTTTCACAACTATAGTTGAGTCTGTCTTTTATATGTATTGATCGAGTTATTTCACAACTGGTTGAGTCATTTCATCTGTATTGATTGAGTCATTTCATCTGTATTGATTGAGTCATTTCATCTGTATTGATTGAGTCATTTCATCGGTATTAATTACGTCATTTCATTTGTATTGATAGCGTCATTTCATCTATATTGATTGAGTCATTTCCTCTGTGTTGATTACGTCATTTCATCTGTATTGATTGAGTCATTTCATCTGTGTTGATTATGTCATTTCATGTGTATTGATTGAGTCATTTCCTCTGTATTGATTACGTCATTTCATCTGTATTGATTGAGTCATTTCATCTGTATTGAGTCATTTCATCTGTATTGATTGAGTCATTTCGTCTGTATTGATCGAGTCATTTCGCAACTATAGTTTCACAACTATAGTTGAGTCTGTCTTTTATATGTATTGATCGAGTCATTTCACAACTGGTTGAGTCATTTCACAACTGGTTGAGTCATTTCACAAGAGTGAGAACTTCACATTTCTATCGCAAGTGAAGTGCTTCCTGAAACACCAGCACTGAAATAACTGAAATGGTTTGAGTCATTTCATATGTATTGATTGAGTCATTTCACAACTAGATGAGTCACTTCACATATATTTATTCAGTCCGCATTTGTATATTTGTTAACTCGTCTCACAATGCGTTAGTAATTGGTTTCCCTATCGCGGTATTTTTGGTGGTAACGGTGATTGGTTAGATCATAACTGAATCGATGTAGCGCTTTTATTTTGAAGTTTGAAGCTCGGCATTTGAACAGAAGATAGTTTTGGCTAAAAATAGCGCGACATATCGGCCCTTTGACCAGCCTCTTGTCGACAAAAATGTGAATTCATTTTACGGTTCACCAGAAGTAAACGTCGTTGGAGAGAGAGAGAGAGAGAGAGAGAGAGAGAGAGAGACGTTCACTCATGCGTTTTCAACTGCAGTAATTCGGAGTGAAACAACAAAGATTAAAATCTCAACCTTCGCAAAATCTTCACGAAGCTTCGGTTCTACATAACACTGAAGACACGGCACTCGGAGTACAAGAACTATTCTACGACTAGAAAGAAAGAGAGAGAGAGAGAGAGAGAGAGAGAGAGAGAGAGAGAGAGAGAGAGAGAGAGAGAGAGAGAGAGAGAGAGAGAGAGAGAGAGAGAGAGAGAGAGAGAGAGAGAGAGAGAGAGAGAGAGAGAGAGAGAGAGAGAGAGAGAGAGAGAGAGAGAGAGAGAGAGAGAGAGAGAGAGAGAGAGAGAGAGAGAGATTTAATCTCGGTATTTCATCAATTATTTACAAATTGCTAAGAAAAATGGTATATACATATTAAAGAATAGAATATATAGCTAGTTATTGATAGTTTACTGTTCTATGACTGTGGGAAACTAAAAGACCATATCAATGTTTTGAAAGAACTCAGACTATTACATAACGTTGCATCACCAGGTGAGCTGTTCCACCACTGTAACCAAAACTATTCTTAAGATAATTTGTTTTAGGTTTCATTAATAATAAATTATTCACTCGATCTCTTAGATTATAATTACTTAATTAATGTTTCAGACAGTTGGAATAGATCAGCAAGATACCGTGGTGCAAGGTTGTTGAGAATTTTAGGTATTACTATTAGAATAACTTTATGTTTCCTTCTGGATTGCTGTAAGGTTCCCCAACTAAGCTCTTCTCTGATCACATGCGATCGGGTTTCATAACCTTGTTGTGTAATTACTCGTCCAGCCCGATTTTTCAACTTTTGTATTCTTGTAGATTGAGGTGCTGACAGATTATCCCAAACTACATCACAACAGTCAAAAATTGGTTGAACCAAAGAGTTAAATATCGTTACGGCAGTATTTTCTGAGATAAATGATCTTACTTGTTTAAGCCCCGCAATTGCTTGTGAAGCTTTTTTACAGAAATAATCTGAGTGATCATTCCAAGTTAGCCTTTCATCAATTTTCACACCTAAACATTTTGCAGAACTGATTTTTCTAATAGGCTGGCCGGCGATATGAATAAGTGAAATATCTCTAACTTTGTTTAGGTTAATATCGTCCAATCCCATGAACATGTGTTCAGTTTTGGTAGCATTTAGACCCCGTTTACACGATGCCGGTACAATTTGAAAACGGAACAAAATCATGCCGTTTAGGCCTTCCGTTTACACGATACCGGCACAAAAATAACATGAAATGTTAAACGCTGTATTTGCATACCGGCATGATTTTGTTCCGTTTTCAAATTGTACCAGAATCGTGTAAACGGGGTCTTAAGGCCTGGCCAAACGCTTTCAGTAACCATTGTTTAATATTAGCCAGATCTTTATTTGTGGCGTTAACACTTTAAGGCCTGGACCTCTCCCTGTGCTGAATAAAATCGTCTGGCGTTAGCCAGAATAAAATAATAAAGACTCGTCGTCAGGCTTCAAAGTGTTAAAGAGATAGGTTTTAACACTTTGAGGCCTGGACCTCTCCCTGTGCTGAATAAAATCGTCTGGCGTTAGCCAGAATAAAATACTAAAGACTCGTCGTCAGGCTTCAAAGTGTTAATTATATACACTTGTTGACTGGCGCCGAGGGAAACATCGAATTTACGGACCCGAAGGCTTCAATGTCATTGAAGCCTGAGGGACCGTAAAACTCGATGTTTCTCAAGGCAAAAGTCAACAAGCGTTTTGTTATACCAAAGACTTTTAAAATACAAAATACAAAACTGCCTTGAAACTTGCAAACGGCGAAAAGACTTACCAAAACACTTTGACTTTCATGCATTCAACTAAACAAACACAAAGAACAGCTTTAAATTTCTGCAAGTGTTTTTCAGAACTTCTTTGAAGATATGTATAGAAATTCTTTCTTTCGGAAAATGGACTATTTCGTACCAAAGAAGCTCGAAACAAGCTCTTGTGTTCAAAATGCCCGAAGAGTCCAAAGTTCTTGATCTGATGCAATCGTGTATTCACGTGAACAACGCATGATTAAAGCGACGTCAGACGGAAACATTGCACTGTTTGACGTCAGAGGGAAACAGGGTAATGTTTCCCTTGGCAGAAAGAAACATTGAGTTTGTTGAACAACACGTGACCATGATTTGACCAATAGGATTTCATCTTTGGCAAACGAAAGTCTTTGGTATATAACAATCTTATTTAATGACTTGCAACTTATTGTTATATTTGTATCATCAGCGTACATTCTAGGTTTTGAAAATTTCAGACATTGTGGCAAGTCATTAATATATATCAAAAATAATAATGGACAAAGAATAGAACCCTGTGGTACACCACATTTGATTTTCCTATTTGATGAAAGATATCCATTTACAGCACAGCACTGTGAATATGATTGGTTAGATAAGATTTAAACCATTCTATTGTTGAATCTGACAATCCATACAATGAAAGTTTTCGAAGTAGAATTGAATGATCAACGGTGCCAAATGCTTTGGATAAATCAAGAAATACCACAGAGTTTATTTGTCCATTATCCATATTTGCAAACCACTCTGTTGTGACATCTAAAGGGCTCTAAATCCAGATTGATATTTGGATAAGAGGTTATGTGTCTGCAGATGGTTGTACAATTGATTATAAATAATTCTTTCGAATACTTTAGCTACCGTCGATATGACAGAGATTGTAGAGATTGATCTGTAGTAAGCCATGTCATCCTTTGGGCCTGATTTGAATATCGGGGTTATCCTGGCCGTTTTCCAATCACTTGGGAAAATTCCAGTGTTAATGGAAGCATTAAATATATGCGAAATCGACGGAGCTATAATTGCTGCGGCTATCTTTACAAGACAACAAGGAATTTTATCAAGTCCTGCCGTTTTATCTGCTTTTAGAGTCTTAAACATTTCTTCGACAGCTGAAACAGTGATCTCAGCGAAGTGGTTGTTGAATAATTCAGCAATCTCCCCATGATCAGATATAGAACGTGTATTTACACTAACTGATTCTACGCTGCTATCAATTTTAGAATTTCGTGACATTACGTCATTTATCGTTCTCCAGATTTCACTAGATTAGCCAGGTTGTTCAAAATTCAAATGTACTTACATTGTTCCAAGAAATAGTATTTAGATCGGCTTTAAAATTTTCGGTCTGGAAATTTTTTAAATTCCTAATTTCGACAGTTTTGTGTTTTGTTTTGTTTTGTTTTGTTTTGTTTTGTTTTGTTTTGTTTTGTTTTGTTTTGTTTTGTTTTGTTTTGTTTTGTTTTGCTTTGGATTGAATTGCAAAATTCCTAATAGTAAACACGAGGCAATGCTCGCTAATCCCCAATGGGATGACTCCACTACAGACAAAGGAAAGGAAAGGAAAGGAAAGGAAAGGAAAGGAAAGGAAAGGAAAGGAAAGGAAAGGAAAGGAAAGGAAAGGAAAGGAAAGGAAAGGAAAGGAAAGGAAAGGAAAGGAAAGGAAAGGAAAGAAAAGAAAAAAGAAGAAAAGAAAGGGAGAAGAGACGAGATGTGAGAAAGGGAAAAATGAAGAGAGGAGAAAAAGACGAGAGGAGAAAAAAGAAGAGAGAAGAAAAAAGAAGAGAGGAATAAGGGAGAAGAGAAGAGAGGAGAGAAAAGAAGAAGAGAAGAGAGGAGATATTTACCATCTACCTTATACGCTATGACCTGCTAGCGTGTTTACTGCCTACTAGTGTGCTTGCTGCCTAACTCGTACGCAAACCGGTCGACCTCATACGCTAACTTGAGTACCTTATATTATACGCTAACCTGATCCACTAGCGTGTTTATATTATACGCTAACCTGATCCACTAGCGCGTTTAATACTTAGCACCTAGTTTGAACGGTCTTGAACGCTAACTTGACCCATTAGCGAGTTACTCCTCAGATTATGTGCCACTCTGACCCACTAGTATTTATCGCTTAGTATTTAATACTTAGCACCTTGGTTTGAACGGTCTTAAACGCTAACTTGACCCACTAGCGAGTTACTCCTCAGATTATGTGCCAGTCTGACACACTAGTATTTATACCGCCAAGCTTATATGCATGCAACCTTACTCCCTAGATTATACCCTCTTTTAACCGTAGCATATATAGTCATAATCGACTAGATGTGAGTCGAACTTTCACTCGAACTCGAACACAAACTCGACTATAACTTCGGCAGCTGCGTAAACAACGGGAACTAAAACTGCTTTGTGGAACACAGAACAATCGCGCCCGAAGTGCATGTTAAGTGGTCACCGTGGAAACGTCAAAATAGCTAGACATTGGCATATTTGACTTCGCGGGTGGGAGGTGAATATTAATAAAGTCAACAGAATGCCAAAGATGCTAAGTAAGCGAATTCATTTCACTTTCGGAAAGAAGTATTAAAACAATTATACTTTAAAGACATATTACGACAATTTCCATGTTTGTGACAACCCTTGGAGAAACGTAACCGAAGCACTAGTTGATAATAACGCAAGACACTTTCCCTCCGAGATTTCGAGTTCTTATAATAGGTTTCTATTATGTTAAAGTATGTCATAAATCCTTTGAATTTCAATAATAACATAATATAAATAATAATGATAGCTTGACTCCTTTCGTTTCAATGATGCATTAGCATGCGTTGCACGCAAGGCCGTTTATCAAAGGCGTTAGCTTTTGAACTAGTATACCGAGGAAAGACTTTGGAACAGACTATAGCCGAGCCGTTTGGGCGAGCAACGACACGGATGTTTTGAGTAAGTTCGATTGTAGACGCGTTGAGCGTATTGAAACTCTATGAGGTGTGACCGAGGAGTCAGTCGAACAATGGTCGTTTGCGGCGGTAGGTCAAAGCATGACACAATATTTTGCATAATTGTGGCATGTTCGTGTTCAACAGCCCAGAACAACCTTCATGTCTGATCTAGTTGTTTCATGCTTCCCGCTATAGCCGAGAGTAAAACTGCGCAAACTGCCAAACACACCGCTGAACGGCATCAAGGTGGCATCCTAGCCGAGGTAAGTAGAAAGGTTTTCGTCTTCTCAACCGAGAAAACGGCAGACGGGGAAGTCGAATGTGATCGTACCCACGTCAGTTGTAGTGGCTAGTTGATGTACGTAACTTGCCGTCAACTCCCATCACTTCACTACCTTCCCTAGTCGAAGTTAACCAATGTTCCGTTTACACTGTTTAGGTCTATTTGACACCAGTACACCAAGAACGAAAACCCGACGTTTCGGAACACGACGTAGCGAGAGGGTACGATCTAAACTCCTGGCGAACTGTTTGAGTGAACAGGTCAGTCACTTGAACGTTGAAACGGCCTGCCGAGATCAAAGCCCGAAGGCGAAGAGGACTCGAAATTTCGAAATCATGAACAAAACCCGAAGTTTTGCGACTCAGTGTGAGAGCAGGCGAAACACAGGCGTGCAGACCAAACGCCTGAGTAAAGACGGTAGGTTAATTCCTCTGTCCTCATTTTAATCGACTCTTCATCCCGACCATATTAACCGGCATCCCTATAATCCCCAACGGCGGATGCAGTTCTGCTCGCCGAGTTACGCGCTCGCTTTGGCTGTGCTTTGGCCAACAAAACGGGCTAGGCAGGTCTAATTAGGACACCAGTAAGCTCTTGTTATTTGGGCTCCCCAATTACAATGGGGTTAGCTATTTACTCGACACTTTGGCTCCTTTTTGTTCCAGTGATTCTCTATCTGAAAACAGAACAAGCAGCACTTAATTTACATTCAAAACGACCTTGACGACAGTGTTGACTGCCAAGAAATGGTATTAGTATACGACTGGACGCACGGTGATTCTAAAAACTGTAGCGTGAATTCAGTACATAGGAAAGCTCAATATATAACACACGAGTTTCCTCAAAGGAGCTAGAGCGAATGCCGTTGGGAGATGGCTTGGCATTCCTATATTCATAAGCCGAACTGAATCTCATTCAATTAGCATTCCGCCCAAACTATACGGTCATCGATATTTCAAGTCAGCTACGTACAGAATGTTAATATAGCTATTGAAAACGAGAGACTAATCTCGAACTTCTTAGAAATGTTTCTCGATGGCAATGAATAGTATACGTTTCCTTTTTTAGCATTTGCTTTCAAAGCGCGAAGCAAAGCAACCGCCCTCACATTTTTCACAATTTTTCGCCATTATAATCAGTGTCCTTAACTGTGGTGCCATCTCTCAGGGTAGCTTTCTAAGTGAAGGCAACCAAGCAACAGACGACTGATTTCAGACCAATATATATGTTATATCGAGAGCCGTAAACCTCTTAAGGGTTACAATTATTCTTCCGCGCCAAACGTTCGTATATATCTATATTAGCAGTTGCCAGTCAGGATTCAGCGAGAGCCGTTCGACCAAATCTAAACACGATACGACCACGCACGTAGCACAACGCTTTCTTCTTCATTCGTAGCACTTTGAACGAGAAGAATTTAGGGGAATAAGTCACTGACCATTGACATATTGATATATAACGATAGATATAACACAATGAAATCAAGCTGGTGAACAACACAAACCATACTGCAAAACTGAGGCCGCCATGATAATATTAGGGAACCTTAAATATGCAGTCTTAAGATCTACAACGCGGCAAACCCGACGATGCAACTTTCAAGATGTTAAAATGTAATGGGAATTGAAGCATTTAAAAGAATATATTCTATTGACTAATAAAAGTAGAGCGCTGCGTAGGCAGTGTAGAAACAACAATCGAAATATAGTAAGGCTAAACTGATTCAGCTCGGACCCGGACCCTACAACCGTTTTAGCAGGTAGTACGAAAACCTCATATAAGCCCTGTTTTATTTCGTTTCATCGCAATTTACTCAGTATTTCGTTATCAAAACTATTCTCGGCAGTTTACCACCTTTTCACTTTGCTCTATCTAAACCCCGGCCTATACACAGCACTGCATGTACGTTTTTAGCAATATTGGAGCGTCTTCGAGATCATAAACAAGCTTGTAACATCAAATACGGTAGTCAATAGAATATAGTAAGGTTAGATATACTGCCGAAACAGAGAATGTAGGAGTCTAACGTTTCGAGCGAAGGCCCTTCGTCAGAGAGATACGTGACGAAGGGCCTTCGCTCGAAACGTTAGACTCTTACGTTCTCTGTTTCGGCAGTATATCTAACCTTTTCAACCCAGCTAAAGACCTTTCAATGACGAATAAAATCATCTGGTGTTAAAGCCTGGCCAAACGCTTTCAAACTTTCATTCAACATCGTTCAACATTGTTGAATTCAACCTTGATTCAACATGTTGAAAGCGTTTGGCCACTCCTGTTGAATGATGTTGAACGTTGTTGAATGATGTTGAACGAAATTTGAACATGTTCAAATTTTCGTTCAAGACGCGTTCAACAATGTTGAACGATGTTGAATGAAATGTTGAAAACGTTTGGCCAGGCCTTTAGCGAGAGACATAGTAAATACTGTGGCATTAGCCAAAGTAAAATATTAAAAAGGAATTGAGGTTTGTGAGGGTTAATTAGAATTAAAAAGGAATTGAGGTATATATGGGAGGCCTAGGGTTAATTGAGAATTACCCTTTTTAATTGATAATTTACCCTTTCAACCCAAAGGCCTAGCAATGACGAGCACAATATCTTCTAGCGTTAGTCAGAGTAAAATACTAAAAAGGAATTCAGGATTAATGAGAGGGTTATTTCAACCGCAAAATCGCCTGGCGTTAGCCAGAGTAAAATACTAAAAGAGGTATGAGAGCGTTAATTGAGGTAGGTTTTAACTCATTCCTTTCCAAGGGCTTCCCCAGAGGCAGAGGTATCGCCTGGCGTTAGCCAGAATAAAATACTAAAGACCAATTCGGACAGGAAAGAGTTAGAGAGATAGTTTATAACTCATTCCTGTTCCGAGGGCTTCCCCAGAGGTGAATAAAATCGTCTGGCGTTAGCCAGAATAAAATATTGTTATTATTTATTATTTAAACTTCTTTAACGACGGTATAAAACCCTTCACCTTAATTACAAGAGTGATCTTCATAGGGGCCGTCACTACAAAACTAAATTACTATTACATATATAAGAATAAAACTATATTACAAACACATATAACTATAGAAACTACTAAATGTAAAGTTAAAAATATTAAAATCTAAGAATAACTGAATAACTGTACACTACTAATTAGCTACATCTATTAAATCAGTTAAAATTCAAGTTATTAATACGATTCTTAAAACTATTTGTAGACATATTATTGTCTTTAAGATAACGTGGTAAATTATTCCAAAGCTTGGTTCCCCGATAAGCAAAGCGTCGCTTCAAAGCATTAGTTCTTGGTTTTCCTAATTTTAACATGTTTTCATTACTACGCAAATGATACCTCGTATTATTTGACAATTCAAATTCATTTTTTTGAAAATTTGGCATTTCACCAATCAGCAGCTTATGAACAAGGGTTACACTTTGTTTGTCTCTCCTCTGCCTTAGAGGTTGCCAATTTAACTTATCCAAGACAACGCTAGACCTAATTTCCTAGTTATCACCAGTGACCACTCTCGCTGCCCGATTTTGTAATTTTTGAAGTCTTTCTTGTAATGTGTTAGAACAATTTCCCCACTCCGCAGAACAATAATCAAAGTGTGGTTGAACAATACCGCCCGTTATATAATGCTAATAGTGAATACTCTGGCGTTAGCCAGAATAAAATACTAAAGACCAATTCGGACAGGAAAGAGTTAACCTTGCAACCCTAAAGGCCTACCAATGACGAGTAAAATCGTCTAATGTTAGCCCGAGTAAAATACTAAAAGAAGTATGAGAAGGCCTATACCCGCAATGACGAGTAAAATCGTCTGTACAACTGTAGGCGGTATAACCGGTAAAGTTTACCGTCAAAGTATCACTTACTACCGCCTGACGAAACTTAGAATTCTTGTCATTTGTAGGTGATAGTAAATGTTGTAAACATGCAGTAACACGGTCGTTGTGGACTAAAGAAAATGTCCTTCTCAAACCCAAGTGCATGCATCATTAACGTGTGCGAAGGCATGAGTTCCAGACACATGCATGTTACAATTCCCATTAACGAATTTTCAAACAGTTCTTTCTTTTGTTAATAAAATGTTCATGTTTTGTACTCAGTTTGAAAATCAAATGCTGAAATTTGCTTTTCTAACTCTAAGCTTGCAGATTTAGAACAAAAAATCTTGGAGGGCATGCATGCATGCATGCGCCAATTACCTGTTGAGAAAACAGTGTCTTTACCTGGTGCATACAGAAATAAGAAGATCCCGTCAAAAATTACTTTCTTTTCTTTTGAAGGCTGCATTGTAGATCTTAAGGGCTGTTTACATGAGCCGGGCCAGCCCGGTTAACTTCGCTCACGCGGTTGATTAGGATCTCACTTGTGGTTTCGAAACTCGCATAAACCAAATGTACAAGAAATAATTGGTTTAATTTATAATAATAATAATGAACTTCATTTATGCTCGATAGCCTCAGTAGGTTTTTTACCAAATCCTCTTTACGTGAGAGTCGAGGACAATACATACATTCAATTAAATAAGTATAAATATATAATTATGAAATCGTACTAAGATAAATCTGACAAAAATGACTATAGGAAGCTGATTTAAAACATGCTAAAGATTTAGACTCACGAATGTATAGAGGAAGTTCATTGAATAACTTAGGACCATTAATAATAAAAGCACGTTTGTGTATACTAGATCTAGTAAAAGGAACTTCTAAATGTTTTGCTTCCACTGAACGTAGAGACATACAAGTTTTGGGCTCATAGTAGTTCAACAAGCTACTGATATAGCTTGGAGCCAAGGTATTAAGACCCTTATATACTAAAGTAACCATCTTTAATTTGTAATGATATGATAATGGAAACCATCGTAATTCACTGTACATATCTTCTTCAGATGTAGATACGTCATTACTTAAAATTAATCTCATAGATTTCTTAAAAAAGGCGATCCAGACGCTTCATATCGTTTACACCACAACTTCCCCAGATTGATAGACAATAATCAAAGTGAGGTAGAATGAAACTATTGAAGAATTGTTTCCTGGCTGCACGAGGTAGAAAGGCTTTGATACGATGAAGTAAAAAAAGTTTACTTTTAATTTTGCTACATACTCCATGTACATGCTCACTCCACAAAAGATCATTCAACTCCTAATAATTTTTCACTGCTCACATTTTCAAGCTGAATACCATCCAAATAAGCATCCAATGCTAAGTTTGAATCTTTAGCTTCTGTTAAATCGCATCTCGTCGGAACATCTTCAATCTATAGTAGGGACCTTAAGATCTACGACGGCAACTTCGAGGACGACGTCCTTCAAACAAAGCATTCTTCTTGCAAAACAAAGATAATGAATAATTTCTAGTCCCAAGAGTAATCTGAACACCGTCCTCGCTAAGTATACAACGCCACTCAGACCATTTTCACGTCTTCAGGACGACGTTGACTCGTGGGGTGATAAGAACTGTTGTCTGAGATTGCCTTAACACAGACCCTGCAACCGTTTTAACACTTTGAAAATTATAAAACAAGCTTCAAGTATTGAACACAGTAGTCAGTTAACCGTGACTTCTTTTTAATGCTAAAATTTGAATTGGTTTTTAACCGCCGTCGTCGTCCTAGCATCTTAAGGTCCCCAGTTCTTTCTGCATGGAAGTTTGAATCTTTAGCTTCTGTCAAATGTTTCTCTATTTTGATTTCCTGATTAAAGCATGTGAAGCAGTAGGAAGACAGAATATATAATCAGTGTAATCCATTGGTGCACGATGGTTCGTTATTAGATTAAAACTAGGTTATATGCGTAGTGAACGCTATCTTTTCAATTAGGATGCTTGGTTTGGTTAGGCGTTCCACATTAGGATGGTTAGGCGTTCCACATTAGGATGGTCAATTAGGGTGCTTGGTTTGGTTAGGCGTTCCACATTAGAGATGGTTGACATCCAAGCAAGAAGGTCATTATATCTACAACTTATACGAAGTCAATTGGGTTATGCCTCCCAGGTATGGTGTCCTCAAACCATTGAATCGATCAGTGCCATCGAAAAGGTGCAGAGGAGGGCGACGAAGTACATCCTAAACCTCGGTTATATGTCCGACATCCCTTATCCCACCAGGTTAAACAAGCTCAACCTATTGCCTATTACCTACTGGCATGAATATCTGGATTTAGTTATGCTTTATAAAATAATTAATGGTATGGCGTCTGTATCACACGGCGTGCGTCTTGTTGCCGTTTCCTCAAGGAAAACGCGAAGCTCATCCAATGATGACTGTATAAGTCTAACTGTTCCCTTTGCAAGAACTGTAACTTTTCAGACATCTTATTTTATTAGAACTACCAAAGTCTGGAATATTCTTAATTCAGACTTAAGAAACAAGAACAAATCTTTAAGCTCTTTTAAATACGGACTAGTACTATACTACCGCGATGCTCTAACAAAATCGTATGACACAGAAGTTCCGAGAACTTGGAAGCCTGTGTGTATTAAATGCAAAAGAGCTAGGTCTCTTGTTAATAGTATAAATTGTTGTTTTTAATTATTGTATTTATATTATGTAATTTTAATGTTTTTAGTTTATCGGGACCGCAGTAATTGGGGTCAAACCTGTTGCGATATCCCTAGCACTTTTTTACTGTTTTTATGTAGTGTGCTGAAGCTTAATAAATAAATAAATCATAAATCAGTTACTATCTATCAAGTAGTAATTGTCGGGAGTTTCAAAATATATTGACAAGGGCTTGTATACAAAGAATTAAAAAATTGGGTACTGGGAAAACCGCGGTAACTATAGATTTTCTGCGGGGGCATGATCGCATTAGAAGAAAATCGTATTCCATGTGATATGTTATTGTTTTAATTCGTCAAAGGAATACGCTAGAAGTACTATATATACCCTTTTAAGGGTGTTGAGACATTTATTTTGACCCGTTGCTAGGGAAAACTTGATTTGACCACAGAGCTTCTAGAGCTTTGCAAATTTGATCCCCATGCTAGAAATGCTAGATATTCTGCACGTAGTATATATGAATGAAGTTCTTTCGTTTGATGACGTCATTGTGACGTCACTGAGATAAGAAAAAACCTATAATTTCCGCCAACTTAAACGTTTTGCTAACTAAAGAAGTTTCACTAGAACCAAAACGAAAGAAAAGTAACGATTCGATAAATACTCGCGGAAATTATAGGAATCATATGAGCTCATTAATATCGCGACCACTCAACCTAGCCTGAAAGAATCAGGCCCGTGCCCTCATCCTGCCTCCTGCCTGATCGGAGCTTGCCAGCTAAATTGCGAATTCAGCCGTGATTCCAAGCTAAGAATGCTCGAAAAGTCGTCTTGTTCTACATACAAAGTTAAAAGTTGATGTCCACTGTCTTCGGAATGTTTGATTTATGGTTCATCAGCTCTGCCGATCTCCAAATTCCGGCATTCAATCCAAATATCTCGACGTGATGACGTCCTTCGTTTATTTTTCCATCTATCGCCGTCTGTGTACCGAATTTCTGAAACTCTTCAAGTGTTTTTGCTGCGACATTCTACAGCTAAGGAATAGTTTTCTTTTGTTTTGGTACTTTTTCTCACAAACTTGCTCGGCTCTTTTCGGGGTTTTTTGTTATGATTTTATACCTTTTTGCAGTGTATAATATGTTTTTGTGAAAAGATTTCTCCGACGGAAGTAATGTCCTTAGCAACCGGTTGCCTAGCAACGAAATACGTCCGAACACCCTTAATAAGTATAGAAACGTAATTTTCACCTTATGACGTCAATTTCTTTTCAATTTTTCTTTTGAATTCTTTTCAATTTCGTTCATTAAGACAATGAACGAAATTGAAAAGAATTCAAAAGAAAAATTGAAAAGAAATTGACGTCATAAGGTGAAAATTACGCTTCTATACTTATTAAGGGTGTTCGGACGTATTTCGTTGCTAGGACAAGACCAGCTTTTGTATATTTTCAATAGAATTCAAAAGAACGAAAATGACAAATGTCAAACCTTGACCTTGAACGTATTAACCTCGCTGATATTTAACCGTAAAGACCTCACTCACGGTTAAGTAGTTAATATATATATATATACTTGTGAAATTCATTACTAATTCATGAGTTTTGCAGCCAATCCAATTTCAGAAATTACATCACATGTATACCCCTGTAAACCCCATACAAACTAAACCAACGATGCTAATTAGTTACAACCACTAGTGGACGTATACTCTTCTGATACAACCACTAGTGCTTGTAACTAATTAGCATCTCAATATCCCAAAGGGATTTTACTATTTATTCATTTCACAAGTTGTTTATTCGGCCCGTGATTGTATATTCAATACAACACGGCCGCTCGTGTTGTAAACATTACTTAATTGATACACTAAGGTTTTTCATAAGCATCTTCTTGCCATTGTTGACGCCGAAAGGTGAAAAAACCCCGCCAAAGATGTGACAAAACATGATGACCTCAATACACGACAACGAAAATACAAACCAAGGGCGGTGTACAGAACTCGATGCTCATTGCTCCCCTTTCAACATCTTAAGTATCAAATATTCACAGTAACCAGTTAATCGTGACTTTTAAATGGTAAAATGGATATTGCATATTAACCGCCATCTTCGTGCTGCCACCTTACGGTGGTAACCGTATCTGGGGGGAGATATACGTGTATGAAGTACCTGTGTCTGAAATTCAACCAATTTCACTTTCTTCATTTTTGTATTGTGTTTCCATATTAAACTTGTTCCTCATTTCTGAGTCTCCCTGGTGCTTTGTCAATAATACAATCTAAATTACAAATAAACACAAAAAATGTCGGTTAGCGTTTTGTTTTTTATCTTCCAAAGCGCCACTGGCACTGCATGTTACTGTTACTGTCATTGACACTGTCGCTCTCACTCTCGCTGTCCCTCTAACTCTTCCTCTTGCTGTTCATTTTCCTCTCGCTATCACTGCACTCCCTATTGCTCTCACTGTCACTCTCGGTGGCATTGTCACAGCCACTGTCATTATCATTGTCATATCCTAGCTTTTGTACATAGTGTTAACACTTTGAAGTCTGACGACGAGTCTTTAAGGTTCATTCTGGCTAACGCCAGACGATTTTATTCAGCACAGGGAAAGCTCCAGGCCTCAAAGTGTTAAACAACAAAATAATGTCTTCACATACTACAGTGCATCGCAGTATAGTACAGTACAATACGGTGCAGTGCAGCGCAGTACAGTACAGTGCAGTGCAATGCAGCGCAGTACAGTGCAGTGCAATGCAGTGCAGTGCAGTGCAATGCAGTGCAGTATAGTGTAATGCAGTGCAGTACAGTACCGTGTAACGCAGTGTAGTGCAGTACAGCACAGTACAGTACAGTACAGTACAGTACAGTACAGTACAGTACAGTACAGTACAGTACAGTACAGTACAGTACAGTACAGTACAGTACAGTACAGTACAGTACAGTACAGTACAGTACAGTACAGTACAGTACAGTACAGTACAGTACAGTACAGTACTGTACTGTGTAATGCAGTGCAGTGCAGTACAGTACAGCGCAGTGCAGCGCAGTGCAGCGCAGTGCAGTGCAGTGCAGTGCAGTGCAGTGCAGTGCAGTGCAGTGCAGTGCAGTGCAGTGCAGTGCAGTGCAGTGCAGTGCAGTGCAGTGCAGTGCAGTGCAGTATAGTATAGTAAAACAAAGTAATGTAAAAAAAGTAAAGCGACACTTATGTATAGTTGAATAAGCCTCATAAAAGTAATACTTGTTGATATAGTTAAAGTATAACGTATTTCTCCAAACTATTTCAGAGATGCGCTATTACGCTAACGTCATCGAGAAAGAAAAGCAAGTGTTGCTGAAGTTCCTCGAAGCCACCAAAGACCAGTCGGGAATGCTACCACGGTACAAAATCAACATGTTGCCAATGCAAGCAAAAGTTATGAAGAATTACGGGGCGAAGAAAAGACAGAAGCGAAAGAACAAACGGAAGCACTCTTCACTGAAGATTAAACACGGTGCTTCCCAGAACTCGGACATCTCACGCCAAGTCGGGGAAAATGTTGGGAACCGAGCTCATTACGTGTCGAAGATTGTCGTTGACGATGACACGCGAAGTCTGAAGTTGAGGTTCAAGTCGTGCAATCCAAGAAAATCTTCGTCGGCTACCGAGTTTAAAGAGAATGAGCGCAGGATGAAAGGCGAGGAGAGGGCAAGATCAAGGAAAGCTAAACAACCAAGACGAGTCTGTCGCGTTAATGAATTTCAACCAGATGTATTGACCACAACGACAACCAACGAGAAGCCGACTAAATTTCCAGAACCTAGACTGGTAGGTCCGTTACCGTAAATGTTCCATTAAGACGCCTTCTGTAATAAGCCCCTTCTATAAGCCCCTTCTATAATAACCACCCCTCTCTAATAAGCCCCCTTCTATAATAAGCCTCCCCCTCTCTAATAAGCCCCCTTCTATAATAAGCCTCCCCCTCTCTAATAAGCCCCCTTCTATAATAAACCTCCCCCTCTCAAATAAGCCCCCTTCTATAATAAGCCTCCCCCTCTCTAATAAGCCCCCTTCTATAATAAACCTCCCCCTCTATAATAAGCCCCTTCTATAATAACCCCCCTCTAATAAGCCACCTTCTATAATAAGCCTCCCCCTCTCTAATAAGCCCCTTCTATAATAAGCCTCCCCCTCTCTAATAAGCCCCCTGGCTTATTAGAGAGGGGGGTTATTATAGTACCTTCTCTAATAAGCCTCCCCCTCTCTAATAAGCCCCTTTCTATAATAAGCCTTCCTTCTCTAATAAGCCCCCTTCTATTGATCGTTTTCACTCACGTGATCAGTGGCCCCGTTGGGGCCACTACAATACGAAAAGTTTGAATAAGAATAGAGTTAAATTCCCACAGGATAAAAGTTGTGCACCAATATGGCCGTCATTGCATTGTTTCTGTGCACCAATATGGCCGCCGCCCCTTCCATAATAAGCCCCCTTCTATAACAAGCCCTCCTTTTCTAATATAAGCTCCGTTCTCTAATATAACAATAGAGTTGATGTTCGCGGGCATAAATATGTTTTTGGCCCGACTCAGGCTCATTTTAGTCCGAGCCGCAGGCGAGGGTTAAAATTAGCTCTGAGAATGGCCAAAAACATATTTATGTCCAAGAACATCCGACTGTATTACTATTATAATAATTTTAGTGGGCATTTAGAAGAAAATCAAAGACAGTACAGTAAAGTAAAGTAAACAGTATCTTGAACAGTGCCGCCTTCGCCTCGCCGTGTATTTCATTGCGATAAATATTTACATAACTTATAACTAATTACATGTAAACTTGGCAGAAAAACGCAACGTTTGTCATCAAAACAATCTTTGCTCCAAAGTATTGACAAGAAAAGTATGCAATTCCGTAAACAACAAACCAATAGTGATTTTAAACTGTTAAAACTGTTAAAATATTTTTTAGCCCTTTGAATTGTTCATTTTAGCCCGCAATCTCGTTCCCAGAGCCCACGTTCCCCACCCGGGAAACGAGAGACTCTGGGATAATCCGTTTCACATCGATATTTCATTGGCCGATGAACATTACTCTTCTTCCAGATAACAAGAATCATGTGATGGCGTGAAAGGATTATCCCAGAGCTTTTCGTTTCCCAGGTGGGGAATGTGGGCTCTGGGAACGAGTTTGTTTAGCCCGCAAAATACACAATGCCGGATAAAATTATTATAATAAGCCCCACTTCCCTAATAGCCCCCCCTCTCTAATACGCGCCCTTCTATAATGAGCCCCACGTCTATGGTGGCCGAGAACTGCCAGTATATTTTTCTATATTTTTTATAAAAGAAAATGAAATAAAACCAAAGTAAAAGCAAAAAGCATATCAAATACGAAATGAAACACTTTCTAAATGTAATTGCTGAATAAAAAGATATGTCAATTAAAAATTAAAAGCAAAAGCAAACCAAAATTAAAATGAAATGTAAAACTAAATACAAACTAAAAGTAAACGTTAAAAATTTATCGGACTAGCGCTGCCACTACCATCATGCATTGCACGCTTAGTATAGCCCGAGGACAACTGGCTACACGCATTATTAATCTCGCGCGCAGTCACCATGCCGGAAACTACAAAAAATTAATATTATTCACAATTGCAAAATACTTTATCAGTTTTATATCGGTTTAATCATGACGGATAACAGGTGTGAGAGTTGGTCAAGCGATTTTGTTTTAAAGGAAGCCATGGAAAAGTATGTTAGGCAAGGATTGAAACGGACAGAAATGTTAGATTTTTTGCAAAAAGAATTTCCACAGTACCCATGGAGTGTTCGTTCGTTAGACAGACGCTTACGACACTTCGAGATTTTTTACAACAGTCCCTGTGTCACCATCGAAACTGTGGAAGATGCTGTTCGGAAGGAACTGAAAGGCCCAGGAAAACTTTTAGGTTACCGAAGTATGCATAAGAAGATCAGGCAAGAACACAACTTAAACGTCACCCGAGATCAAGTGTATGCCGTGATGTGCCATCTTGATCCTGAAGGTCTAGAAAGCAGAGGAGGTGTTGGCGCCAAGAAAATCCGGAGAAAGAAAGGGAATTTTACTTCTAAAGGACCAAATTGGGTACACTCATTAGACGGACACGATAAGCTGATGGGTTATCAGAACTCAACATTTCCACTGGCGATCTATGGTTGCATTGATACTGCCAGCAGAAAACTGTTGTGGCTTAGAATCTGGGTGACCAATAGTGACCCGAAACGCATTGGACGGTGGTATTTGGAGTACCTGTACGAAACACGGAAAATGCCAGCTATGTTAAGACTGGACAAAGGAACGGAGACCGGAGTTATGGCTACGATGCATGCTTTTCTGCGACGTAATCACGAAGACGATATGGATCCAGTGGATACAGTACTCTATGGCCCTTCAACTTCAAATCAAGTAAGTGGATAATATTTTGATCGTTATTTATTTAATGGAATGTACTGATCCAATTAGCCCTGTCATTTTTTTGTCAACCAGATTGAAAGATGGTGGAGAGAGCTGCACGAACGCATGGAAAAGTTTTTTAAAGTAAAATTGAATTGGTTGAAAGATCAAGGTCACTACAACCCTCATAATTACAATGACAGGTTTGTGAATTTTAACAAATTTTTCGTTTAACTTTATAGATTGCGTTCTTGAAATAACTGAGTCTCTTACTCTCTTCACACACTGTCATAAAAACATCTGCTTACCGTCTATACCACACATGCAATCTGATTAAAAAAACATAAATTTGTACAAAATAATATTAAAGGTTTAGTGCGTATTGAGACTTGCTAATTTCAAAGATCGGGTAAATTTTGTGGATATATGCATGCAACCGCTGCTTATATTTTCGCGTCTTATTTTAATTTTGTAGAATGCTCCTAGCGTATATTATGGTTCCTATGCTGCAGAAAGAACTCGATACTTTTAAAGATACTGTGTGGAATACTCACCGAATTCGTGCCCAAAAGGAAACTATGCTACCTGACGGAATTCCCAATCATATATACGATTTTCCAGAACAGTATGACCTAGAAGAATGTGGTACGTATATGCACATTCATGATTGATTCCCATTATGAATTATTAAAAATAATGAAGTTGGGAAGCGCTAGGTTAACACTGACACTGTTTAGTATAAAAAGACAAACGTTTTCAATTTGATATCTTAATTTTTTTTCTTATTTTAATGACTATTTTAAATTGTCTTCAGGTTTACCAATAACCGAAATGCAACTACAAGAAGCTGCAGTTCAGTCAGGAGTCCTCGAAATAGATGATGATTTCTTAGCGCAAGAATTTAGAGAAAGATGCGAACTTGTTATGCCAAATGTAACCGATATTAAACCGGAAGACTGCAAAGAGGCATTCATTTATTTAAAAAGAAACTTTTAGTTACATTGAGCACAACAAAAATAATTTTTAACCATAGTAAACTAAAATAAGTTGTTATTAAGTAGTTATACATATTGAGTAGAATAAAATCTCTCAGTGTTAACTGTGATCAATTTGCATATAATAAGTATTCGAGTAATATGTCTATAATTTACCTAAACCTAACATCACGCAAAAGTCGTTACATTTGTGATGTTGCACGAAGTTGTTGATTGCGGTGGTGGTTAAGTTGCCAGTGGCAAATAAGAATTCCTCACCCGCCATCAAATCTTTTGAAGCGATCTCTGGATCAAAAAGACAAGTTCCACTGCCTTGCATATCAACAATCATCAGCTCTTTGTTTGAACGCTCATAAGAATAATGAGCAAGGCTCTCTGCCTTCTGCCTCACGTCAGAATCTACGCCACACAACATGCCCGTGTTGTTGAGGTACTTTGAAAACTCGCCTTCGACATACTCTTCTACAGTGACAATTTTGTCGCCTTCCATTTTCCCCAAGTATATCTTTTTATACTCCAATGTTTCGCCATACTGTTCTAAATTTCCTTCCCGTGTCAAATCATTTTTCAACTTGGCTGCTAGGTTTTTGGACAGCATATGCATTTGCACAACCTTGCGTGTATGTTGTTCGGTTGTTTGGTTTGTGTCGACGATGGTGTCAACAGCCGTCTTTAAATACTTTTTGACCACCCAGATTCGGTCCTCAAAACCCGAAGTCTTACTTTTAGCTTTAAATGCTTCGCGAAAACCTCCTTGCGCAAAAGATTCTTTTTCAATAGAGAATTCGACAGACATTGCCAATCGCGACCACACCAGCTTGTCAACATTGAAGGAAAACAGCTCTATAACCTCGGTCTCCTTATCGTTGATAACTTTCCCGATTTTTAGCATATCCAGAACCGACAAACTTTTTGGGATGACTTTACTCGGACTTGGGACTCTTTTTATCGGATCAGATCGAGCGTTTGGAGTAGATTTCTTCTTGCGTGGTGGCTGATATTCAAATATATCGCGGTCATCTGTGTGCGACGTTGTCTGTTCGACCCGTAGCCCTGGAATAAACCTGATGTGGATCACGCGCAAATCTGGTATATGATCCAAAGATTTGCAGGAAGGGCCTTGTTCACCAGCCAAAACATCGCAAATCATATTTTTTTCTAATCGCGAAGCAAAATATTGTTGGCATGCCATCTTAAAGTTTTCGAACGTCAGCTCGTCGTACTCGAATGGCACGAACTCTCTCGGACCGACACGCAAATATTTTTGCGCTTTCCCTGCCACTTCAGAGCTAAGGCGCTGGACAACTAACTCTTCTTTCTCAAGAATGGTGTTCTTAGGACCGCTTTTTCCTCCTTTGTGTGTTCTTTTACCCTTCATTTGGGTTTTGAATTTTTTCCACGACTCGCCTGCTTCCGAGGTCATGGTACCGTGACTGCGAGATTAATATAATGCGTGTAGCCAGTTGTCCTCGGCTATGCTAAGCGTGCAATGCATGATGGTAGTGGCAGCGCTAGTCCGATAAATTTTTAACGTTTACTTTTAGTTTGCATTTAGTTTTACATTTCATTTTAATTTTGGTTTGCTTTTGCTTTTAATTTTTAATTGACATATCTTTTTATTCAGCAATTACATTTAGAAAGTGTTTCATTTCGTATTTGATATGCTTTTTGCTTTTACTTTGGTTTTATTTCATTTTCTTTTATAAAAAAATATAGAAAAATATACTGGCAGTTCTCGGCCACCATACACGTCTCTAATAAGTCCCCTTTTCTATTAACGCCCCCCACTTTAGAGCTGCAATTTTTAAATACCCCCCCCCCCCCCCCTTCATTTAAGCCCCACGCCCACTCTACAAAAACTAAGACGGTTCATGACGCGTCAAACCAATGGTAGGATGTCTGGCATAATGCACTGTGTGTTTCTATAAAAGTGGGATTTGGGGAGCACGGGTGGCGTGTGCTCTTAGCGCGCTGCCTCTCACCAAAAGTTAAGCCCGGTTAGATGGGGTTAGTACTTAGATGGGTGACCGCTTGAGAATGACCCCATTGTCGGGCTTGGACTCATGTGAGTAGAGTTGTAGTTGATCTCTCCTGTGCTTCGAGGGCTTTTCACCAGGTTCTCCGGTTTTCCTCCCTCCATAAAATCAACACCTAACATCTCAGCTGTGATCCGTGGTCTGAACTGTGTCGTTGGCGGCTGCTTGGAGCGCCTTTGATATGCCTCGACACGGCCACGTTGATCTGCGTCCTTCGCAATTCAGCCGCTGGCTGCAAGTAAGGATGATTAGCCACCCCAGTCCTTTCCTTTCCCTTACTATTAAGAAAATTTATCATGATTTCTTAAACTGCTAAAGTCAACCGAAAAATCGAACTCGCACCTTCGGGATTCCGGTACGCCGCTCTACCCGTTGAGCTATCGAGCCGCACAGGGATTGGAGGCGAGTTTTACCCAACTTGAAGTGCACATGAAACGAAAATTAAGTTTGCCTTATTTGAAAGAACACTTAAAATGATAGAGTAACATCTTTTGCAGTTTTTCGTTTCCTTGCTTCGTTGTTGAGATATTTCAGTTGTTTGAAATGTAAATTAAACATTTTGACGTCACATGTGCATAACGAGTTATCACAGAAGGTTATATATCTTTGCTAATATCAAACATAATCACTTGAAAATTCTACATGTTTGGCTTGTGAGAGAAACACACGCACATACTTCCTTCGAATTAAGTTTGGTTTGATAATAGCAAAGATATATAACTTTCTCTGATAACTCATTATGCACATGTGACGTCAAGTTGTTTAATTTACATTTCAAACAAACTGAAATATCTCAAGAACGAAGCAAGGAAACGAAAAACTGCAAAAGATGTTACGCTATCAATTTAAGTGTTCTTTCATACAAGACAAACTTAATTTTCGTTTCATGTGCACTTTAAAGTGCCTATGAAGCGAAAATTATTATTGTCTTAAATGAAAGAACTCTTAAAACTACAACGTAACATCTTTTGCAGATCTTCGTTTCCGTGCTTCGTTGTTGAGATATTTCAGTTTCTTTGATATGCAAATTAAACACTTTGACATCACACGTGTATAATGAGTTATCGGAGAAAGTTCTATATCTTTGCTATTAGCAAACGAAATAACTTCGAAGCCGATCCTGTGCGTCTATTTCGCATACAGCATTAGACACATAGATTTTTAATTGATTTCGTTTGACAATAGCAAAGATACCGAACCTTCTCTGATAACTCATTATACACGTGTGACGTCAAAGTGTTTAATTTGCATATCAAAAAAAATTAAATATCTCAACAACGAGGCGCGGAAACGAAGATCTGCAAAAGATGTTACTTTGTCGTTTTGAGAGTTCTTGCATTTAAGACAATAATAATTTTCGCTTCATAGGCACTTTAAGTGCACGAGATATTCTCGCGACGACTTAACGCTTATATCCGTGAGGAAGTGCAGAGTTTACTTGTAAGCTCTTGATGTTTATGAAGCCTTTTATAAAATAAGGTGTCCTCTACGCACGCTCTGATTGGCTGGACTCCGTGCATTTATAAGAGAACATAGATCATGAATGACGTAAAATGGCGTAGAATGGCGTCAGCTGGCCGGAAAAGCCCGCCAAATTCCAAGTTAGCTTGCGACTAATTTGATCTTGTTCAAATTTCATCGCAAGTTTTCTTCAACTTGCGAGAGCTTGCGAAACGTTTGAAGACAAAACACAAGTCGAAGCAAGTCTTTCGTGCTCCGTCGCCATATAAACTACCATGAGAACTAGCGAAAGGCGTGGGAACTAGCGGAAGTGCAGAACCTGCGACGCCTTGTGCCGACGTTCGACTGGTGGCATCGCAAGTCATCATAAGTTAACTTGCGATGACTTGCGTTCTCGTCTGATTAACGCTTTATGTGCTAATCACCAATTCGCACCTAATATCGTATCATTATTCTCCACCTGAGTTCGCTGTCCCACAATAATTATTCCAACAGCATAAATTGAGAACTAGGTATAAATTGTCTGAAAACACGGTGAACACTACCCTGCGAGTCAGAGCCCCTTTCCGACCTACGCAGGCTTTGGGGGAAAGTGGGCTCTGCCAACAAACTTGATTTTCGCCCCAAGTTTGGGGCGAGTCAGTCAGGTTTTAAACTGGTCAAACAAGTTCTAGTTTACGAACACAGAGCCTGGGCCCAAAATAGTATCTTGGCAACCGTTCACGCATGCTCAAAAAGAAATATCGAGTTTGTTGGCAGAGCCCACTTTCCCCCGAAGCCTGTGTAGGTCGGAAAGGGGCTCTGACTCGCAGGGTAGGTGAACGCTGAAGCGGCTGACAATGAGCTACAATTTATCTTAACTCATTCCTGTCCGGGGGCTTCCCCAGAGGTGAATAAAATCGTCTGGCGTTAGCCAGAATAAAATACTAAAGACCAATTCGGACAAGAAAGAGTTAAAGAGATAGTTTATAACTCATTCCTGTCCGGGGGCTTCCCCAGAGGTGAATAAAATCATCTGGCGTTAGCCAGAATAAAATACTAAAGACCAATTCGGACAAGAAAGAGTTAAGGGTGTCCTGAAGGTGCACAAACCTTAGCCAATAGCAGCGTTGTTGTTTAAATATTATAATTAAACGTAAGACAAATTTGTTCAGCAAGCGTGAAAGTGCACAAACGTGAACAAAAACATAGAACAAAGACTTTGGCCACGTTTTCAGACAATCTATTTCAAGGGACAATGCATAAATGTTGTTCTCTATTTGCAGGGAACACTCTCGCCAGTACAGCTACATATGTCCCCAAAGAGAATTAGCCAAGCTGAAAAACCTGTTATAAAACCTGCACCCAGCGTCAAATCCGATTGCCCGTTTGCATCGACGAACTCGAGTCATCGCAAACAAACAACCTCAATGTTCACGCCTTCGCACTCAGAAGACGAACATCTCAGTCCTTCGCGCATTACTATCAAACAAGAAGGGAAAGAGTCAGAAGACTGCTTCCAATCAATCCACTCACGACCCAAGCGCCCCGATCCAGTCCTCGCGCCGACCCCTCCAGATGACGACACATGGAATGGCCACGAGACGACGGCTAACTCCGACGACGAACAATCCGATTGTTCTGAGTGTTCGGAAGAATTTTCAATTGTCGAACCGAGGGATGAAAACGCAACAAAGCTAAACGAGAGCGATGCATTGAACACAACAGACTACAAGAGTCCAAGTGATGAAGAGACAACAACAAGAAAATCGGATGCAAGTATGAGAGATGAACTGAAGAAACGTCTCAAGGCCAATTTGATTCGAAAACAATTCGACGACAACAACAACCACCACCACCACCACAACAACCACCACCACAACAATAACAACCAACACCACAAGATAACTAACAGCGCAGGGGAAATTCACCCTGGAAGCAAAGTGAGAGTTGAGGAAACTGAAGGCCTCCCTCAAGTTGTGTCCGTTCACTTCTACGATTCTCACAATCAATGCCAGCGTGTGATCGACCCCAACACTCCTATCTCCCAGTACGCGAGAAGCGACAGTACCCATCTGATGTTGGATGACCCCATTTCCCCCTCAAATTCCCTGTCTTCACTCCACCCGACTGGTGTCACCTCACACGATTCGTTTAACCAACGACGATCGTCGCTAAGCCCGCTGGGATCTCTTGTTCCTCTGACTCATCCCCAGGCCACGTTACCCAACATCCGTCCGATGCAGTACCGTTACCCACCGTACTACCACCATGCCACCGGGATGTCCAAACAACCCACAACAGTCACATACGCGAACAACCTTCAGAATAACACCACGTCAGCAAGTTACCAGCCTTCGTATCTCCCCCAAGCCGTCTCGCCCAATATCCCTCCGGGGTTACCAAAAACCCCACCGGCTACTTCGCCTAGTGGCAGTATTCCGGTGTCAACACCCACGAGCACAATCAGCCCGACACCGCACACTGGGAGAGAACAAGAAAAAGCTGGTAGCCCGAACATTGCGGGAAACAGCGAAGCAGAGTCGGGATCGCGGGCTGCTAAGCGAAAACGTTTCATTTTCGGATCTCACGAGCCGCCCAAAAAGAAAGTTATATCGTCATTACTCACACCTCTATGTGAACGCGAGGCGACGCGTTTGGCCGACGGTATTCACGAAATTAACATGCAGTATTTCCCGCTGCGTTCGCTGGCACAGAAAGCAGCCAATAGGGTTTCAGAGGACACCGATGACGTCCTTAAGCTCATAGAACAGAAGATTCAACTGAAGACCAAAGTTCAAGATGTGGAAAAAGCAAGGTATATACTATGTACACTATTCATTAGCTTTTGCATTTGTTATCTGAGTTCACGAGTTCTAGCAGCTTATTTGTATCATTTTTTTACTTCTTCAATAATTATTGTTGCAATAACTTTGGTTGCTAATACTATCTTTTTGTTTGCATTATTTATGGCTGTTGTTGTTGTTATTTGTTATGGTGGTGATTCTTATTGTAGACGTTGTTGTTGTTGCTCCTGTTGTTCTGTCTACTACTTGGTGGTAGTAATGGTAGTGGTGGTGGTGGTGGTGAATGTAGTTGCTGTGGTTGTTGTTGTTATTTGTTATGGCAGTGATCCTTATTATTGTTGTTGTTGTTGTTGTTGTTGTTGTTGTTGTTGTTGTTGTTGTTGTTGTTGTTGTTGTTGTTGTTGTTGCTCCGTTGCCTACTGCTGCGGTGGTAGTAGTTATGGTAATGTTGTTGTTGTGGTTGGTGGTGTTATGGTGATGGTGTGGTGGCGAATGTAGTTTCTGTGGCTGTTGTTGTTATTTGTTATGATGGTGATTCTTATTGTTCATGTTGCTCATGTTGCCTACTGCTGTGGTGGTAGTAATTGTAATGTTGTTGTTCGTGGTGGTGGTGGTGGTGGTGGTGGTTGTGGTGGTGAATGTGGTGGTGAATGTAGTTGTTATGGTTGTTGTTATCATGGTGGTGGTGGTGGTTATGGTGGTAATTATTGTTGCTGTTGTTGCTCCTGTTGCCTACTGCGGTGGTAGTAATGTTGTTGTTGTTGGTTATGGTGATGATTGTGGTGGTGAATGTAGTTGCTGTGGTTGTTATTTGTTATGGTGGTGATTCTTATTGTTGTTGCTCCTGTTGCCTACTGCTGCGGTGTTGTTGGTGGTGGTAGTGGTAGTAATGTTGGTGGTGGTGATGGTTATGGTGATGGTTGTGGTGGTGAATGTAGTTGATGTGTGGTTTTTGTTGTTATTTGTTAGGGTGGTGGTTATGGTGGTGATTCCTATTGTTGATGTTGCTCCTGTTGCCTACTGCTGTGGTAGTGTAATGGTAACGTTGTTGTTGTTGGTGGTGGTAGTGGTGATGATGATGGTGATGGTGGTGATTCTTATTGTAGATGTCGTTGTTGTTGCCTACTGCTGTGGTAGTGGTGGTGGTGATGGTGGAGATTCTTATTGCAGATGTTGTTGTTGCTCCTGTTGCCTACTGCTGTGGTGGTGGTGGTAATGGTAATGTTGTTGTTGTTGGTGTTGGTGGTGGTGGTGGTGGTGGTGGTGGTGGTGGTGGTGGTGGTTATGGTTGTGGTGGAGGTTGTAGTTGTTGTATTTAGAGTATTGAATCAAAGCAACAAGTTGCTATGCAAGGTTGCCAACAGAAAGTTAGTAGCAGCTGAAATAACGCCATTGTTTCAATATGAAAAGACCAGTATAGTTTATTGGAGAAAAAACCCCAATAGTTAAACTAAATGTTAAAACACGACAATTAACATATTCACACAACAAACTGTGAAAACCAGCTAAGGGCATTTGCGATTTTTTGTTTGCACGCGATTTACTCGATGAATAGATTCGACTCGAAAACTTGTTCACAGAATACATCGTGTTGACAAACTGTAAGATTTTAACGCGTGTACTTCTGCTTCTGTTGCCTCCCCAGTGATTAAATGTTACTCATGTATATTCACTTTCATTTTTAGAAATTTACTGAAACTGCTTCTGTTGCCCCCCCAGTGACTAAATGTTACTCATGTATATTCACTTTCATTTTTAGAAATTTACTGAAAGACATTTATGACATGGTTTTAAAGTCAAAGGAAATCGAAGACATTCAGAATTTCGAGCTAGTCTCTCACAACTTTGGAGTAAGGAACATTCTAAATCACCTAAGCCTGGTCGATCTCTATTTTGGAGAACTAGGAACTGAACTACAGTCAAAGATTTAAGAGGTTATATTATTACTATATAATAGATACATTGAGTATGGGGGGAACTCGATTTTGGGCTAGGCTCTAGTCTAGAGGTGTGCATCAGATTGACCCTTATAATCCAAGGGTTTGCCTAAACTGACAATCCGAATCCGATCCGAAGCCATAAAATTGTAGTCCGATCCGATTCGAAAAAATTATAACAACCGGATATATGTTGCAATAGTTGCGCGAACTTTCCAAAAAGAAAACCAATAAACAAATAAATTTAAGAAAACTAATATACAATATTATTACATGGCTGAGCTTGTTTTCGGGTCATTACGCCAAACGGCGCACGCTGGTTGGTTGCTGAGAGGTCTGGAAAAAGCCGTAATGCCCCGTCGGCACTGCGAGAGGGCATTAGGTCATTTTAATGGCCTGCAAGTTTTGGCGGGAAAATTACTGAGTTGATTTGAATGAAAATTAAAGCGAATTAGATATATTCGTTGGAAAATTTTGAACAATAATTACGTCCTGAAACATTAGTGTTTCTTTTTATAAAAATTCCTTATTTAAAAGCGCGAAAAATAAAAGCCTAACAGGTGTAAACATGAAGCGAAACGAACAAGCTCAAAAGAAAGAACTAAGGTGAACAGCGACATCTGATCAAGACAAACGGAGAACTAAAAACAGATAAGAAAACAAACCAAAAGCCATATAATAAAAGGCTTATTAACCTCGTTTTCTCGGTCTGTACGGGAAAGTATTTGCCCTCGGTTTTATCGCACAAACCTTGCTCCTTCGTCGCTCGGTCTGTACGAAAACCCCAGGCGAATACTTTCCCGTACAGACCTCGAAATCGGTTAATAAGTCTTTAATAATCTTATGCAATAATAGCCTTCATATGTTGTGCAATGTGCATACAACTAGTGAATTTGTTAATTTTGTGACAAAAACAATGACAAAAGTGAATCTAAAGCGAGTAAAAAAGTGCAAAATCCGATCCAAGACTAAAAAGAACAAAATCCGATCCAGTCGAGAAAAAAAGAAAAAAATCCGATCCGATCGTATAAAAGTTTAGTCCGAATCCGATTGGATTCGGATCGGAATCGCACACCTCCACTAGGATCTGTTGATACGAAGCGAGTTGTCCCTGATCAGGTCAGCGCGGCAGCAATCCAGCCTTTATTTTTGCACACGTGAGCAGAGGTGGCAAAAGTTTTTCTCTTTCTGGGAACCAACTTTTTCAACCTCTGCACACAAGTAACAATTGAAATCGTACTTCTCAAACTCATTAATAATCCATGTGGAAAATTTAAAAAAATCAATATTTAATCAGTATTTAGAAATCGGAGGAAGACTACAGTCAGATTTAGGACCTGTTTATATGATCCCGGTGTACCGGGACGGGATGGCAGCCGGGATGATTTTGATGTATTGAAATAAGTCACGGTCTTTGATTATGTGCATCGGAAAGATTTCGCCTACATTTTTCAAGGCCTAGATTACTAAATAACTTCAACAAAAGCCATTTTCAATTGCCACAATCATTCACTTTTAACTTTAGGATCAGATCAACAAAATATGAGTTTCTTTAGGCATCGCGTGGTTTTTCTGTTTTACGTGTTGACTTATTTCAATACATCAAAATCATCCCGGCTGCTATCCCATCCCGGTACACTGGGATCATATAAACAGACCCTTAGCAAACTTTGAGGTTGATTTTCTCTTAAAATATTGATTCGTTTGAGAAGTTATATCCAACACTCGTCAGTGTCCATCCTCCGATGTCTAAATACAGACAAGCTGGTTAAAAAACTCTGCTTCGACTCGTATTTTCAAACGGCTTGGCTGTATTTAAAAATCGGAAGAACACTGACGAGTGTTATATTACTTCATGTCGCCAACGATGACTTTTTGTCTCTAAATCTTAAAACATATAGGGAGTCTAACTTTAAGAAGTTGTGTAAATAGAAAATAACAAGATCCCGGACCATCTCTAAATTTTATTAACATTTAAAAGCTTTATATAGAAACATTTTGAAAAAAGTAAAGAAAAAAAGGAAAATTTTATGCTAATTAAAAGTTATGTTTTGTGTGTAAGCTTTTGGGCGTTGTAGTATAAAGATAGGAAAATTGTTCTGAAAACGATAAAAATAAATAAAAAATTTAAAGAGGAAGCCAAGGTGTAGTTTTGCAGTAAAACATTGCCTATATATAACCAACAAATGTACTGATACGGCAATAGCAACGGTCGCGGCTCTTGTGAAGGGAGAGAGGAGGGGGGGGGGGGGAGGTGCAGACAAGAGAAAAGGGACCTTAAGATCTACGACGGCAACTTCGAGGACGACGTCCTTCAAACAAAGCAATTCTTCTTTCAAAACAAAGATAATGAATAATTCTTAGTCCCAATAGTAATCTGAACACCGTCCTCGCTCTGTATACAACGCCACTCAGGGGGGATGAGCACGGGTGGCGTGTGCTGTTAGCGCGCTGCCTCTCACCAATAGTTAAGCCCGGTCGGACGGGGTTAGTACTTGGATGGGTGACCGTTTGGGAATAACCAATAACCACGTACTCCGCCAGCTTGGGACTTATGTGAGTAGAGTTTAGTTGGTCTCTCCTGTGCTCCGAGGGTTTTTCGCCAGGTTCTCCGGTTTTCCTCCCTCCGTAAAATCAACACCTAGGACTTAGTTGTCTACACATAGGAGTTTGGTGTCAATTGGGACGAAAGTTCTGTTCCTCTCTCCTGCCACACGTTAAGTGGCAAATTTAATAAATTCAAATTCAAACTGTTGTCTGAGATTACCTTAACATAGACACTGCAACGGTTTTAACACTTTGAAAATTATAAAACAAGCTTCAAGTACTGAATACAGTAGTCCGTTATCCGTGACTTCTTTTTAATGCTAAAATTGGAATTGCTTTTTAACCACCGTCGTCGTCCTAGCATCTTAAGGTCCCTAAAGATAGAGCCTGCACGGATGCTATAGAACGTTTGACATCTGCGTCCAAAATCATGACGAAAAATTCTCATTGGTCGGTTTGCCTTATAACGTCAATCATAAATGCAAATCTTCGTCCTTGAGATATTTTAGTTTGTTTGATATGAAAATTAAACATTTTGACGTCGTATGTGCATAATGAGCTATCGGAGAAACTTATTTCTTTTGTATTGTCAAACTAAATTAATTTGAATGAAGCGTGTGGATGTGTTTCGCCTACAACACTAAATATGTAGATCTTCAATTAAGTGATTATTATATCTGATAATAGCAAAGATATATAACTTTTTCGATAACTCATTATGCATTTTTTGCATGCACTTTTTTACAGTGTGGCACTTTTTTACAGTGTGGCAGGGAGTGGCAACCTCGTCCCCAGGGCCTGGCCTCGGCTGGGGTTTTTACACCCAGAAATTCTGGGGGTAATAAATTATAATACATTTGGTACCTTCGAGGAGGAAATTGACTGCTTCGTCGACTTCAGTTAGCGTTCAATAGTTGCAACTTCTCTTCGTATTGTCTAGAACCACTTCAGGTAAAGTGTTTTGAATACTTGTTACAAAGAGATCTCTTCATCGTCCATAAGCAGCCATCAAACGACCAGCTCAAGCTAAACTAGTGAAGTCAGGTATTGCGATAATTAAGAAGCTAGCTTTCCAAGCCGCTTATAAGAAGTTCAAGAAGTAACAACAGCAGAAGCTCCCGCGCAGTTTCTTCTACCAAAATCACAGGAAGAGACAAACATGAATCAGCTTCCTGAAATTCACGAGTTTTTGTTGACCGAAATTTAGAAGAAAACAATTTGTGTGCTTTCATCTTTAAGTCATCCATCGCAGACGAGATGAAATCAGCCCGCAAACGTCTTTGCAAACGTTCGGTGTTGTGTGGCAACAGTTACGAGAATCTTAAGGAATTTGATTTTGAGAATATCTGGAAGCGGACGTACCTTTACTCATAGATATTCTTAACGCCGTGTCTGGTCGCACGAATACGCAGCCGTCAAAACAACACATCATGAATTAAGTGTAAATACAACTTTCTTTATACTCAGTCTTCATAAATGAACGGTGTTTAATTTGTAGATTGTTTAGTCATTCTACTTAAAATTGTGTTATATGAAACGTTTACTAATAATCCGCAGTCTGTCAGGTTTTTCCTAAAGTCGAAAATCGAAATCACATAAATTGGAATGTGGTGAAATTGACAAGACGTCAAAGCTTGCCAGAGAAATACAAGGCTGCATGAAGCGTTCTAACTTTTCAGTTCTACACGTATATTTTATTATTTGGCGTAGATATATGAATATTTTTATATCAGGAAAAGCGACATGCTTAAAATATAGCTTTCATAAGATTTTCTGCGCAGCTATTTTTTGTTGACAAATGCATTTGTTATCTTAGTTGTGCGACTAAAATATAATATTTTCCACTATAAATATAGTCATTGAGGACCACATTTTAACGGCGTTTCCGAGAGGTTTATCGACACTCTTTGTTCTTTGAGATTTTTCGCTTTGAAACTCCGCAGGCAACTCTTTTGGGCCCTCGCTTTTGATCAGGGGACATGTGGGATTTGTGTGACAAGTCCCCTTTTCGCGCAAACGCTCGGCGACGAATTTTACGGCATTCGTTCCCCTTTTTACTGGAGAAAACAAAAGAGTTGCCTGCGGAGGAGGCTATACTGCTCCCAGCCTCACGCACTTCGTTTCAATGTATATTCTAATTTGCATATTTTGGCTCTTGTCTAAAGCCGCTCATCTTGAAAAGAAATACCTCGCACTTTCTGCATATCAACTTTGAACTCGAATCGTCCTCGGTGATCTAAATAAATCCTTGTCATTACTGCTTTTACTGAATACCGAACCATGACGACTTTCGAAAGACGACACTGATTAAACTCCGAGCAAAGATTTCTATTCTCGAGAGTCGGTTTCTCGCCATTGAATTTACCAAACGTTATTGGAATCCGCCATTATCGCTACTTATAAGTATAAGAACAAATCCAAATTATAAACGCGGACGCTTATGAGCTATCAGCTATTGTCGAATACGAGTCATGAGGAAATTAATTGACTGAACTTTGCATTCATTGTATTTGCGAAGAATATTTACGATAAGCGATCAACCAATGAAAACACAGAACCCATCAGCCGATGCCAGGGGCCTTTTTGCGCTGCCACAGGGCAACAGGCCCTGGGGACGAGGTTGAGGGAGTGGCACTTTTTAGGGTGTCGTACTTTTTAGGGAGTGATGCTTTTTAGGGAATGGCACTTTTTGGTCATGGTACTTTTTTACAGTGTGGTACTTTTTAGGGTGTGGTACTTTTTAGGGAGTGGCACTTTTTAGGGAGTGGCACTTTTTAGGGTGTGGTACTTTTTGGGCATGGTACTTTTTTACAGTGTGGTACTCTTTAGGGTGTGGTACTTTTTAGGGAGTGGCACTTTTTACAGTGTGGCAGTTTTTAGGGTGTGGTACGTTTTAGGGTGTGGTACTTTTTGGGCATAGCACTTTTTACAGTGTGGCAGTTTTTAGGGTGTGGTACGTTTTGGGCATAGCACTTTTTACAGTGTGGCAGTTTTTAGGGTGTGGTACTTTTTGGGCATAGCACTTTTTACAGTATATATATATATATATATATATATATATATATATATATATATATATATATATATATATATATTTTATATATATATATATATATATATGTATATATATGTATATATATATATATATATATATACTATATATATATATATATATATATATATATATATATATATATATATATATATATATATATATATATATATATATATATATATATACATATATATATTTAGCATTTATCGATGAAATATTACCCCGAGGATATACCATCCCAAGGGGCAATATTTCATCGAATTCCCCGAGCGAAAGGTCTATAAATTATATATTATATCGAAACATATTAACCTTTCCAAAAAAAGCTGAAATAATGTTAATAAAGTTCCTTAGCTTAACTTTTGTCTGCTTTTCATTGTCTGTTTCCATTCCGTTGTTGTCTCAAGGCTTCTGGATGCATTGTTTGTTGCTTTCTTTGTATTCCCTGAATCCTTATTTTCTTGTAACCTAACAATCTTCTTGTCAACATCTGAATGTTCAGGTGAAACGTTTTCTTGTCTCGCCAAACTCCACCATTGTTGACAGCTTCATTAAATTGTGCCTTTGTGGTGTTCACGCGTGGTACACGAAGCACATTCCCCACTGCAGCGGGGAATATTACTATTATTCCCCGCTGCAGTGGGGAATATTACTTTTGAGGGGTAATTCGATGATTAATTGACTGGTCACATGGTACAAATCAAGCTTTCTGACTGGACAATTTACAGTTGAGGTATAATATATATATATATATATATATATATATATATATATATATATATATATATATATATATATATATATATATATATATATATATATATATATATATATATATATATATATATATATATATATATATATATATATATATATATATATAGCCTGATGCAAATATGAGAGTGAGTTGGGAGAATTCAAAAGTTTATGTGAATCCAAGCCGTAGGCAAGGGTTTACATAAGAACTTTCGAATCCTCCTAAATTCAATATCAAATATAAACACAGTAATTGACCAATCACAGCATGCGTAAGACACAACCATATGAGTAATGAGTAATGATTTATTTAACGTCGTGAACACAGGATGTGGTCGCCCAATCATCCGAGCCGGAGGCTCATGTTAAAAGTGCACGACATAAACTAAGATCTAAGTGTTGATTTTACGCGGGAGGGAGGAAAACCACAGAACCCTGCGAAAAACCCTCGAAGCACAGGAGAGACCAACTAGATCAACTATATTATATAAAAAATGTTTATTCTTAAATTTACACAAAAAGATTTAGACAACTTCCCTCGTTTTCTACGAGCTATAGTCAACTTAGTTTCGTCTTGTGGTCTGTCGTCTGCTCGTTGACGTTGTCAAAACTCGTTTATAAAAAGACAACACTTACCGTTTTTCGCCAAAAAACTTGTGCAATGTACTTCCCATTCTTCCTTCAAGCTGTGACTTCAAAAAGATGTTCGTATCGGTCTTTTTTTATATAAAAATAAGGTTATTCAAACTTGTAGATCCAACATGTTCCGACGCCATCTTGGATTTGAGCTACGTAATGAACGCCAACTTTATGCTTCATGTAAGCATTTTTAAACGTGACTCGCACCCAGACTCCTATGGCGAGGCTAATTGTTCTATCAGTTAATCAGTAAGGAAGGCTGACTCCTGTGTTAACGTTTTTGTTGTTTTAATAAACAGCGGAGCATGGCAGGAGCATTGAAACGTAACGTTTGTATACAAACCGGCTTTGGCTTCACAAAAGCTCTCACCGTACAACATGTCCTCTCACTTGAGTATCATGATAATCATCATTTCTTCACACAGTCGAATATGATGATTATCATGATACTCAAGTGAGATTCTGTCCCACATGCGGGATGTTAAACTATAGTTAATAGAAAATATACATGGTTTGGAAACCCGGCAAACTTCAAAGCGGTTAACAATCAAGCTACGATTCATCTTGAAAGGTACACGAAGGTGCCAAATCCTTTGTTTTAGGTTTATTAATATTTAAACAGTACGGTTGAGTGATTGAAGCCAAACGTTGCTATTGGATGATTGCTTCATTATACAGAAAACACCATATGTTCAGTAACCATGAAAGTGCAAAAATTTCCATAAACCTGAACAAAAACATAAAACAATGACTTTTGTGAGCTTCCAAACCATGTATATTTTCTATTAACTATGGTTAAACCAAATTGCATGGTCGGGGTCGGAGAGGCGGGACTTTTTTCCGGAGGGTTGTGGTTAGGGTTAGGTCCAACGAGGGTTGTGGTTAGGGTTAGGGTTGTCAGGGGGGTTGTGGTTAGGGTTAGGGTCAGGTTTAAAGGTGGGGATTGAGTTGGGGGTTTGGGGGTAGGGAATTCTTTTTTAAAATGATGATTATTGTTAATTCAACATCTCACAAATGACGATAATCATCATTTCGAAATGAGAGGATATGCTGCACCGTATGCGTATATACGAACGGCCGGTGTCACCTCAGTTTGTAGGAACGTTTCTCGAGAACGTTTGGGTCGAAAGAGCAATGAACTGAAACTGAAAGTTCTTGACGAATGTACTGATGACAATTTTAGCGAGATCGAGACCGCAAAATACACCACAATGCCCGATAAAATTATTATAATTGGCATTTGTGTTTTCTCCTTTAAATTAAAAGCGTAATTTTGGTGATTTTGACCATTTTCGGATTTTAGCTATTTTTTTGAGACTTCCCGGGGAAAATTTGACTCCAAAACCAAGTTTTTTTGAATCTACATCAAATTCTGAACAAAATAGGCGTCATTTTCGGCGTCCTAATGTTGCAGTTCGTTGTTGCGCAAAAAATAGATTTGCTGTCATGGTTCTTTGCCACATTGAGCTACGAAAAATTATATTATTTTTTCGATTCTAAAACGGTTTTTTAGTGTACGTAGATTTGTTTCATGCTAGGCCACTGATCTCTACAGGTAAGTTGACGATGTTGCGCGCGCATCATTTTGGCACGCCACATTCATAAAAACGTGGCCAATACCAAACGAAATTTAACTACTTTAAAAAATAGAAATAATTCCCGAAGCTAATATCTGCAAAAATTGTCGAATTTCTTTCATTTACCATATTACCATATTTGTTATGCATGTAGCCCATAGAAATAATACACCTATATCTAAATTTCAGTTGGACCCCTATCACGTGACAGATCACGCATTCTTGGTCTATTATTTCTATGATGTAGCCCACCAACTAATTATGCTTGCGCATGATCGTGCAACTCGCGTATAGTAGTGGTAGTGGTAGTGGTAGTGGTAGTGGTAGTGGTAGTGGTAGTGGTAGTGGTAGTGGTAGTGGTAGTGGTAGTGGTAGTGGTAGTGGTAGTGGTAGTGGTAGTGGTAGTGGTAGTGGTAGTGGTAGTATAGTAGTGGTAGTGGTAGTGGTAGTGGTGGTAGTGGTAGTGGTAGTGGTAGTGGTAGTGGTAGTGGTAGTGGTAGTGGTAGTGGTAGTGGTAGTGGTAGTGGTAGGAGGAGGAGGAGGAGGAGGAGGAGGAGGAGTATTTGAAGGGGCTTTTCAGTGAATTAATAATTTTAGTTACTTATACATGCTTATTATGTAATAGATACAGCATGAGCAGCCAAGCTGTATCTGATTTACAAGGCGAGCTGCAAGCGAGCCGTAGTAAATCAGATACAGCTCGGCTGCGAATGCTGTATCTTTCTTAAAATACAAATGCATCTAAGTAATCAAGTTCACCAACTATTTGGGGGATACGGTCTGTTTTAGCCGAGAAAATCGAAGCTAAAGTTTATGTAAATCAGGACGATGCTGTATCTGATTTACAACCACTGCTACGGTATTGATTTCTTTTGTGTTTTCATCATGAATTATTAATGAGTATTTTAATACACAACTTAATCTACCCTAATAAAGTATATTATATAACTATGAATCCTAACTTATTATTGATTTAAAAAAATTTCCATTAAAAAGGTTAAATGTTTCTTAAAAATCGTTAAACTTGTCATCTTAATCCCGTTATCTATAATATAATTCCATAGTTTGATTCCTCGGACTAAAAAGGAACGTTGGCCTGTGGATGTTGTACATAAATGTAGTTTCATCTTACGAGATGACTGATGAAAACCTAGTGACATAATTGTGTCTTTGGTTGTACATATCTAAAAACTTAGCACAAAGGAAAGGTGGAGCCAACTTATTCATACATTTATAAATCATTAACGCGTCTTCCATCTTAAGTACGTCAGCAACAAGTAGCCATTTTAGTTTTGCACATGTTGTAATTTTAAAATGTTCTTCTTTGAAGTATTTGACCAATATGTTTATATAGAAATCAGTGTGCTACTCCCTTGGCAGCGCAGCCTTATTAGTATCAGTGTTGATAACTAAGGTTTTATACTTCCAGCATTTATGTATAGTAATTGGAGGGGGCGGCATTTATGTATAGTAATTGCACATGTTGTAATTTAAAAATATTCTTCTTTGAAGTGTTTGACCAATATGTTTATATAGAAATCAGTGTGCTACTCCCTTGGCAGCGCAGCCTTAGTATCAGTGTTGATAACTAAGGTTTTATACTTCCAGCATTTATGTATAGTAATTGGAGGAGGCGGAGTTTACCGCCAAGGTACTACCAAAATCAGTAGAGTGTCTTTTCCGGAAGAAAAAAGGTTGTCTGGAAGGCGGCCAAACGTGTATGTTTTGTGACGTCAACGGCTCAGGAATGCAGCGTGGCGTGTAAACGAATTCAACGAAATCAACGAATTCTGTTGAACAAGATGTTTTTTTGAATGGCGTGTACTACAGTATCACATTTATTTTACACTACGTTCAAAATTAACATCTTATTCAACTGAATTCGTCTAGTTTGTTGTATTCGTTCACACGCCACGCGGTATTCACGAGCCGTTGACGTCACAAAACATAAACGTTTGACCGCCTTCCAGACAACCTTTTTTCTTCCGGAAAAGACACTCTACTGATTTTGGTAGTAAACACAAGCCTAACACACTTGGCTCAGAGTTCACAAGTTTTCCGCTGTGTTTAAAACTAGCAGGTGCACATACGTCCGTATCTCGACCACCACACATAGTTATTTTTACCATATTTTAAAGAGATATCAGACATGGAAAACTGCAGACCAAAATTAACATCTACAGGACTGTAGTACTCCCAACTCTCCTCTATGGCTGTGAGGCATGGACTTTGTACCGTCGGGCGCCGGAACATCTCAAAGCTTGAAAAATGCCATCATCAGCGACTGAGAATCATTTGTACGATCAAATGGCAAGACAAAGTGCAAAACACCCAAGTCCTTCAGCGTTGTCATATCCAGAGCATAGAAGGTATCCTCATCAAGAACCAGCTACGTTGGGTAGGGCATTTTTTTTCGCATGAGCGACAACAGAATACCTAAAGCTATGCTTTTGGTAAAAGATCTCTTGAACGCCCTCAGCTACGGTACAAGGACACACTCAAACATAATTTCAAATCCTTAATTATTTAACCTCCAAAGAACGCTTCCTGCGCAAATATTCCAACCAAGGTAAACAGGAGGAAGCAAAATCCGGAAACGGCGTCCCACGTGATCACAACTCCACCAATAGAAAACCCGACAGTAGGTAACGTGATATCCAAGTACGTAATGTACTTTTCAAAATTGAACTTCCGGCGAGCTTTGACGCGGGCTCGCCACCGCGAATACGTTTTCGCAATACCGCTGAACAGTTGTGACGTTTTAGATCGCTTGCTCAATTCTGGATCTGCGCACGGAGAGGGGTGAGCCTTGCCTGGCTCAGCGTCGAGGTCAGTAATCTCGATTCGTGGCTCTTGAAAAGTTCTGTTGTTGATAGGTTTTCTGGTTTCGCCATCTTCGTTTTCTATATAACCCACGTTGTTGTAGCTGTGTTTAAGGTGTTTTACATCAGGTCGAGCTGAATGAGATGTTTTTATGTCTTGGGAAGCGCAAATTTTGTTTATGCCATTTGGTAGAAGGCTAGAATTTACTTGCAGTGTGTTGGAAGAACGAAGAGAGGCACTTGAAACAAATGAAATGCAATCTGATAGTGTGAGATCGTTCAGTGAGCGGCTTCTCTTTATCTCGAAGCTTCTTGTGTCTTCGCTATTGTTCCTCTTCTTGTTCCAGGCACCATTTAGCAAACCTGGTTTGAAACGCAAACCTGGACTCTGTGTAATACCGCATGTGGCTCCACTATATTAAAATTTCATTAGGTTGGTTAACATTAGCTCTAATTATTACATTAGATTTTTGTATTCTATTTTCTAAAACTCGAACGCACTGTGCACGTGAGAATTCAAATGATATAGATTTAAAAACAAATACACATACACATACACATACACATACACACACACACACACACACACACACACACACACACACACACACACCAACACGCACACCAAAGACCCAGGACAACCAACCAACCAACCAACCAACCAACTAACTAACCAATCAGCCAACCAACACGCACACAACACGCACATCAACACCCAGACCAACTAACCACATTCACACCAACACGCACACCAATACCCAAATATACATTATACCCACACATACGCCCACACTAATCAGTACGCATACCAACACCCACACAAATACCAACACCATCACCCACACCTACAACCACACTAACCAGTACGCACACCAATATCCACACAAACACCAACACCATCACCCAAACATACACCCACACTAACCAGTACGCCCACAAATACCCACACAAACACTCACACAAACACCAACACCATCATTCACACATACACTAACCAGTACGCACACCAACACCATCACAAACACCAACCAGTACGCATACCAATACCTACACAAACACCCACACAAACACCAACACCCAAACATACACCCACACCAACCAGTACGCACACCAATACCTACACAAACACCCACACAAACACCATCATCGCCCACACATACACTAACCAGTACGCACACCAACACCAACACCAACACCAACACCAACACCAACACCAACACCAACGCTAACACCAACACCACGCATACCAACACCCACACAAACACCAACACCATCACCCAAACATACACCCACGCTAACCAGTACGCACACCAAAACAAATACGTATACCCACAAATACACTCAAACCAACACCCACACATACACCCACACTAACCCGTACGCACGCCAATACCCACACAAACACACCATGCAATGCTAACACCCACATTCAAACCCTAATTCTAGTCAGTAGCCTGTTCGCTACGTTTGCCATATACGCTTTTCTCATCTCTTTTGGATTATGTATATTAACTAGAAATACCCGTTGGCATTAATGACTTCAGCGTCAGTGTATATGTTAAATGTGAGTAAATGTTATATACCTTTACATCCTCTGAATACGGACACTTACGCCTGTATTCTAAAAGCTCAGACACACTCACACTCAATAAGTGCAACTCAACACTCAATAAGTCTCCACTCACCCTCACTGAGTATGAGACTACACTCACTCTCCAAACACTATTCAATTGAATGGTATGTAAGAGAGTGGGTGTAGTCTCATGCACACTCAGTGAGGGCATTGAGTGTTGAGTTGCACTTATTGAGTGCATTGAGTGTAATTGTGAGTGAGCTTTTAGAATACAGGACACTGAGACTATGTGCACACGGTAACGTTTCCGAGCGTTTTCTTATTGTTTAAGTAATAAGCTGATTGTTCTCGATTCCCTTGAAAACAGCAAACAATACGAAAACACTCAGAAACGTTACCATGTACACATAGAAAGAACATAAGAGGGAAAAAATCTATAATACTTACTTCACTGTCAAATGGTTGTTCTTTGCGCTACCCGCCATGAAACTACTCTTAACCGAAGAGGTATTGCTCTGGCAGCAACGCAAACGTGTCGAAGTTGAAGAAAACCTTCTGCCCGACTCAGTAACATCATCATCGTCATCCAACTCCTCGTCATCTGGGACATCGACCCAAGCGTTGACTACGACCAGTTTGTACCTTTGATAATGTCTCGTGACCCAAGCTGCGCCAATCAGGGGCGTTACAGCCCAGATAAGTGGCGCCAAAGCAAACCAAATATAGATGGCGTACTTCTTCAGGAAAAGGTAATTGTAAGCGTTGAGAACAAATGACGTACTGCTGACGACTAGTAGAATTGTAAAGACACCCTTGGAACGGCAAAGAAAACAAATGAATTTTAGTTGTTTTGCTTTCCGAAACATCTCCCCTCGAAGAGGGACTAGATGAAGAGAGACTAGGAGATGAGAGACTAGGCGAAGAAAATTTTTAGAGGGGACCGAGGGCATGGTCCCCCGGTAAATTTTGAAATCTAGACTCTCTGAAATGCCATTTCCTGCATTTTAGGACAAGGATTTACAGAATTCTAAAGGTCCAAAAACGTCATAAAATACTCAAGAGACAACACTTTTCTGGACATTGAATATATTACTGGTTTTGTTAAAAAGTGGGGGCTCCAAAACATATTCTGCCCCCCCCCCCAATAAAAGTGGGAGGGCCCCCCGCTTCCGACGCCCCCGGTTCTATTTCTGAATGACTTACCGTTGTGCTTATGCTCCCACGGTTAACAAACCTGGAGCGAGCAGCAAAAGAATTCACAGCTTCTGAGAATGTAATGGAAACAGGAGTCTGTCGAAGAGCTTTGGCCATACATTCTTGAAAAAGAAATGTTCAAAAAACGGGAGTTATTCGTGAGGAAAATGTAAACAGGCAGACGAGGTTACAACGTGGTGTAAGAACAACAAAGTGGCCGACAAAATTCAGTCTCACCACGTTGGTGGGATGGATGATAGGGTGTATTAAAGAAAGAATAAATAAATGAATGGAAGGCGGGAAAGGAAGAAGGGAAAGGAAGAAAAGAATGGGAGAAAGAGAAAAAGGGGATGGATGGAAGAATGGAAAGAGGGAAGGAAAGAAAGAGAAAAAGGGAAGAAAAAAGAGATTGAAAAAAGTAAGAAAGAAAAAGGTGTGGGGAAAAAGAAAAAACGAAACGAAGGAAGGGGAAAGAAGGGAGGGTAGGAAAGAAGGGTATGAAGGAAGAAGGGAGGGGGGAAAGGAAGGGAGGAAGAAGGGAAGAAGGGAGGGAAGGAAAGAAGGGAGGAAGGGAGGGAAGGAAGGAAGGAAGGGAGGCAGAAAGAAAGGAAAGAATGAATGAATGAAGGAAGGAAGGAAGGAAGGAAGGAAGGAAGGAAGGAAGGAAGGAAGGAAGGAAGGAAGGAAGGAAGGAAGGAAGGAAGGAAGGAAGGAAGGAAGGAAGGAAGGAAGGAAGGAAGGAAGGAAGGAAGGAAGGAAAGGAAGAAAAGAAAGAAGAAAGAAAGAAAGGAAAGGATAGTTGGAGAGAGGGAGGGAGGGAAGGAAGGAGAGGAAAGAAAAGAGGGAGGAAAAAAGGGAAGGAAGGAGGACTGAAGAAAGGAACAAATGTAAGAATAACGAACGAACAAACAAACAAACAAACAAACAAACAAACAAGTGCAAATCAGTCGTATAGCAGTCTTACCAATGTACTCTTCCATGGAACTTTTGATCATGTAAATCATCCCCATATGTACAAGCAAGAAGAACCAGAAACCGTAGAATATATGAACGAGGCTTGTCGCTCGTATAACGTTCACAAAAACCATCACCGATCTGGGAACTGCGTCGCTCGGCGCACTACCATTAGACGACAAACCGTCGCTAAAATTCAGGTCTAGAGCGTCGTCGTAGGCATAGCAACCAAACTGTCCCATAGCAGTGCCAACTGAGAGAGGGAGGATTAAAGCGCGTGTTACCTAAAACGAAAAGATACTTTGAAACAAAAGGCTGATTGGCTGATAAGAAATATAGTTTGTGCAATTGTTATAAAAAATAAACGTTCAATAATAAGCAAGACGCCTGCTTAGGCGTTCACTCGGGCTAGAGAAATTTCTTCGGTAAACTATTCAGACAACCGATTGTCTTCTTGGGCCAATGTGTGATATACTCATTTTATGAACCAAACAAAGCAAAAACAAAACTGTTTACACAGAAGACAAATTCGGAACCGGTCTCGAATTAGTACGGTTCTGCCTGTTTACATGACGAAATAGGCCTCGAATTCGTCCGGTACCCACTTGCCTTTTTGCACTTTTTTTTTTTTTTGCTGTATAAGGGGGCGATTAGCCCGGTTAACCGGTCCAGCCCGGTCCAAGTAGCCCGCTTTATATATAAAACGATGTATTTCGATTAGCTACATGGCAAGCGGGCTGGACCAGATGAAAATGTCCATGAAATCGTTTTCATCCCGGCAAACCGGGCTGAAAAACTGTTGAACTCGCTTCGATACGCGTTCGTTTACTTGACTGTGTGAGTAAACAGTGCTGAAAGGAACTGAATTGATAGAACATCAAAACGTTGTTCGTGTGATTCGTTATCATAGCGAAGATTTAATAAATGAATTAGTCTTCGTGAAAACGATTTCGTGGGTTAGCTAAGACTATAACAATCTTTTTATTAACGATGGGCTTACAAAATAAATAATAGACTAATTAGTGTAAAACTGATGTAAAACTATAACGTAACTTTGCCCTTAAATAAAACTCAATCGTTTTGTAAACTCATCCCGGTTATAACCGGGAGGTTATTGAGATCGGGTAGGGATAAAACGCGGAAGCGGATGGCGGATGAGAAAACGCGGATGAGAAAACGTGGATGAAAAAAGACGGATAGGAGATAAAACGCAGATGAGAAAAGGTGGATAGGGGATAAAAGGCGGTTATTTCCGGTAAGAACAAATAGATTTTCAAATTCGTTTTATTCAAGTATTGTCGAACTTTGAAACAGTTTAGATGTGGATAAAAAAAAATATTAATAATTTCTTTAAAGGACATTGGCAATAAAAATTAAGTTTGTCAAATTTGAAAGAACTCGTAAAATTGCAACAGAAGATCTTTTACAACTTTTTTGTATCTTTCTTCGCTTTTAAAATATTTCAGTTTGTTGGATATGTAAATTAGATCATCTCTGACGTCAGGAGCAGAGAACAGTATTTTTATACATTACAAAATCACTTATACCTCTATGATTGCTCAACATAAAATGTTTATTCATTGCTATTGGACGCAATAGACCGGCACGACAACAACTGCTGGAGAAACCTTGCTGTGGTCCAGTGTAGTAGACGACAGCTCTTTTTTGTAACTACCAATAATTCCGTAGCGTATTTACAATCGTTGTTATAAATTGAGTAATAAGAAATGTTCTTTCGACTATCAGGATTGCTGAAAGTTCACAATTAGTGTTAATTCGCTTCAGTCCTGGTCAATGCGCCACTCGATCGGTGCCATAGCTGGTATCAGGGAGGCCAGAAAAAGCCTTCCACCGAGATGGCCAGGAAGTCTGGGCGGGACCAAGATAACCAGCTCACTGCCCGCTCCGCAAATAGTAAATCAAAACGTTGTGATTCCTAGTCCAATGTTCAAGTTTGAGCTGTCTGCTGACTGACCGAGGTGCTTCATCTGGAAAACGACTTCTTTTATACACTTGTTTCTGACACGCCCTCCTCCTGGGAATACTGCTACTTGACATAATGAATATACTTTCCTACTATACTTCGTGCCGTAGGAAACTACGTAGTATCACAAGGAGTTTTTATGTGCACAGTTTCAAGTTATTTCGTTAAACAATCTTAGAGATATAACTGATTTTGCTACGTGTGAAAATACTGTACTGTGCTCCTGACGTCAAAGATAATCTAATTTACATATCAAACAAACTGGAATATCCTGAAAACGAAGAAAGATACAAAAAAGTTGTAAAAGATCTTCTATTAGAATTTTACAAGTTCTTTCAAATTAAACAAACTAAATTTTTTTTGTCAATGTCCTTTAATTTTAAATATAATCTTAAAAAGTTGGGTATTCTTCTATATTGCATACTCGTCTCGGGCTGAAATTTCATCCCGGTTAAGAGGGTGAGTTTATTTTTTCCGATTACATGAGGAATTTCAACTCGGGCTGAAACCAAAATTTTAATCAACAACACGTAGGAATTCGAAGAATCTTTGTTTTGCGCCTGCGTAATGAACGATCGACACCGTTCACACGCTCAGTTCAGCCCGGGCTGAAAATTTTGAGCGATTACATGGGTGATTTCAGCCCAGTTGACCAGTCTGAAAATTCCATCCCGGGGCTAAACTTTCAGCACCGGTTGAAATTTTTCTATGCAATCGCTACGTTGGTATTACAAAGATTTAATAAGAAGACCTGGTTGAAATTTCAACCCGGGCTGAAAATCTCTATGTAATTGGCCCCTTCATCAGAGTTTTGCGACTGCGTAAAGGCCTGGCCAAACGCTTTCAACATTTCATTCAACATCGTTCAACATTGTTGAATTCAACCGTGATTCAACATGTTGAAGAATTTGGCCACCCCGGTTGAATGTTGTTGAATGTTGTTGAATGATGTTGAACGAAATTTGAACATGTTCAAATTTTCGTTCAACACACGTTCAACAATGTTGAACGATGTTGAATGAAATGTTGAAAGTGTTTGGCCAGGCCCTAATGACCCTAATGAACGATCGACACCGTTCACACGCTTAGTTCATCCCGGGCTGAAACTCTCCATGTTATCGGCCGTATAAATAATTTTTTATGTCTTGTTCCATTTATGCTGCTCTTCGGGTTTCGCTCTTTCCCGCAGCTGCTCGTCTTCTTGGAAATCTCTGGGGTGAAGCTACTGAATGTCAGCGTTTATTAATGATACTTTGGACCCAGCGATTTACTGGGACTCAATTTTAAATATAAAGTCCAATTTTTTTTGCTGTTCAAACTTATATTTTAGACACTGGAAGATTCAAAGTCTAATTTAACCTAAGATGTTTATATATGTATGTATTTATATTTTTTCTTTCTTTCTTTTGTTAATTTTTGTGTTTGGCCGTTTACAACAATGTAATATCAGTTGTTAAGCCGCGTAAACGTGGGACTCAAATACATTTAATTAATAAAAAAAAAATTATTCCACAATTTCAAAGGAAAATTTAACCGACTTACGGCTCTGGTACCCGGGCTAGCCCGCTTTGCCGAGATCTCGCTTATGCTGTTATTCCTTGTTAATTTTCTTCTTGTGTTTAAATGAGAGCCGGGCCAGATCTGTCTTTGTGAGACGGTTGGCTCGCCTACCCGGGCTGGCACTAAAAGCTTCGTATATGCAACAAAACTTGCTTTTCTCTCCTTTTTTCGACATATTAACAATTCACAAGTTCTGCTCGTGCATGTAGTTCATATTTAAAACAATGAGACTTCGTGTCTTACCAGAACTGATAAATTACGCAATTAGCACAGCCCTTCTCGTGTAAGCACAAATGCATGCAGGTGCAAGTTTAATTACCGCGCGAGTTAACATTTTCCCATTGACTTCGCGGCAGTTTAAAAGAACATGCACGGAATTGTCCCTTGATAGCCTTTAGATTTCTATCAAAATGACTCTGAAAATCACACTGAGCCTACCTTGAAATACCTACAAAGTCTTCTCAGGGTTTTTAGGTATTTCTTCCCATCCCTGGCGAGTTTTCTTAACCCTCTGATAAACCACGGTATGGAATATTTGATAGAACATATCGAACAGACAACCAAGACAACGAAAAACAACGCGACGGAGCTCGCCCACGAAACATGAAACACGAACTTTGCTTCGTAGAAATCCAGGCTGAAATGTACGACTATATTGGAAATCCAAAAAAGCAAGCCAACGCATCCTAGCCACTTATTTCGTCTTACATTCCCGATTCCGATCGACAAAAGCCCCATGGTTCTGACAAGAAACTCTAACTGCTCGTCGTCTCCCGTTTTCTTGTTTTCACAGGTGTCTTTCGTTGTCCGAACATTGCTGTGGTGTGTTTTGGCTGAAGTATCACTCAGGCCGCTATCTGACTGGATTTCGATTCCGTGTTCAACGGGGGCTATCATTTCACGCGTCATAAGCTCAGCTAGGCAGGTCACTGGAGGTCATGGCTTCGGTTGAATAGACGTTCAATATATAATCATAGCCAGCCATATCCTGTCATTCCTTCCTGTAGAAAGTAAAAGATATGTAAAACACTAAGAGTTTTTTCAAAACAACGTTTCTATGCTCTAGTTATATACAAACATGATAAACACACACTCACACAGTACAAAGCCGGTACAAGATTGATCTTCATAGTATATACACAAAACTGTGTAGAAGCACTGAATATATACTTTGGACGTAGAAGATCAATATCATACGTCAATGAATAAGAATGAAGGCTGCTTTTTCTCGATTTGTTTATGTATTCACGTTTGAAAATTTGCTATTAATTAATTGCCGTTGAAAATTAAAAGACGTTTAAAGTATACATCGAAACAATTTAGTGTAACAACATGAATCGTTACTTATATATTTTAAGTGCTTATGAAACGGAAATTAATCTGTCTTATTTGAAAGAACACTTAAAATGATAGAGTAACATATTTTGCAGTTTTTCGTTTCCTTGCTTCGTTCTTGAAATATTTCAGTTTGTTTGATATGCAAATTAAACATTTGTGCATAATTAATTTTTTGAAAAAAGTTATGCCTTTGCTATTATCAAACCAAAATAATTCGAGGGAAGCATGTGCGTGTGTTTCGCCCAGAACGCTAAATTAACATATAGATTTTCAAGTGATTATATTTGACAATAGCAAAGTCAAAGATATATAACGTTTTTCGATAACTCATTATGCACGTGTGACGTCGCAACATGCGACATTTACATCAAACAAACTGAAATATCTCAAGAACGAAGCAAGGAAACGAAAAACTGCAAAAGATGTTACTCTATCATTTTAAGTGTTCTTTCAAATAAGACAAACTTAATTTTGTAGCGATAGACACACCAGGCGGAAAACGCAATTTAAAAATGAATATCAGAGCCCAGCAAATGACTTTGAAACAAGACATAATAAAAAGAAAAAGAATTTAACGAAACGTCAGTAAATAAATTCTTTTTCTTTTTATTATGTCTTGTTTCTTGTTTCATTTGTTGTTCATTTTTAAACTTAATTTTCGTTTCATAGGCACATTAAGAAATAAAAAACCCAACATTTTCCGTGTTTCCATAAAATTATAGAAATATGGGTGAAAGTTTGGGGGAACGAGAAATTGCAGATGAGTATGTATATGTCGTATGTAAATACCGTTTATACAAAAGGCGATAAGACACTCCTTATTCAAGGGCGTGGCTTACATAAGGCCATGTCCACACTAATCTATTTTCAAACAAAAAATTGAGACTTTTTGATACGGTTAAGCCTTTCATCCACACTAATCCGGCGTCTTCGGTGACCGAAAACGGAGCGTTTCGAAAACGCTCTCCAGAGTGGAGACATTCGAAGACACCGTCTTTCTGCACCAGTGCATGTGGAAGACAAAAACGAAGCTTTTGGAAAACGATGATGTGTATATCTTGGTTTCAGTCACCTAGAACTATTCATTCATATCCCTGTAGATCTTTTTAGCGTTTTACTAAACGGCGAAAACGATAGTGTGGACGGAAAACGTTTGATACGTTTTCGATAGGAAATCTCCGTTTCCGTTTGAAAACGGATTAGTGTGGGCATGGCCTAAGGCCACGTCCACACGTATGCGTTTTCATAGCGTTTTTATATTGTTCTCGGTCCCCTGGAGCAGAAAACAATGGTTTCATTACCTGAAACAATATTAAAACGCTAGGAAAACGTATACGTGTGGATGGGGTCTAAGACACGAATAGACCATTTAATTACACGGTTTCCATTTTCACGGTTGGACCGAGTCAGTCCGGCAAAATGGAGCACGGTACTTTTAGTCCAGTGGCTGGAGGGGGAGTATTATCACCCGAGCGGAGAATTTACGAGACCAACTATTTTTAGTGTAATTTTGGGTGTAGATAGACGATTTTGCATGTTGATCAAGTGTTTGAGGAATTGAGGTGGCGTTTCCAAGAAACGGGGGATTAAAGGGGGGGGGGGGGGGGGGGTCTTTACCTTATCAGTTTTACCTTAAAGGACATTGGAAGTATAATTTTAATTTGTCTCATTTGAAAGAACTCGTGAAATGGTATAGTAAGACTCTTTACAAATTTCCCATATCTGTCTTAGTTTTCGAAATATTTTGACCAAAATCAGCGTACAGTCCGCCATTTTGTAGATCTTGAAATATATGACAAAGAGTGAGTAACTGTTTGTACGTACCTTATTGATCTGTTTACATTCTTTCAACCAATTTCAGCTCAAAAATACAGTTGGATGAACTTGTTGAACGAAAGTGGATGAACACGTTTCATGAATCTAAATGATTCAATGCCTATTGATGTGAAAACGTTAAATATAAAAAAAAGGGAAAATTCATATAAATAGGCATTGAATCATTTAGATTCACGAAACGTGTTCATCCAATTCTTCATCTACTGTATTTTTGAGCTGAAATGGGTTGAAAGAATGTAAACAGATCAATAAGGTACGTACAAACAGTTACTCACTCTTTGTCATATATTTCAAGATCTACAAAATGGCGGACTACACGCTGATTTTGCCCAAAATATTTCTAAAACTAAGACAGATATGGGAAAATTGTAAAGAGTCTTACTATACCATTTCACGAGTTCTTTCAAATGACAAACTTAAATTATACTTCCAATGTCCTTTAAGGTAAAACTGATAAGGTAAAGACCCCCCCCCCCTTGAATCCCCCGTTTCTCGGAAACGCCCCCTCAAACACTTGATCAACATGCAAGATCGTAATCTACACCCAAAATTACACTAAAAAAAGTTGGTCTCATAAATTCTCCGCTCGGGTGACAATAATCCCCCTCCAGCCTCTGGACTATTTGAGGTTTGGGACTATCAGCCTAGAAAATGTAGTCCTAATAATTGCTGCGAGCCGTAAGGCGAGCAGATGGCAACATTAAAGATGGCAATAGCCGTTATTGCTGCAAATCAACAACCTAAAACTGCATAGATTGCCATTCTTCACTTCAAGCAAGAGCGCTGACGCCATCACTCTTTAATGGCTCGCTTTTATACGCGTGACGTATGTTGAGGAAAACGTCGCATGCTTAAGTTCTTTAATTGAAAATGCTTCGGACGATAACAAGTATTTTTCTACTAAATACTAAATGGTAGCAACTCGCAGCACTTCACTTTTGATAAAAACTTCTAGTAATATCTTTAGTTCGGTCTGACTTGGGTAAATAGACCATTTGCACGTCGACGTACGATGGCGTTGGGTGACTACAACTACCAGAATGCTTTGCCAGTATTCTAGAGTCTCGGTTAAAAAGGGAAGACTCAAAAGGACCCGTCCAGTTGTTTCGCAGCTTTTCCAAAATATGTCGTCAAATTTGATTTTTTCAAATTTGTGGCCAAGTTTCAGCGAGTCTCAAGATTTTAGCAATCTTTTCGATACCCTAACCACAACATAACCCTACCCTAATCATGAATAAATCTGGTTTAACTCCCTATCTTTTTGGAAAAAAAACGTATTTGACGAGATATTTTGGGAAGCCGCGAAAGGACTGCAGAGTCCCGATGAGTCATCCCTTTTAGCCGAAATCCTAGAATACTGGCAAAACATTCTGGTAGTTGTAGTCACCCAACACCATCTCACGTCATCATGCAAATGGCCTACTGGAAAGCGCCCACAGTTTGTGTATAAGGCGCGAATATGTATTGTACTTTTTTATACGAATGTTTCGCCTCTTATAGTTATATGCAAGGCGCGTCTTATCACTTTATCAGCTCTCGTATAAACAGCTTAATGAACACGGTCGTATTTATACAAACTGAGACAGAGGCATTGGTTGTAATGAACTGTAGCAAAAGGAGATAGCGAGGAAGTAACTGAACCGGGAGGAGGGTGTCCTGTCCAGCGGCCTAAAATGGTGATCGCCCATTTTAGAGATATTAACTCTATATTAGCATGATAATTTGCGCATCATATATTAGCATGTTAATTTGCGCATTATAAATATTAAATATTATTATTATTATTAACTAAGTCTGAGGAGTGCTCAGCACTCGTAAGGTCGATGTCTCACCCATCCAAATCCTTCACGTGGGTGAAGTGTGTGAGGCATAGCACTTCTGTGAAGTGATAAGGATGACAGCACTTCCTGCCACTCATTTATTAGATCATTAAATTATTACATTTTTTAACTATTATATATAATTTCTATAAGTATAGACTATATGTTGTTACAAAAGGGCCAAAGGGGTTGTGTTGGGTGGGATAAAAATCCCTGAAAAAACATTAACTTCTACTTTACAGAACGATTTGAGTGAGCTCTCTGACTGTGAGTCTATGACAGAATGACCACCATCACCCTTGCCGCATTCATTTATACCATTGCCTCAAGGAGGAATTTTGTTTTGATAAGGAGGAATCTTTAGATAAAGGTTTGGATTGCGCTTTATCTTTTTTGCCGCGTATTTTTACGCACTTTATTTATCTGGCATTTGCATCTGACCTTGTTCACCTGCCACAGGTACTACATTTACTGATCGCTTTGAGGCAGGAGATAATCTCTTACTCCCTAACATTAACCTAAATTTATTAATAATAAATTTCTAAATTAATAAATACCTAAATGCAAACGATTTAACCCTTGAACGTAAACTGGACAGTATATACATCACAACATCACATCACATCACACACGTCACGTCACGTCACGTCACGTCACGTCACGTCACGTCACGTCACGTCACGTCACGCACGTCACGTCACGTCACATCACATCACATCACATCACATCACATCACATCACACCACACCACACACGTCACGTCACATCACATCACATCTACAAAACTATTGTTTAATTTGACCAGAAGAGAATTTTCAAAATCTTGATGCGCTACTACGTGTCTAATCGCCCATGTCGACGAATGAATAAATGCACGGGTATGCGTGTTATTAATATCACATTTGCATATAGATTGGCGGCGTGTGACGAAGATTCGAGCCTGGATACGACGTTAAACGACGACTCGGCGAGGTTGGGAGTATTATGGATATCGCAAAAAGTAACGGTGCACTCGACGGCAGATGTAACTAGTTATCGTTACTTTTTATTCCTACTTTTCGTAACTGGTTACAGTTACAGTTACCTTCTGAAAAAAGTAACTAGTTACCGGTAAAGTTACTCAAAAAAGTAACGATTACATGTAACTAGTTACTTGTAACGAAGTTACTCACAGCACTGCTGATCTATATCTCATTCCTGTTACATTTAGGCCCTGTTTGCATGAAGCGGATCGAGTGTTCAAGTCAAATCTCGCATGTTGTTTCTCCTTGTCACTTGTGTTTACATGAAGTAGATTGAAAGTTTTCGATCTAATCGAAACGAATAGCTGAAGTCAATCCACGCAGTGGAGTATTGACTTGAGATTCAAGCAAGGATGTCTCCAATCTGATTCATCTAAACACGGTTTGACTTGAAAATGACTTGATACGCATGAGTGTAGTTGGTGCGTGTCGTGCTAAATGGCAGATATCGAGAGAAGCACAGAAAACAGTGTTCCAAAAGAGACGGCCGGCCAACCTCGATAAAAGTCTCAAAAACACCGTTGATGGCATTTTTTGTTACAAGCAGGTAACCATGCCAGATAATATGTGATAGCGTATACTTTCAAGGTGAGGGGGGTTACCAGTCGTAATTTGAAATTTATATACTAAAATTAGGGTTTTTTAAAGGCACACTGGGATGAATGGGATTTCTGTGGAGTGATGCAAACTATACGTAGGTGTTTTATTTTGAAAGACTCGCTTCAGAGCGTTATCTAATCAGCGTGCCTCTAGTTCTGGTTAACCTAATTCGCATAACTCACAATCATAAACAAACAAGAAATATGGCATGAATACACCTAAATATAACACTTCGAGAAAAGCCACAACAACGTAAGCTTGCTAAGTGATCAGAAATTTATTTGATCTGGTAGATACAGAGAAGTCTCATATTCGCAATGTACTTCGTTTTATTTTGGTAAATTGCCGATACCGCCATGTACGTAATGTTAAAGCTGAGCTTTTGTACTATATGCAGTAGTGTTGCTCATGATATCTTCAGCACTTTAACTCACCGTCTCAACAATGCTATCTTGTGATACACGGATGGTAACCGGCCTAGTCATTTTGATTAATGCCTAAGCTACATTTCTATGGTGGTTACCTGTTTGCAAACAAAAAGTTGGCTGCTTGTTGTGGCTGTTGTTCGAAGTGTTATATATAGGTGAATTTGCGCCATGTTTCGTGCTTGTTTATGATTGTGAGTTATGCGAACTGGGATAATCAGAACCTCAGCCACGCTGATTGGATAGCATTCTGAATTTAGCCAATCCAAATAAAACACAAACGTATTAGGCAGCACTTTACAGATATCCCATTCATCACATTGTGCTTCAAAAATCTTCAAATTTTAGAATATAAATCAATAATTACGACTGGTAACCCCTCTTACCTTCAAAGTATACACTATCTGATGATTTATCATGGTTACCTTCTTGTAACAAAAAATGCCATCAAAAGTAATATTTTGAAGCCTTGGCCGGTCGTCTAAAACCGAAAACAATGGTCCAAGCAGATATAGGATTCTCCATATTTAAACATGTGCCCTGGTTGACTTCACTCGCGTTTTTCGATCCAGTTGGACTGTCAATCCACTTCATGTAAACAGTGCCTTAGTATAACTACACTTGAGTTGGTATAATAACAAAAATATTGTAGCCGTAAGTGGATATAGGAAATATCTAAATATTTACCTTGTTACTATATAGCCGAAAACCACAGGATTGACACCAGGCTGTATTGGTTCAAGAAAAAGTTCACCATAGATACAGAGGCCAAGTCTTGGCTACAATCTTCCGGAAGTTATATCAACGTGAATATATATAGTCCTTGCTGTAAATCGTAAGATAAATATTTTATGATCAACCCACAGTGAATTAACACTTTTCGAAAGAATGTTTAGTCGCTAATGACGATCAATTAGGGTATCGTTGCTATGTGACAGCGCGAATGAGCTTGCACTCGGTAATACAAATTTATAAAAACACAAAGGAAAAAGCGCTATCCATCATCACTATTATGACACGTAAAGTTCGTGTACTTCCTATAGTCGCGGGTGGGGGTAAAATATGGCTATGGCATGGCATAATAAATATGGATAGAATATGAAATGGGATATGGCACGGTATATATTGAATACGAGATGTATGTTGGTGGCACAGTGGTTAACGCATGTGCTTTTCACCTCTGCGAGGTTCGATTTCTTCTCTCAGCAATTATCTGATTGAAAATTTCACCTTGGCCGCATGTGAGAAGAGTGCTTCCAGTTTGACTCTACCAAACACCACAGGGTTTCCTCCGGGTACTCCGTTTTCCTCCTGTAGTAACACTGGACCAATGAGGGATGGCCCTTACTGGACCTCTAGGGATAACAGTTTAACTAATAGAGTTATCCAGTATAAATATAAATATAAGTTAGTTTAGTTTAGTTTTAGTTTAGTTTATGGAATGTAGCATGGTGTATGGCATGGCATTTGGAATGAGATATAAAGTGGTATATGAAATGGTATATGCATGGCATATGGAACGCAATATAAAATGGAATACGCATGGCATAGCATATAGAATGAAATATGAAATGGGATATATGATGATATGACCACAGATATGGCACTGGTTTATCGCATAACCTTACACTTATACAATTCTGCAAAATAATTTGATGGGCTCAGTGGTACATTGCTGTAAAATTATATTAAAGCTCTACATTTGTCAAATCATATTAAGCACTTGGAATTGCATTGACAGTTTTGCCACAGCATTAGAGCAAGAGGCATGATAATTTAATATTTGCATATTATAAATTATGTGTACATCCTGTCAAAACCATTGTCAAGCGATAAGTTATACTAACTTGTAGTTCTCAATTTTATAATTAAAAAATATAGACGAAATGTGTACATACTCCGTCTATTGTAATTAATATTAAATTTTTGGACTTTCCAACCTCCTTCGCAAGCAACTCTGTGGGCTCTTATGGTGAAGAGGTGAGAAAAACTTGGTCTACCACTAGAGTGGGCAAACTCGGGTGGAGTGGGCAATCTTGGGTGAGTGGGCAAGGGGGTGTCACATTAGTCACAAAGGTTGTTGTCCCATTTGAGGCAGCACTTCACTTGCGATAGTAACTTGCCTTACGAAAATTTCATATAAGACTTCATATACGATTTCATATATGAAATGTCAATTTTATGTATTAAATTTGCCATTTCATATATGAAATTAAACATTTCATATATGAATTACAAATTTCGTATAGGAAAATGTTCCAATTCCATATATGAAATTTCTTATTCCATATACGAAATTTTTATCTTCATACAAAAATTTCATATATGGAATAAGAAATTTCATATATCGAATTGGAACATTTTCATATATGAAATTTGTAATTCATATATGAAATGTCTAATTTCATATATGAAATTACAAACTTAATATACGAAATTGACATTTCATATATGAAATCGTATATGAAGTTTATATGAAATTTTTGTAAGGGTTCTAGTATATAATCTAGTGTACACGCATATTTTAAGAAGACTATAAAGACTACTGCAGCATAGACATACCTTTTTGAAGCTCACCATGCCTGCCACGTCCACGGATGCTAATGGTAAATTGTCCACGTCCTGAAATTGATTGCCATTTTTATTTTGTCTTTAACTCTTTCCTGTTCGAATCGGTCTTTAGTATTTTATTCTGGCTAACGCCAGACGATTTTATTCACCTCTGGGGAAGTCCTCGGACAGGAATGAGTTATAAACTTTCTAACTCTTTCCTGTCCAAATCGGGCTTTGGTATTTTACAAGTAATAGAGACCTTAAGATACCCCGGGTTCGGTTTACGGGTACGGGTACCGCCATTTTTGTTTACTCGAAAAAGAGACCTTAAGATACCTGAGTTCGGTTTATGGGTACGGGTAATCTACCCGTACCCATATATAGTTGTATGTACGGGTAGACCATGATCTACATGCGTAAAAATCTCGCAAGTTGTTACAGCATTGTTGCCTGAACAATGCTGTAACAACTTGCAACAATGCTGTAACAACTTGTTGACATATGTAAACAACATTCATAAATGAACAACATTGTTCATCATTAATTCTTTCAACAAGTTACTGAAGCAACAACCGTTGTTCACGCATGTTGTAACAACCGAAGAACGTGTTGATACATCAACCATGTTCGCCATTGTTGTAACATTCTTGTTCATCGTTGTTATTTCGTCATGCTGTTACAACATGTTGTATCATGTGCGAACAACGTTGTTGGCTATAAAAATGTGCTGTTGGAACAACTTGTTTATGACTGTTGATTTATCCGTGAACAAGTTGTTCAAACCATAAGTGAACAACTTGTTGACAACTTGTTCACGGCGAGCAGCACAACATTGTTCACGCCTGTCGGCAACCGTGAACAAGTTGTGCGTTTTTACGCGTGTACCGCGGGAAAACGGGTAGATATTACGAGTAAACAAGATATTACGGCCGTATCCGTAAACCGAACCCGGGGTATCTTCAGGTCTCTAATATTTGGCATTTCACTCGATTAAACTGGATGTTCTAGGTAATTCTGGTGAAGGAAAATTTCGACTGTGGAATATATACATTATAAGACCAAACCGGGACCAGTTGCGAAAAATGCAACATCAAGGCCTTCCGGCCAGGAATTGAACCCGCTACCCTGCGATGCTAGTACAGTGCTCTGACCACGGAGCTACGGAAGACGTTGCCGAGAGCTTGGCCACGAGTTCTGTAAATATATAATGTGGCAATGCCGGGAGTAGAATTGGGTACATACAAGTAATACTTGGCATTTCATTCGATTAAACTCGATTAAACTGCATGTACGAGGTATTATATTCTGGCTAACGCCAGACGATTTTATTCACCTCTGGGGACGCCCTCGGACAAGGATGAGTTAACAAGTCTACAGTAAATTGAAAGCTCGATCTTGCCTGGGACTCAGAAACATATTCTGAGTATTAAAGCTTGACGAACATCTACCAAACGTCTGTTGCAATACGCCAAGCTCACACAGGTAATTCACTTTAAAGTGTAGTCTAGTCAAGAAGATAATTGCCCAGCAAATAATTTTCAAAAAAGCCATAACGATAAGGTTTGGAAAAACATAATTTAATTAACTAACGTTAATGTTTTTCCAAACCTTATCGTTATGGCTTTTTTGAAAATTATTTGCTGGGCAATTATCTTCTTGACTAGACTACGCTTTCCGCCTGGTATATCAATAGCTACACTTTAAAGTGCTTATATCACTTGTGGGGTTTTAACGTATTTGAATAGAGCAAAAAAGTTAGATAATAAGTTATTTTGCCGTTTTTGATTTACTTTAATAGTTTCTGAGATATAAGCCTTTAAACATGCCATTTTCGGATTTTCGCCAAAAATTTCCGTCGTTCATTTTTAAGCACGGGGGCTTGGGACTCAGGAACCTAAGCCAACTGTCTTCTTAGTTGGAACTCTCGTGCGTACTGGAAAACGGGTGTGAGCTCGACATTTCGATTTGTCAGTCAAATATTTGTGTTTTTGTGAATCAATAAGCCGAAACGTAGTTGTTTTGGATTGCCTCGTTCCTGAGTCCCAGGCCCCCAAAGTGTTAAAATGAACGACGGAAATTTTTGAGAATAGACCTTATTCAAAATTGGCCGCCGAATTAGAATTCTTTTATGTGCATATAAATTAGCCCTTATGACCTCGTTTTAAAGTAAAATTCTTTTGAATTTCACACATGAAAACGAGTTCATAAGGGCTAATTTATATGTATATAAAAGAATTTTAATTCGGCGGCCATTTTTGAATAAGGTCTATTGGCATGTTCAGAAGCCAATATGTCAGTAAATATTTGACTAAATCAAAAACGGCAAAATAACTTATTAACTGATATTTTCTGCTCTATTTAAATACGTTAAGTGATATAGGCACTTTTGAACTGGATTTCATATGCAAACGCTTCCACTTAGCAAGTGCGTGCACATATATAGTTCCATCTACAGACACGTGTTTCGCTGTACTACAGCTCATCAGTGTAGCTTGGAACAATCTGAATGAATTTCATCAATTACTTATACACATGCGATCGTCGGTGACAACCGCATGTGGGACAGCATCGGTGAAGTACATTCAGATAGCGCGAAGTGCGCATGGGCTCAGAGTGCTCAAACTTCCACAAGGGTAGTGAGCGTTGCATATATATATATATATATATATATATATATATATATATATATAATTTATAATATATATAACTCACTAATTTCTCCTGACGAAGGGCCTTCGCTCGAAACGTCGAGAAGATTTTTCTCTGTTTTTCAGGCCAACGTGACTTAACCCTGGTAATATTTGTATATATATATATATATATATATATATATATATATATATATATATATATATATACATACATATATATATATATATATATATATATATATATATATACATATATATACATATATATACATATATATATATATATATATATATATATATATATATATATATATATATATATATATATATATACAGTATATATATAGAATGACTACGAAAATGAAAAATCGTCAGTCTTTTATTTATCTTATCACAAAGTACATTTAAAATGAGGATGAACGGCGTTCGTGGTTTGTCAATATCTCATCTCGTTCAAGAGATATGCACGTTTTGGAAATATGCAAATTATATTGCTGATGATGTCATTTTCTCCAAACGAGCGAAATGAAAATCGTAAAATTAGGAATATCTCTAGAAATAAACGATAGAAAGTGTTCAAATTTTGCATGCTTATAGTATTAAATAAAATACGTTTTACTGTGGAACTTCAGTTATTTTCGTGGAAACTGCTGGTTCCTGACCCCCTCTCCAAAGATAAAATTAAATTTGCTTATTTATCAGCAATCAAGTAGCGTTTACTCCAGCGAATAAAAGTGAAGATTAGGGCTTATGTAGACACTGTAATTCAGACGTTTAAATCTTTCTATTTTTAAATAATGAGGCAAAAATGATAATTCACTTTTTAACGTTTAGAGTAACCTGAGAGCGGGCGCTTACCATGGCAATCACAAAAAATCCACAGAAAAGACTATTTTATTGGATACTATAAGCATACAAAGTTTAAAGTGCGTATGTCATCCTTAGGGACTTTACATAGTTATACTAATTGGGACATTCTAAGAAGATTTGTAATATATCTTCGCAGGCAAAAAATTCATCTTCCAACCTCGTACCCAGGGCCTTCTCGAAATGGCGGGGCGGAGAGAAAACCCTGGCAAAGGCTGGTCACGTAACACCAATAATTTTGGAATATTTTGATGAGTGACTCACACTGTACCGGGGGGCGCGATACAGTCACTGATAAACAAGTATAGTTTGTTATTCAGCGAACTATTTAAGCAACCAAGTAACAAAAACCGTACAAATAACAAGACATTATCTTAACAAATTTATAAAATCAGTTAATGACCATCTTTAGTAAGAAGCGTCTACACTACAACATATTGCTTTATTATGCAAGCAAGAAGTATTTAAAATTTCGGCCGTTTTCTAGACTTTCCGAATCTAATTTAAAAAGTTTAGAAATATACAAAGCCAAAGTCTTCAGTGCTAATCGATAATGTTCGTCAATCGTAGTATTGTTGTTCATCGAATATTTGTATTAAAGTACAACCTCAAAGTCAACGAGGAGTCGAGTCGAGGACAGCAGATTCGAATATGCCGTTTGAGTATAAAAATTATCGACAGATACATAACAATTAAATTTCCACAAATCCCAAACGTGTGGACAAGAAACATAAATGTGCTATACTGGACGGTAAATAAACTTCCAACAATCAACATCATTCGAGTATTTTAAGTGTATGTAGCTGTACTAAACCGCAGTAGTTCTATTGAAAGCGGGTTTCTGTTTATCAGTTTATGATCGTTCGTCACCTTCGGCTTCATTTCTGGCGATTGACGGCAACAAATATGAATTATCCAGCAAATGTCGTAAATTTTGAAATATATCTAATTTATTTACCGCTCGAATTTAACGTTACAGGACTTGCAACAAACTTCTACATTTATGAGAACCGAATCAACCGCTCCCCCCAGGACGGGCGAAGCTCAAATTATCCACGTGACCAAATACTCCAAGAATCTTGGAGTATTTTGGAATCATGTGACCAGCCTTTGCCAGGGTCTTCTCATCTCGCCATTTTGAAAGCAGATAAGACCCTGGGTACGAGGTTGTTCATCTTCATGAACTTTTTCGCTGTTAAAGTTGGCGATTTTGACGTTAACCGTGGGAACAAAAAAACTGGGGTCTAGTTAGCGGAAGTGACGTAGAATGGGGAGCTATTCGGCAGATAAAAGTTAAATTTAAGTTTTCAAAGCACTGATAACACTGTTCACTCGCTAGGAGTACTACCAAAATCAGTTGAGTTCTCGTCGGGCCCAAAATAACGACGCGTCAATAACAAGCCTAAGGAAAAAGAATGTAATCACATGAATACAAGAATGCAGTCTTTACGGCAAGTCTATTTCATATGGTTCTTTCGTTCTTTATTGTCTTTTCAAACATTTTTGACCTTTCGACATTTTTTACCTTTCGGTTCCTCGTTGAAAAGGACTTTTCCCACCTGCAGCGCGCCAAAATTCACCGGTGAATTTTTCGACCGGTGACGTAATTCTTCGGGAAGTAATTATATTCAGACTAAATTGCTATGCAAGTGCAATAGATAGCACTTTATTTTGGAAGTTGGAGTTAAACAGACTCTTGAAAACGTTTTAGAAGGGGTAGAACCACTCTCCAATGCATGTACGACAACCCAAAACACGTCAAAGTAGGGCGATGTACATTTCAGCGACTTCCCGCCAGAATATTTAAATAGATTCAAAAACCTACAAGCGAAACAAGACCGCCTCTTTCCTTCCGCTTTTTCGCTCTCCCGCCTTTCCGCTCGCCCGCAAAAACTAGCGCTAAGAGGCGGACTTCGAGCAAGTCTACGTTCGACATTACATGTAAAGGACGCAAACACTACCGTGGGATGTCCACGTCATGTTTACATTGTGTACATATAAGGCCTTGACTTGCGAGAACTTTCAACGATCGAAACGTCTTTGTTTACCTCTCTCACATGATTACATTCCTTTGCTTGACGCCTCGTTATTTTGGGCCCGATTAGTACTCTTCTGATTTTGGTAGTATCCACTGAATTGGCCATGACTTCGTACAACTGGCTCCAAAAGTTCACATGAATGCGCCATCGTCCACTGACCAAGTTCATTCTTAGGTGAAGTGCATTGGTATTATTTACAAGGTCTATATATATTATATGTGCGTCTGTATAATCACCTGTATAATCAACGTACATTACCATGTTGTGTCGCGGTTATTGTAATACATGGCAAAACTATCATAATACATCATACATACACTGATCCAGATGACTCGACCAAAGTATGTCCCAGATGTTGAAATCGTGGAATTGAGATCTACTCCGAATTTTCTGAGTTCATATACGCCTGCGCTGCATTGATTACTTCTTCTGTAGTTAAATTAGAAGGAATCTAAATCAAATAAATCAAATGTAGGTTGCGTGACAAGAAAACAAAGCAAAGTAAACATTCGATTCATGCTTGAACCATCATTCGTAAACAAATACACATTCAGCAATGGAAGCTTTTATAGATATGAAGACCGAAGGCATGAAATAACACGAACATAAAAATTATAAGTATACGACGAAGGTATTCATGTATTGGTGTTGGTGTTGGTGTTGGTGGTTGTGTTTGTGGTTGTGTTGGTGGTTGTGTTGGTGGTTGTGTTGACGATTGTGTTGGTGGTTGTGTTAGTGGTTGTGTTGCATGGCGATTGTGTTGGTGGTTGTATTGTTGGTGGTTTAGGTGTTGTTAGTTGCTACGTTGGTGTTGCGTTGCGTTGTGTTTTAAGTTGGTGTTAGTGGTGATGTTGGTGGTGATGTTGGCGGTGTTGTGTTGGACTGTTGGTGTTGTAAGTTGGTGTTGTAAGTTGGTGTTGCGTTGTGTTGGTACGCGTTGTATTGTATTGTATTATGTTGTGTTGTGTTGTGTTGTGTTGTGTTGTGTTGTGTTGTGTTGTGTTGTGTTGTGTTGTGTTGTGTTGTGTTGTGTTGTGTTGTGTTGTGCTGTGCTGTGCTGTGCTGTGTTGGTGTTGGTGTTGGTGTTGGTGTTGGTGTTGGTGTTGGTGTTGGTGTTGGTGTTGGTGTTGGTGTTGGTGTTGGTGTTGGTGTTGGTGTTGGTGTTGGTGTTGGTGTTGGTGTTGGTGTTGGTGTTGGTGTTGCGTTGTGTTGGTACGGGTTGTATTGTATTGTGTTGTGTTGTATTGTATTGTGTTGTGTTGTGTTGTGTTGTGTTGTGTTGTGTTGTGTTGTGTTGTGTTGTGTTGTGTTGTGTTGGTGTTGGTGTTGGTGTTGGTGTTGGTGTTGGTGTTGGTGTTGGTGTTGGTGTTGGTGTTGGTGTTGGTGTTGGTGTTGGTGTTGGTGTTGGTGTTGGTGTTGGTACGCGTTGTATTGTATTGTATTGTATTGTATTGTATTGTATTGTATTGTATTGTATTGTATTGTATTGTATTGTGTTGTGTTGTGTTGTGTTGGTGTTGGTGTTGGTGTTGGTGTTGGTGTTGGTGTTGGTGTTGGTGTTGGTGTTGGTGTTGGTGTTGGTGTTGGTGTTGGTGTTGGTGTTGGTGTTGGTGTTGGTGTTGGTGTTGGTGTTGGTGTTGGTGTTGCGTTGTGTTGGTACGCGTTGTATTGTATTGTATTGTATTGTATTGTATTGTATTGTATTGTATTGTATTGTATTGTATTGTATTGTATTGTATTGTATTGTATTGTATTGTATTGTGTTGTGTTGTGTTGGTGTTGGTGTTGGTGTTGGTGTTGGTGTTGGTGTTGGTGTTGGTGTTGGTGTTGGTGTTGGTGTTGGTGTTGGTGTTGTTAAAGTATACGTTTAACAGTGTAGAAAACGCGTGACGCTTGAATGGACTACATGATGTATAAACTTTAATAGAAACAACTGAGAGTTCAATCTATATGTCTAGTACATAAGATAACTACAACAACAGGAAGTAAGCCCCTCAGAGAGCGTCTGGATAAATAACTATCTGTCAAGATGATTGATGACGTTCTCTTATTTTCGCGCGTTAACCTGAATTAATATTAACACTCCCTCTCGAAAATAGAGAACTATATATGTAAGTCTTTAATCTAATAAAGTATTATCGTGTCCGTCAACTATTCAGATAACATTAGTTACGCCCATAAGGTCTCTGAAACGTTGAAATAAAGTCTTTCCTAATGCTTTAGTTAATAGGTCTGCTACCATCTGGTCTGTAGGACAATGTTCCAAGGTGATTTCGGAATTGTCGACCTTTTCACGAATGAAATGATGCTTGATGTCGATATGCTTCGTTCTGGAATGATACTTTGGATTCTTGGATAAGGCTATTGCTCCTTGGTTGTCCTCTTTGATGATTGTACTTTCTTCTTGAACAAAGTTGAGATCATGAAGTAATGCACGTAACCACACTGCTTCTTGACATGCAAGGGATGCTGCAACATATTCGGCTTCTGTTGAAGATAAAGCCACGGTACTTTGTCGTTTACTAGCCCAGCTAATAATTCCACCACACAAAGAAAATAGATATCCCGACTGAGATCTCCGTCCATTTGGGTTACTACCCCAATCAGCGTCAACAAATCCAGATACTCGTACTGTATCTAGCTTAGAACCATCGAATTTAATTCCATAATCCATTGTTCCTTTAATGTAACGCAGGATTCGCTTTGCTAGTTTCCAATGTTCAAGGCCTGGATTTGAACAGAATTGACTAACCACTCCTAAAGCATGTGCAAGGTCAGGTCTTGTACCAGTTACTGCATAGGTCAGACTACCAACAAGTGCTTGATACTTGGTCTTCTCTATCGGATCTCCCTCATTTGGCAATAACTTTGTGCTTTGATCAAGAGGAGTTGAGACTGGTTTGCAATTCTCCATTCCAAACTTCTTTAGTAAGCTTGTGAGATACTTGGTTTGATGCAGCAGCATGAGCTTCTTGTTTCGTTTGCGTTCGATCTGGATTGCAAGACAGTAGTGGACTTCTCCAAGATCTTTCATTTCAAATCGGCTCTTCAAAGCTTCTTTCTCTCTGCGCAACATCTTCTTGCTGTTACTTGCTATTAATAAGTCATCAACGTACAAGGCTACCAACATGAAACTGTCTCCCTCTCGCTTTATGTAGAGACATGGGTCGGACTTGCACTGTATATACCCTGAATTCTTGAGAAATTCGTCGATTGTATTGTACCAACATCTAGATGCTTGCTTTAGACCATAGATGCTTTTGTTCAACTTGCAAACCAAATGTTCTTGGCCTTTCTCAACATACCCTTCAGGCTGCGTCATGTAGATTTCTTCTTGTAATTCTCCGTTAAGAAATGCTGTGGAAACATCCATTTGATGAACTTCTAAGTTCAATTGATTTGCTAATGCGAGGATCGTACGGATTGATGTGTAACGTGCTACAGGAGAAAATGTTTCCTCGTAGTCTAGACCAGCTTCTTGTGAAAAACCTTTTGCAACAAGACGGGCTTTATGTCGCTCAATAGATCCATCAGCATTGTATTTCACTTTGAAAACCCACCGACAATCAACTGCATTGCGTCCTTCCGGGAGTGGTCCAAGTGTCCAAGTGTTATTCTTTACGAGAGATGAGTATTCATTGTCGAGAGCTTCTTTCCATTGTGCTTTATCAGGTGAAGTTAAAGCTGCTTCAAGTGTTGTAGGCTCTTCAGAAATACCCTCTGTACTGCTACATGCAGCATTGTGTTTCCACCAATCACCAGTGATTGCACCATCTCTATAGGGTGGCATTCTACTTCGCTCTGAACGGCGTGGCAATTGTTCTGACTCTTCTTGATGGTTGTCAGTTTCTTGTACTTCAGTTTCTTCTTCAGCATCGTCATTGGTAACTACACTTTGATCTTCATTTACTGGCTCCTCTGGAAAATCTCCTGCCGCTTGCTTGTCAGCTTCTTGTTGGTTGTTTTCCTCAGCATCATCCTGGCGAATTACACTTTGTTGTTTCTCTGGCTCTTCTGGCGACTCTTCTTCCATTGCTTGTTCTTGGTTGTCAGGTGCACGTTCCAAACCCTTGGTGTACTGTGGTGCTCTGACACGTTCGTCAAAGTTATTCTCCTCAAACAGGACATCTCTGGATAAATGCACTTTTCTTGCTTTAGGATCCCATAGTCTATATGCTTTGCTCTCGAGGCTATATCCAATGAAAATGCATTTCTTTGATTTAGCGTCCCACTTCTTTCTGGTTTCTTTGGCGATGTGCATGTAAGCGTTGCACCCAAAAACTTTCAAATTTGAAATATCTGCTTTCTTGCCCATGAAACTCTCCTAAGGGGTCATATTTGCCACTGCAACGGTTGGACTACGACTTCTAAGCATAACTGCAGTTGCCACAGCTTCACCCCAGTACCCATAATCAAGTCCTGCATTGTGCATCATTGATCTTGCTGCTTCTTGTATGGTTCTGTTCATTCTCTCGGCGACTCCATTCTGCTGTGGTGTTCGAGGAATGGTCAACTGCCTCTGGATTCCTTTCTTGCGGAGGTAGTCAACAAATACTTTCGAGGTGTATTCTCCACCATTATCTGAACGCAAGATCTTGATATTCTTTCCAGTCACATTCGTAACCATTGCTTCATACTCCTTGAATTTCTCAAAGACTTGATCTTTATGTTTCATGAAGTAGACTGCTGTGAATCTGGACTTATCATCAATGAATGTTACGAAGTAACGATTTCCTCCATGACTCTTCGTTTGCATGGGACCACAAACATCGCTATGAACAATCCCTAGGATTTCGGTTGCTCGAGTTGCTTGTTCTTTAGGAAATGACATCCTGTTTTGCTTGCCCTTTGCACAACCATCGCAAAACGTTGATTCTTGTGAAGACTTGAATTTCAAACCTTGGACAAGTTCCTCGTCTCGTAGCTTCCTCAGGTTCTTTAAGCCCAAATGTCCGTATCTTTGGTGCCATAAATGTTCTGAGCACTCTCCGGTAGCAGCGTTGACATTATGTGACTTTTCCTTCACTTCAAGGACATCAAGAACGAAGAGGTTATCCCTCACTTTACCAGAACCCACCAGATTTCCACTCTTGTCTATGATGACACACTTTTGCTGATCAAACGACATAGCATGTCCTTTCTTGGTGATGGCACTAACAGAAAACAGATTTTTGGCTAGGTCTGGCACATACAAAACATCTTGTAATTCAGCTTGCTTGTAATTCTCGCCAACTTTGACTTGTAAACAAACTGACCCTTTTCCAAGTGCTTCTATTACTCGGTTGTCTCCTAAGCGTACTTTCTCTGGAGTAGCAAATTCGACATAATCTTCCATTGAATCCTTTTGATGAGACATGTGCTGTGAAGCGCCTGAATCTATATACCACGTCGAACTGTTGTTGGCATGTTTCGAACTCCAAAATAAAGTGTGTTGTTCCACGGTAACAGTAGATTTACTCGCACAAGACGCATTGGCTTGAGTTCCTTTCTTTTCTTCAGATTGAACTTTCTTCGGTTTCCGGCAATCTCTAGCCCAATGTCCCACAATTGTAGCATTTCCCTTTCTTCTTACCTTTAGGCTTTTCGTGTTGTTTACCTTTCGATGTGAGAAGAGCTTTCTCTGTATTGTCAACAGGAAGAGAAATTTCTTTACGCTTGTGTTCTTCATGAAGTAATCTTGCAGTAACGAATTCCAGTTTTAAATCCTCAGCGCGAGACTCCAAAGCCATGATTAAATTATTATACGAATCAGGAAGACTACATAACAACGTTGCAACTTGATCATCTTCGGAAATTGGAGCGCCTACAGCCTCAAGTTGTTCTGACAAAGCTTTCAACTTGTTGATATGCTCCGTCATCGTATCGTTCTCGGCCATTGTCATTGTAAAATACCTCTTACGCAGAAATAACTTATTCGCTAACGATTTTACCTCGTAGTGGCTTTCCAGTTTACACCAGGCTTCCTTTGAAGTGTTCGCAGATCGAACCAACGCTAGTTGTTCATCTCCCAGAGATAAACAAATCGTCGCTAGCGCTTTACGGGCATGTCGTTGAAATTGTCGTCGTTGAGCTTCAGTAGTTCCTTCTTCGGCAGGTTCTACCTCATCGCCAGTCACGATGCCCCAAAGATCCTTGTCTTCAAGAACCATTTGCATTTTGAATTTCCACAAATGAAAATTCGTTCCATTGAACTTCTCGATGCGAGACAGCGCCGTTTCTTCGTTTGAAGCCATGCCAACGTTCTCAGGTTACTTTCGCAAATAATAAATGTCGTACATCCAAGTTGCCCAAACTTAGCTCTGGGCCCATAACCTGTTAAAGTATACGTTTAACAGTGTAGAAAACGCGTGACGCTTGAATGGACTACATGATGTATAAACTTTAATAGAAACAACTGAGAGTTCAATCTATATGTCTAGTACATAAGATAACTACAACAACAGGAAGTAAGCCCCTCAGAGAGCGTCTGGATAAATAACTAACCTGAATGTCAGGCCTTTATTTGTTCCCGCCTTCCGCTAAACCCGGCAGCGCGGGCAGAGGTGCGGGCGAGCGAGAAGGCGAGAAAAATAAAGGCCTGAGGAAACTCTTAACAAAACTGTGGGGACTCCGTCCATCTCATGGACGGGAGCTCTGATTGGCTGACTAATTGAAGTAAGGATTTTGATTGGTTCATTCAGACAAACAACTTTCCCAAAGGTGCACCGTCAAGGTGCACACCGTGAGTCCGTGACAACTGACAAGGTCATCGCCGTTTCTCGAATCTGTTTATCGTGTACGTTTCTGTGACCAATTCATTCATTTAATCATTTATTATGTCGCAAAATCAAACCATAGAAGGATTTTTCGAAACTGCTTTGTTAAATTCATTGATGCATTTCGGCTATGAATCTTTGAAACCAGAACAAACGACGTGCATTCGAAAGCTCGCTGTTGTCTGTTGACAGCCAAGAGGTCTTTGCTGTTTTGCCCACTGGTTTTGGTAAAAGTCTGATATATCAGATATTGCCATTTGTGTTCTGTGAACTTCATCGACTTCAACATGGCACGGTGAGGAATTTCGTTGTAGCAGGTGGAGACCGTGCGAAAAACAGTCTACTTGATCAGTGACGATGGCTACTGAAGGCGAAGCCGATGCGAAAGTCCAAGTTGTTTATGGCAGTGTTGAACAATTCTGAAGACATTGCAGAGGGGTTCAATGACTTCTTTTCAAATATTGGTCCTGATTTAGCTAGCAAAATTGATACCTCAAATTGCAATTTTCAAGAATATATTAAGAAACCTAAATCAGAATTTACTGCATTTGAACCAATTACTACCAACAAAATTTACCATCTTTTGCGTGGCCTTTCCAGTGCAAAAGCCACTGGCATTGACAAGATTTCAAGTAAAATTCTAAAGATAGCGGCGCCTGCCATCTCAAGTTCATTAACTTATATCTTTAATCAGGCTATTACATTATGCACTTTTCCTGATGAATGGAAAATGGCAAGAGTATTACCTCTTTATAAAAATGGCCATAGAAATTTGCCTGGTAACTACAGGCCAATTTCTGTTTTGCCAGCTGTTAGCAAAGTTATGGAACGAATTTTATATGACCAACTATATGATTACTTGACAAAATTTGGCCTGCTCAGTGATTGTCAGTTTGGCTTCCGAAAACGTCACTCAACTGCTACAGCATTATTAGACTGCACTAATAGTTGGTATATGAATATTGACAAAAAATTATTTAACTTAGTTGTACTAATTGACTTAAAAAAAGCATTTGATACTGTCGACCACCAGATTCTACTAAAAAAACTGGAACTTTATGGTGTCAAAGGAGATGCCTATTCTCTATTAAAATCATACTTAATGAATCGCAGTCAGAAATGCCAAGTAAATGGAACTATTTCATCAGAGCGGTTGATTAAGTGTGGTGTACCACAAGGCTCTATTTTAGGGCCATTATTCTTTCTGTTATATATTAATGACTTGCCTCAGTGTTTACATAAAACAAAACCTCGATTGTTTGCTGATGATACAAACCTTACAGCAGCTGGAGAATCAATTAATGATGTTCAAGTTGCAATGAATTCTGACTTAGAAAACCTTAGGAAATGGTTAATTGCCAATAAACTTAGTTTGAATGTAGCCAAAACTGAATTTATATTAATTGGATCAAGACCAATGATAAAAAGTATTTCAAGTGCACAACCAAATGTTATCATTGAAAACAAACCAATTAAGCAAGTTTATGATTGCAAAACTCTTGGAGTGACTGTTGACCAGTATTTATCTTGGAAGAATAATACTGAAAATATTTGTAAGAAAATAACATCAGGAATATCAGCTCTTTGTCGAATAAAGGAATTTGTTGAGAAAGATACACTTCTTTCTGTATATAATTCTATTGTTCGTCCATACTTTAATTATTGCTGTGAAGTATGGGATGTGTTCGGTGAAACGCAATCAAAGCGCCTCCAAAAGCTCCAAAACAGAGCTGCTCGAATCATAATGAACATGAGCAATGATGTAGATCATCTGGTTGCTTTAGGTGCTTTAGGCTGGGAGCCACTTAAAGTAGAAAGGAAAAAGGCTAAGGCAAAACTGATGTTTAAATTGTTTAACAAAATGGGTCCTAAATCACTTACTGAATTATTTACCTTCAAAAGTGAAATGTCAAATTATGAACTTCGAGACATTTCAAGTACTCTTTGCTTACCACAGCCGCGTACTAATAGCATGAAAAAAAGCTTCATGTTTGACGGGGCATACATTTGGAATTCTTTACCAAAAGAAATTAGGGAGAGCAACTCCCTCATGTCCTTTGAAAGTAAAATCGCTACTCATATTTTTAGATAATAATAGCATATGAAAAAGATTTGTAAATAGTCAAATAGATGTGTGTTTTTACTATACTTTATATTTACTATATTATTATATGAAAATTGGAGGTCTAATTACAAAATTAGACCTCTAAATTTCATACTATACCTTACTGTATCTTTAAATCTTTTGTTATTGTACACGCCCCTTGTGGAAATCAGCCTAGGTTGACATGGTCAGCGTGTTTAAATAAAGTTTTTCTATCTATCTATCTATCTATCTATCTCTCTAAGTGGACCCGTAAGTTACAAAACGGGAATCTCGGAGCAGTTTATAGTCTTAGTTGTGGATGACTGAGTTTATACGGTTGAGACGTGTTTATAATTATGTATCAATATATTAATTAAATGGTCTACCTGCATTCTAAAAATTAAATTCTAATGCTACAAAATTATATATTTATTAATTTAGTCGAAACTATATCAAGGCGGCTATCAAATCGTGTTTATCTTTTATTATGGTGGAATTTTGAATCAATATATATGTATATTCTCAAATTGTCAAATTTCTCGGTTTCTTATCGTAGTTTGCAATTCTTCGACTTCTTCTCTAGATCGGGTCTAGATATACCATGGACAAACGCCTTCAATTCGAGCTCCTGTATTTATTGCAAGTCTACCGAGACTAGTCTGGACTAAAACCAGACGCGGAGAAAGACTATATTTCTGTGAGATGAAATCAAAACATACGCTTTGATATTTTGACAACTCATATCAATCATTTCGTTCATATTTAAAAATAGCAAAGTGGGCGGAAGACGGTTTTGTTAAGAGTTTCCTCAGGCCTTTATTTTTCTCGCCTTCTCGCTCGCCCGCACCTCTGCCCGCGCTGCCGGGTTTAGCGGAAGGCGGGAACAAATAAAGGCCTGACATTCAGGTTAATAAATAACTATCTGTCAAGATGATTGATGATGTTCTCTTATTTTCGCGCGTTAACCTGAATTAATATTAACAGGTGTTGCTGTTGGTGTTGCGTTGTGTTGGTACACGTTGTATTGTATTGTATTGTATTGTATTGTATTGTATTGTATTGTATTGTATTGTATTGTATTGTATTGTATTGTATTGTATTGTATTGTATTGTATTGTATTGTATTGTATTGTATTGGTGTTGGTGTTGGTGTTGGTGTTGGTGTTGGTGTTGGTGTTGGTGTTGGTGTTGGTGTTGGTGTTGTATTGTCTTGTCATCTATTGTCCTCTACTGTATTGCATATTACAATAAAAACGCACTAAAAATGCAATCTATTTGCTAGCTGTACGGCGGCGGCAATTTATTTTCCGTTTTGATGTAAAATCGACGAAGTCGAGTGAAAATTAAAATAAAAATCACCAAACGAGTGATTTTAATCAATTCGAAAATCCTAATTGAGGTTTTTGTACTATCAGCAACCGAAGACTGTCACATATATCATAATGCGTACCTTCCTCAGCTTTTCAAGAGATTCAAGCTTTGTCAGAAGAGCTGGTTCGATAGATTCTCCAAGATTTTGTAAACTCTTTTCGCCTTCTTCGTCGTTTTCATTGTTCTCAGAGTTTTCTTTTTCTTCGGTTTCTGATTCCACGTAGATCATAAATCGGAAATCCGAGAACTTTCAAAAAATAAAGCATTAGAGTTTTTAACTCATCTCTGTCCGAGCTGGGGTTTCCACAGAGATGAACAAAATCACATCACATCACAACATAACATAACACAACACTGGTCAACAACAACACCAACACCACGCTTGTCAACACCAACACCAACACCAACACCACACCACACCACACCACACCATGACACAACACTTGTCAACACCAACACCAACACCAACACCAACACCAACACCAACACCACACCACACCACGACACGACAACAATACCACGCAGCAAAGCGCAACACAACACAACACAACACAACACAACACAACACAACACAACACAACACAACACAACACAACACAACACAACACAACACCACCACACCACACCACCACACCACACCACACCACCACACAACACCACCACACAACACCACACCACACCACACAACACCACACAACACCAACACCAACACCAACACCACACCAACACCAACACCAACACCAACACCAACACCAACACCAACACCAACACCAACACCAACACCAACACCAACACCACGCAACGCAACGCAACGCAACGCAACGCAACGCAACGCAACACAGCTATTTTTAGTACCTTTCGAAATTGCTCAAGCTGCTCAACGGTTTTTGGAAATCCAACGATGACGTAACCACGAGAGTTAGTTTCGTTTGTTAGTCTTTCAAATAATTTATTTAAGATGTTCTCCTACGAGATATAAAAGTATTAAACAAACTAACAAGCCTAGTATATGTTAATAAACTTCACAAATGTGTTGTTATAACCTGGTGTGTTACACGCTTGCCTCGTGTTCAATCAACTTCCAACACTCGTGCTTTCACGTTGTTTGATAAAAGTGGTATGGCTGTCTCCCGTCCTCCATCCTCCTCTCTCCCTCCCTCCATCCCTCAATTTCCTGGCTTCTTCTCCTTCTCCTTCTTTCCTTCTCCTCTTCCATCTCTTCCTTCCCTCCCTCCACCACCTCGCTCGTCCCTCCTTCCTTCTTTCCTTCGTTCCTACACCCCCCTCCTCCTCCTTCCTTCTTCCTTCTTTCCTTCGTTCCTACACCCCCCTCCCCCTCCTCCTTCCTTCCATCCATCCATCCATCCATCCATCCATCCATCCATCCATCCATCCATCCATCCATCCTTCCTTCCTTCCTTCCTTCCTTCCTTCCTTCCTTCCTTCCTTCCTTCCTTCCTTCCTTCCTTCCTTCCTTCCTTCCTTCCTTCCTTCCTTCCTTCCTTCCTTCCTTCCTTCCTTCCTTCCTTCCTATATATTTATTTGTTCATTATATGATTCACTATACTATATTGCTTGTTATTTTCTTTATTATTATATTCTTTATTATATTATTCCTTATTATTTGTAATATTACTCATTATATATTATTTATTATAAAATGTATTGATTAACTTCTTTTATTATATGGCACGAATTTCTTCCGGTAAAATCACGCGCTGTGATTGGTTACTGACGTAGTGCCCGCGGGCATTATGAAAATCGTTAATGCCCTACGATTGGAAACAAACAAAAAAATCCTAATAAGAAAGTTATTGCTGTAAAACGACGAAAATAAATGAAATAAATGACGATGAACATTGTAGAAGTAAATTTTAGTATCCAGACGAGAAAGAAACAACAGAAAATAACGGTAGTTCGGTGTTTTGACGAAGTTAAAGGAAGCGAAGACCAAGAAATACAAGATTGATTTTGAAATAAAAAGTGCCATATAATAAACTACTTAATAACCTCGACCGTTCGGTCTTTACGGTAAAATATCAAACCTCGGCCTTGAGCGTATTAATCTCGCTATCGCTCGGTCAAGTTAATACTATTTATTACGTTATTTAAACATTATCCATTACATTAATATATTATATTGGTTCACACACTTATTTCTTAAATAGAAATAATATCCCCATTTCCTCAACTGAATCGACCACCAGGCAGACATACCTTTGTCACTTGGTTAACACCAGTTGATGTTTGTTGCTCTTCTTCTGCCTTGATCTCGTCTTCTTCATTCACAAGTTCCGAAAAGCAGAAAGCAGTTCTTCCATTCATCTCCGCTAGCTTTTTACCAAGTTCTGTGTCGGCTGAGTCGAAAAAAATAAAATACAACAGCTTTATAGTTTATTTCAAGTCAAGTCAATCTATTTTACCAGTAAAAGAGAAATATTACATAAACAAAACAAGTACAAAACACGAACAACTGGCAAGGTAGCCAAAGAAAAACCTCCCTTTTTAGACAGTTTTGAATAAAAATAAGAAGCATTACATTATTTTTTTTGACAACATCAAAAACCGTCCGTTGATAAGAATAGTACATTGCAAAAGATAACTTTCACCTGACCCCATCTATACTACGGGTATTTCTATGCCGTTGGCCAAGTGTCCTACGATACTCCATGGCCGGCTCTTCAATACTGAATGCCAGTCTTCAGATCCACTGAAGCGCCTGGTTATAAACTTATGTCAAACATAACCCAGTTATATTTTGTCCAGGCCTTATTCAAACACAAACCGTAACCTATACGCGTAAAAACGCCCGGGTTGTTCCATTTCTGCAAGCAAGTTGTTACAAGGCTGTTTCAACAAGCCGTAACCGCGATGCTTTCACACTGGTTGTCGCAGTTTGTTAAAGTGGCACTACGACACGGAAAAATCGTGAATCCAGTATTGATACCAGTAAATTATAATTTCCAAATGATGAATACCGGCCTTTTCAGTTTCTCAAAATATTGTCTCGTTCTCGAGATATTTCAGTTTCTGAAACATGTAAATTAGGTGCCTCGTGACGTCATTTACTCACACAGGCAAAAATAAGATTTACAAAATGACTAATATATCTGAAAAAATTCAAACTTTGCACAAGTATGGTTACCATAAAAGTACGCTCCACTGTGCGCATCATGTTGTTGTTATGGAAACCGTTTAGAAACACGAGAGCCTTTTTACTAGAAAAATAAAATATTAATTTTATCTTTCTTTTCAAAAGAATACAATGATTGAAACATTCAATATACAATATCTGCGTGTCTACAAATATTCATGCTAATTTATTGCGGTAAAAGTTGTTTTATGGAGAAAAAATAAACATTATTGTGTTACAAATGGAAGGCACCTGTTTGCAAACGGTATCCATGGAAACAACATAATGCGAACGATGGAGTGTATTTTCCCCATATCTATTCTTCTGCAAAGTTTGAATTATTTCTACTTCATAGTTTCAGAGATATTACTCATTTTGTAAATCTTACTTTTGCCTGTGTGAGTAAATGACGTCACGAGGCACGTAATTTACATGTTTCAGAAACTGAAATATCTCGAGAACGAGACAATATTTTGAGAAACTGAAAACGCCAGTATTCCTCATTTGGAAATTATAGTTTACTGGTATCAATACTAGATTCACGATTTTTTCGTCGTAGTGACACTTTAACTAATCTGTACGGAATGTTGGCAACTTGTAACAATGACTTCAATAGACTATAGAGATCTACTCAACTTCTTTCGTGTTCAAATGACGTCAAACGTGCCTTTATAAGAGTATATATGCACGGAGCTTTATGTTTTATTTGTTAAATAAAACCATTATTAAGAGATTATGGGCAATTTTCGGACAATTTTGTTTCTGTAAGAACTGCTAAAATAGAGTGACAAAGCCCCCTATAGAATTCATCCAGTTTATAACATTCTCAGAGAGAGGTATTTGATCGCATTTACCTGCAACAAAAACAACGTCAAAATTTCGAAGTGTAGTGATTAAACGAGACGGAAGAGAATCCAAGATTGTTTTGACTTCACTGAAGATTTCTTCTGGCTCGCTTTCTGCTGGAATCTAGACGAATAAAAATTAACCAATTTTAGCAACCAATGTTACTGCTACTATTACTACCTACACCACAAAGTATCTACCACAATCACTATTTAGCACCACCACTATGCCACTATCTAGCATACCACTACCATTACCACCATCTACCATTATCTACTACTACTGTGCTACTACCATCTATCACTATCTACCACTACTACTATATACCACCACCACTATAAACCACTACCATTATCTAGCACTACCACTATGTACCACTATGTACCACTATATACCACTACAGACCACCATCACTACAAACCACTACCACTATATACCACTACCACTATATACCACTACAGACCACCATCACTACAAACCACTACCACTATATACCACTACCACTATATGCCACCACCACTATATACCACTACCACTATCTCTACCACTATATACCACCACCACTACCACTATCTACCACTATCACTATATACCACCACCGGTATATCACTACCACTATATACCACCACCACCACTATCTACCACTATCACTATATACCACCACCACCACCACTATCACTATCACTATCTACCACTACCACGATAAACCACCACCACTATATATCACCACCACTATCTACCACTATATACCATTACCACTTTCACTATCCCTATAAACAACTACCACAATCTATCACTAGCAATATGGATATACCACTACCACTGCATACCATTACCAATTTCACTATCCCTATAAACAACTACCACAATCTATCACTACCATGATGCATATACCACTACTACTATATATGGCCACTAAGCCCACAATAGACCATTACCACATTCACTATCCCTATAAACAACTACCACTACCAGCATGCATATACCACTACCACTCTAAACGACTACCACTATGCTAGTATATAAACCACTGCTACAACCACTACTACTGTTATACTACTATCACTGAATACCATCACCACTAGAACTACAACCACCATTATCACTACCAGTGTATACGATAACCAGTGTATACCACTACTACCACCTCTAACACCACCACTACCACTGTATACCACGACCACTAAATACTACTAACACCACCACTGCTACTGCATACCACCACCACCACTGTATATCACTGCCACCACTATTACCACTGCGTACCATTAAATACCACCACCACTGAATACCACTAACACCACCACTATTACTGCATACCACCACTGTATACCACTGCCACCTCCACTACCACTGCGCACTACTACATATCACCACCACTGAATACTACTAACACCACCACCACTACTACTGCATACCACCACCAATGTATACCACTACCACCTCCATTACCACTGCGTACCACTAAATACCATTGCCACTGTATACCACTACTACCACCTCTAACACTAACACTACCACTGTATACCACGACCACTAAATACCACTAACACCACCACTACCACTGAATACCACTGCCACCATCACTACCACTGCGTACCACTAAATACCACCACCACTGAATACCACTAACACCACCACTATTACTGCATACCACCACTGTATACCACTGCCACCTCCGCTACCACTGCGTACCACTAAATATCACCACCACTGAATACCACTAACATCACCACTACTACTGCATACCACTACCACTGTATACCACTGCCACCTCCATTACCACTGCGTACCACTAAATACCACCACCACTGTATACTACTACTACCACCTCTAACACTACCATTACCACTGTATACCACGACAACTAAATACCACTAACACCACCACTACTACTGCATACCACCACCACTACCACTGTATACCACTGCCACCACCATTACCACTGCGTACCACTAAATACCACGACCACTAAATACTACTAACACCACCACTACTACTGCATACCACTACCACCACCACTGTATATCACTGCCACCACTATTACCACTGCGTACCACTAAATACCACCACCATTAACACCACCACTGCATACCACCACCACTACCACTGTATACCACGACAACTAAATACTACTAACACCACCACTACTACAGCATACCACCACCACTACCACTGTATACCACTGTCACCACCATTACCACTGCGTACCACTAAATACCACGACCACTAAATACTACTAACACCACCACTACTACTGCATACCACTACCACCACCACTGTATACCACTGCCACCACCACTACCACTGCGTACCACTAAATACCACCACCACTGAATACCACTAACACCACCACTACTACTGCATACCACCACCACCTGTATACCACTACTACCACCTCTAACACTACCACTGTATACCACGACCACTAAATACTACTAACACCACCACTACTACTACTGCATACCACCAACACCACTGTATACCACTACCACCACCACTACCACTGCGTAGCACTAAATACCACCACCACTACCAGTGTGTACCACTAGTACCACCTCTAACACCACCACTACCACTGTATACTACGACCACTAAATACCACTAACACCACAACTACTACTGCATACCACCACCACCACTGTATACCACTGCCACCACCATTACCACTGCGTACCACTAAATACCACCACCACTAGCAATGTGTACCACTACCACTTCAACTGTATATACAACTATCACTATGGCTGTCGTCACCATCATCACTGCTACAAAACTGCCACCACACTAATCACTTTCAACTGTCCGTTACACCACAATCCCATTTGCCCTACCTTGTGTATTTTCTCCTGTTCTTCAAAATGCTTTACAACAGGAATGGTTTGAGTGAAAAACGATTCCAGTCGTTTTTTTATTGTCTCTTCGTTGTCGTCGACACGTCCACTTGTTGCTGCTCGTTGTAAAAGTCTTTCTGTCATCGTCTCCGCAGAGCATTCAAAGTAAAGCACGCATTCACAAACAGCAATCTACGGTCAGAGAAAATAACATAAAAGTTCATCAATAATAATACAAGCATAGGAACTTACAGTAGAAGTTCACATCGTCTAGAGTTAGACAAGTAAAATCGTCTGCCTTTGGGAAAGGACTGAGTCTGAGGGCTAATCATCCTTACTTGCAGCCAGTGGCAGAATTGCGGAGGACGCAGATGAACGTGGCCGAGTCGAAGGCCGAGTCGAAGGCATATCAAAGGTGCTTCAGAGTAAAATAGTCTGGTGTTAGACAGAGTAAATTAGACAGAGTAAAATAGTCTGGCATTAGCCAGAGTAAATAGTCTGGTGTTAGACAGAGTAAAATAGTCTGGAGTTAGACAGAGTAAAATAGTCTGGAGTTCGACAGAGTAAAAGAGTATGGTGTTAGCCAGAGTAAATAGTCTGCTGTTAGCCAGAGTAAAATAGTCTGGTGTTAGACAGAGTAAAATAGTCCGGCGTTAGACAGAGTAAAATAGTCTGGTGTTAGCCAGAGTAAAATAGTCTGGTGTTAGACAGAGTAAAATAGTCTGGTGTGAGACAGAGTAAAATAGTCTGGAGTTAGAGTAAAATAGTCTGGTGTTAGACAGAGTAAAAAGGTCTGGCGTTAGACAGAGTAAAATAGTCTGGTGTTAGACAGAGTAAAATTGTCTGGTGTAAGACAGAGTAAAATAGTCTGGCGTTAGACAGTAAAATAGTCTGGCATTAGACAGAGTAAAATAGTCTGGAGTTAGACAGAGTAAAATAGTCTGGTGTTAGACAGAGTAAAAAGGTCTGGTGTTAGACAGAGTAAAATAGTCTGGCATTAGACAGAATAAAATAGTCTGGCGTTAGACAGAGTAAAATAGTCTGGCGTTAGACAGAGTAAAATAGTCTGGCATTAGACAGAGTAAAATAGTCTGGCATTAGACAGAATAAAATAGTCTGGAGTGAGACAGAGTAAAATAGTCTAGCGTTAGACAGAGTAAAATGGTCTGGAGTTCGACAGAGTAAAAGAGTCTGGTGTTAGCCAGAGTAAATAGTCTGGTGTTAGACAGAGTAAAATAGTCTGGTGTTAGACAGAGTAAAATGGTCTAGCGTTAGACAGAGTAAAATAGTCAGGCATTAGACAGAGTAAAATAGTCGGGGTGGGGGTGGGGGGGGGGGGGGGGGGGGGGTGGCGTTTTGGACCGGCTCGGGAAGGAACAGGTTAAAATTAGCAAAACATTCCTTACATCATTTTCAAATTGCACTGCTTGGTCGAGTTCTCGTGGAAAACCATCGATTAAGAAGCCTTTGGTATTTGGTTGTCTGATAATAGCATCTCTCAACAGCTCTAAAATGGTCTCCTGGAAAGACAAAATACAACAAGAAATAAAAACATTGACATTAGCATCTCGGATACAATAGAAAAAATATAATTAAACGAGAATGAGCAAACGTGTTTAATCATTTATTAAAAAAAGCAATACCATACGGCACAAGTTAATTCCAATGAAATCGCGTGTTCTTATTAGATGAAATGCGTCACGCGCCAATCCGTTATTTTCAAATTTCAAGTAATGCATGGACCGATTCGAATTACAGGTTTCGTAGACAGTCATTTTGACTCATTTTGTTTACAAAAAAGAAACGGAAGGAAATTAAATCATGGAAATGAGTCGGACGATGCATGAACAATTGGAAAGTGAATTTTACTATCTCGAAAGCAATAAGAACGACATTGAAAATAGAGATTCTGTGACCGCATCCACGTCATGGAAACGTTTTTCTGCGTTTTTGTATCGGTGTCTGTAATATACCAACTCTCCAGCCGGACGCTCTCACCATTGAGCCACTGGGCCTCAGGTGGTAGACCGAGGTTGTTTTCAATATTTATACACCTAGCTGATTCAGAGTTATGTCGGGCAAGACTAACATTGTAAACTTACAATGCACTATGTCTATACTTTGGTCAAATAATAGTCTTTGAATTGCTCCCCGTTTCCATGCACTTTTGACGAGACATGGCTATTTACACAGCGCACGATTCACTAATACTGGGTGTGTGCACCAGAAGGTCCCGGACTCGTGTAGACACCAGGGGCGTCGGAGCGACACTGAAAGTGTGTGTGTGTGGGGGGGGGGGGGCAAAATTTTAAGGGGGGTCGGGGGCATGGTCTCCCGGGAAATTTTGAATTCTAGAGTCTCTGAAATGCCATTTCCTGCATTTTAGGACCAGGATATACAGAATTCAAAAGGTCCAAAAACGTCATAAAATACTCGAAAGACAACACTTTTCCAGACATTGAATATCTGCATTCAAATTTCTTTATTATATCTTAAGTCGTGGGTTAGCTAGTGTTAGTGATGTTGTTAATCATAACTTTATTACTGGCCTTGTTAAAAAGAGTGTGTGTGTGTGTGGGGGGGGGGGGGGGGGGGTGGGGGGGTGGTGGGCAAACATATTCTGCCCCCCCCCCCCCACACACACACACCAAAAAAGGTGGGGGTTCCGACGCCCCTGGTGGACACATCGTTGTGAAAATCAAACGGGTTCGTGTGAACGTGACGATATTTTGCCGTTTATTCTTTCGGACTGGCATCGTGTGAACCATAGAGATCATAATATAAGACTAGAGTGGGCATTCCTATGCTGAATCCAGTGAAATGTGCGAGGAAAAAAGCTGCTCGAGGAAAATAGAAGGCGCCATTAGAGGGGAAAAGCTAGTATCCAGGCCTTTTGAAGACTTGCCCATGAGACTTACATACCAATACGCGGCCACAATGGCGGCCACAATGATCGGAAATCGCATAGAAAATCGGCCACTCTTATGGAGCAGTTCGTAGGCCACATGCGTGCTGGCTCAAGTGGGTTGTCGGCCGAACTTGATGAAATTTACTAAATTATAAACACACACACACGCAAAACAATGACAAGTGAACTGTCCATAGGCATATATAGCCAAAAACAAAATCAAGACAGAAAAAAATTAATCAAAGTTATCTGATGTGTTGAGATCTTTATTCACCCTCCATAGTGGATTGTTTTATGTCAACTCGTCACTTCGTCAGCCGTCAAGTACACTTTCCACGACTGATTCGAACTTTAAAATCCGTTTTAAAGGCCAATTCGGTACACACATCTGGCAAAAAAAACCCAACCCGACTTCTTTTTGGGGTAGTAAACGGCCAATAAACAACAGATTTTAGTCATTTGACATGGAAGTTTACGATACTAGATCGCACCCTGTTCTTCGTCTATTTTTTCCGCTATTACGGTGCCCTGAAAGTTGGCATGCGGGCGCAGCTAACTTTCAAACGCTTTATATTCCGTGTGTGAGTTAATTCATTCATTCGTTCGTTCGTTCGTTCGTTCGTTCGTTCGTTCGTTCGTTCGTTCGTTCGTTCGTTCGTTCGTCCGTTCGTTCGTTCGTTCGTTCGTTCGTTCGTTCGTTCGTTCGTTCGTTCGTTCGTTCGTTCGTTCGTTCGTTCGTTCGTTCGTTCGTTCGTTCGTTCGTTCGTTCGTTCGTTCGTTCGTTCGTTCGTTCGTTCGTTCGTTCGTTCGTTCGTTCGTTCGTTCGTTCGTTCGTTCGTTCGTTCGTTCGTTCGTTCGTTCGTTCGTTCGTTCGTTCGTTCGTTCGTTCGTTCGTTCGTTAGGAATCAATAGTATATTTTTGACGCGACATTTTTAACGCGATATTTTGAACTCTACAGGGCACCGCTTTTTAGCACTGTGTCTGGTATTTGATTTCAAGTCCGAAAATGCTTGTTATCCGACAATATCCCTAGTATCCTCTTCAATCGTTCCATTTTGTCCTTTATCTTCCTAATTTTATCGTATGAACCCACATCTACCACAACGCTCCTTCGCTCCTCATTCATCTCACGCCAGCCTTCGCTTTGTCTCGCGTGTATTGATGACGTTCACACGCAAGATATTCGTTCTACGCATGCGCAGCTAATACGGGTCAGCCCGTATTTCACGAGCCTCGACACCCGCAATTCCCAATCATGCCCCCCCCAGTGGCGGCCTTCAATTTTCCTTGCATTTTTGTCCCAATGCCACCTCTAGTCTAAATTTATGATCCCTATGGTGTGAACGGGGTCTTAATGTTTGCACATTACCGTGGGCACCAGTTCTCCTCTTTCCATAATGGCATTTAACGTCTGTCCTCGCTCTGATCCAGATGCCACTTCAGATCTTAAGAGATCACCAGTAGAGAGATGAGTATAACCAAATGTTTCAACTATCCTGGCACATTGTGTTCCTTTGCCACACCCCGGACCACCTAGAATCAAAGAATCAACTTGAGCTGGACCTCCAACAGTCATTACAGTTGATTTCACATTACTTTTCCGCTTTATGTTGCGGAGTTCGATGGGAAGTTCAGATATTGTTCGGAAGTTCGGAATTACTTTGCCAACTTTCGCAATTTCATTGGATAATATTTCAACCTTGGCAACGTAATTCCGAACTTCCGAACGAATAGCTGAACCTCCCAACGAACTTCGCAACACAAAGCGAAAAAGTAATGTGAAATCAACTGTGATACTGTCCTGCCCTGCATGCACTGCACTATCCTGCCCTCTCTTGTTGAACTGTCCTGTCACGACCTGTCACGACCTGACACGACTCGTCCCGACTTGTCCAGTCCAGTCCAGTACTGTACTGTACCGACTACAGTATTGTACCGACTACAGTACTGTACCGACTACAGTACTGCACCGACTACAGTACTGTACCGACTACAGTACTGTACTGTACTGTACTGTACTGTACTGTACTGTACTGTACTGTACTGTACTGTACTGTACTGTACTGTACTGTACTGTACTGTACTGTACTGTACTGTACTGTACTGTACTGTACTGTACTGTACTGTACTGTACTGTACTGTACTGTACTGTACTGTACTGTACTTCACTGTGTACTGTACTGTACTTCACTGTGTACTGTACTGTACTGTACTGTACTGTACTGTACTGTACTGTACTGTACTGTACTGTACTGTACTGTACTGTACTGTACTGTACTGTACTGTACTGTACTGTACTGTACTGTACTGTACTGTACTGTACTGTACTGTACTGTACTGTACTGTACTGTACTGTACTGTACTGTACTGTACTGTACTGTACTGTACTGTACTGTACTATACTATACTGTACTGTACTGTACTGTACTGTACTGTACTGTACTGTACTGTACTGTACTGTACTGTACTGTACTGTACTGTACTGTACTGTACTGTACTGTACTATACTATACTATACTATACTATACTATACTATACTATACTATACTGTACTGTACTGCACTGCACTGCACTGCACTGTACTGTACTGTACTGTACTGTACTGTACTGTACTGTACTGTACTATACTGTACTGTACTGTATTGCACTGTACTACATTGTATTGCACTGTATTGTATTGTACTATCCTGCTCTCTCCAGTTCTGTACTGTAGTCTTACTGTAGCAAGACATGCAATTAATCAAAGATATTTAACACTATTGACATTCATTGATTGATTTTTGGGACTGCAAACTGAGAACAACCGTTGCACATACTAGACTGCCATAGTGGCGATGAGTTCCAATGATATGAGTTTGTTACATGTATAAGGAAACAATAAATAGTCTAGTAGATACGAAATTATGATTTTAACATTAACCATTCTAAACTATGTCGACATACCAATGACAAAGATGATGCGAACATTAAGCAATCCTGCATGCGCAGATTCTCCCAATTTATTATCGCCAAGCGGCACAAATTCTTCAGGAGTAATAATTGCTTCCTCAACAGGAGTCCGAAGTTGTTCATTTTCTGTCCCATCCGTTTCTTCTTTACTTTTCTTTTTGGATTTTTTCTTTTGTTGCTTTTCGTGATCGTCCATATGTGCAAACATGTCATCAACGGCTTCTTTCAGTGACATATCGCCAACTCCGCACTCGGCATCTCCCTGCGCTTGGCGACCTGGAGTGAGAGACAATAAGGGTAACAAATGCAGGGTGGCAAAAAATATTGTGACCATGCAGTGGTCTAGGCTGTGCGTACGAAAGCCATGAGTAGCCCTCCGTAGAGATCCCTAAGGGTGAGTGGAGTGGAGTGGAGTGGAGTGGAGTGGAGTGGAGTAGAATGAAGTGAAGTAGAGTGAAATAGAGTTTAGTGGAGTCGAGCAAGGTGGAGTAAAGTGGAGTGGAGTAGAATGAGGTAGAGTAGAGTGAAGTAGAATGGTGTAAAGTGAATTGGAGTAAATTAGTGAGGTGGGGTGAAGTGAAGTGGAGTAGAGTGAATTAAAGTTAAGTGGAACAGCGTGAAATAAAGTTAAGCGGAGTAGAGCGGAGTGAGGTAGAGAAGAGTGAAGTAGAATGGGGTAAAGTGAATTGGAGTAAAGTGAGGTAGAGTGAAGTGGAGTAGCGTGAATTAAAGTTACGTGGAGTAGAGTGAAATAAAGTTAAGTGGAGTGGGGTAGAGTAGAGTGGAGTGGAATAGAATGAAGTGGAATGAGGTGGAGTAGAGTGAAGTAGAATGGGGTAAAGTGAATTGGAGTAAAGTGAGGTGGAGCGAAGTGGAGTAGCGTGAAATAAAGTTAAGCGGAGTAGAGCGGAGTGAGGTAGAGTAGAGTGAAGTATAATGGGGTAAAGTGAATTGGAGTAAAGTGAGATGGAGTGAAGTGGAGTAGAGTGAATTAAAGTTAAGCGGAGTAGAGTGAAATAAAGTTAAGCGGAGTAGAGCGGAGTGAGGTAGAGTAGACTGGATTGAAATAGAATGAAGTGGAATGAGGTGGAATAGAGTGAAGTAGAATGGGGTAAAGTGAATTGGAGTAAAGTGAGGTGGAGTGAAGTGAAGTGAAGTGGAGTGGCGTAGAGTGAATTAAAGTTAGGTGGAGTAGAGTGAAATAAGTTAAGCGGCGTAGAGCGGAGTGAGGTAGAGTAGAGTGAAGTATAATGGGATAAAGTGAATTGGAGTAAAGTGAGATGGAGTGAAGTGGAGTAGAGTGAATTAAAGTTAAGCGGAGTAGAGTGAAATAAAGTTAAGTGGAGTAGAGCGGAGTGAGGTAGAGTAGACTGGATTGGATTGGAATAGAATGAAGTGGAATGAGGTGGAGTAGAGCGAAGTGGAATGGGGTAAAGTGAAGTGGAGTAAAGTGAGGTGGACTAGAGTGAAGTAAAGTGAAGTAGTGGTGAAGTGCAGTCTAAGTGAGGTAAAGTTAAGTGAAGTAGAGTGAAATAAAGTTAAGTGGAGTAGAGTGGAGTGGAATAGAGTGAAGTGGAATAAGGTGGAGTAGAGTGGAGTAGAATAGAGTGGAGTAAAGTGAGGTGAAGTAGAGTGGAGCAAAGTGGCGTGGAGTTAAGTGAAGTGGAGTAAAGAGAGGTGAAGTGGAGTAGAAGTGGAGTGGGGTGTAATAGAGTAGAGTACAGTCAGTGGCGGCGTGGCTCTGAAATAGGGACCGGGAAATCATATTCTAGGGCCCACTTTCAGGGGTCATCATAGGAAGAATTTAGAACTGCCGGCTGCCGGCATGCTCCCCTAGAAAAATTTTGAAATTTGGGTGTCTGAAATGAAATTTCCTGCGTTCCGACAACACCTTTTAGCAAAATTTTAAAAGTGTAAAAACAGAAAAACAACGATACAATATTCATAATCTAACGTGTACAGTAGTTGCATGCAGTCTTGTTATTTTCAATACACGGATTAATATTATAAAATACTATAAAATAAATGTGCTGCATAGGCAACGTTGAATTGGACAGAAATTTCGAAATACTTAAGGTTTTATGAAATGAATTGAATTGAACTGTACGTTTCTCTCATAAAGGGCCTTAGCCTGAAACGCTATACAGTATGTTTCAAATTATTATGCAATGTGGCATTTTTCAAATATCTTTTAAAGTATTTCCTTTGAGCCGATCAAAGTTTCACAATTTGTTTATTACACTTCAACCAACATTACATATTGATTTCATTTAGATATGTTGACAAATAAAGCAGTCGTGACGTATTATGCAAAAAAGGTGTTTTTATGATGTACCAAATTATTATGCATACAAACTATAAATTACATTCTAGTGACCAAAAACACTATTTAAAAGGTGACTCAAACACACTGAAGTCTACAACTTAATATTAACAGGTTTTAAACAAATGCAAGCTTGATACGCAACACACATATGTTCGTCCTCTACTTATTTATTCACATATGTTCCCTTGTTTGACAAGAGGTGTACCAGACGACCATCGACAGATTTGGTGAGATTTTGAATTTCATCTGCTCCGATACTCTCTGCTGCGTCACAGATACCCTTTCACAGATCATCCTTTGACATATATTGTTGACCACCACTGTAAATTTTCTTCTTCAATATGCTCCAAAGGTTTTCTATGGGGTTCAGATCCGGAGATGATGCTGGCCATATCATCAACTTTTCATCTTTGAAGCCAACATCTCGTAGGTATGCAATTGTGAAACGTGCAGCATGTGATGGTGCATTATCTTGCATGAAAATAATCTTCCTTCGGAATGCTACTCGTTGTTTGCGATACCATGGAATAAAGTTCCGCTTCAGGAAGTCTGCGTAGGTGGCAGCATTCATTTTCACACCTTCTGGCACTCTAAATGGACCAACCATCGCATTGCCTAATATACCAGCCCAGAACATAACACCCCCACAACCTTGTTGTCGTCTTAATCTCGTTGGTTTCTGGGCACCATAAGCCAACCATCCTCTGGACCAACCATCAGGGCCATCAAGGGTTGCTCTACACTCGTCTGTGAAAAGAACCGTTTGGAAATCGGTCTTCATATAACGTTTAGCCCATTCAATCCGTTGAATTTTGTGTCGGTTGGTTAAAGGTGGGCGAATGTTCGGCTTAACAGCTTTGGCAACCGATTTGAGAATGCGACATCGAGATGTTCTAGGTATTCTCTGGATTCCAGCGTCCTAAAAAATTTGTTTGCTCGTTGAAAGCGGATGCCTCGCTACTTCTCGTTTGATTGTGGATAGTTGCCGTCTTGATATTTTTCGACTCACACCTTTGTCGCTTCTTTTCCTTGCCTTGTTGCTGTTGGCAATGAATCGCTTGACACTTCTGTGGTCACGGCAAAGTTCTTTTGAAATTTCGATTGATTTTTTACCCTGAGCGAGACGTTGAACAATATTTCTCTTCTCCTCTTCTGCCAGATCTTTCTGCTTACCCATCTTTCGCCAATTTCTACCTCAACTAGTGCAATTTGCATAATAATTTGGTACATCATAAAAGCACCTTTTTTGCATAATACGTCACGACTGCTTTATTTGTCAACATATCCAAATGAAATCAATATGTAATGTTGGTTAAAGTGTAATAAACAAATTGTGAAACTTTGATCGGCTCAAAGCAAATACTTTTAAAGATATTTGAAAAATGCCACTTTGCATAATAATTTGAAACATACTGTAGAACTGCAGTTTTCCATAATCTAAATTGCACTACAAGTTTTATGCTCTAGTGGTTAAAAATTATTGGCCAACCAGCTAAGCATCTACAAAATATTTTGGCCCACCAGTCACAAATTGTTGGGGCCCAGAAGGTATCATCGGGGCCCACCGGGAAATCTCCCGGTGTCCCGGTGGGCCAAGCCGCCCCAATAACAGTATTGTTAGTTCTTATTTATTGTACAAGCTGTCGCCAGATGCCAATACTAATAAAACTCGAATATTCATTGTGTTAAAAATTACGGAAAGCCCATCTCAGAATATTTAACAATTATTCACCGAAGTGGAAGTGAATAGTGCTGGATATTCACCGAGCCGCCGCGGCGAGGCGAATATCCACACTATTCACCGACACTGAGGTGAATAATTGTTAATTAGCATATACCTCATAAAATGAAATAACAAGTTTAACATTCTTATATTTTTCGGTATTTTATACAAGAGTATAAACAAGACACGGCCGTCGGCCGCTAGCAGCTCGGCGTACTCGATTAGTAGTCGACAAAACAGTTTTTTACAGCTTTTGAATATACTAATGGCTAGAAAATTGTAAAGAAACATACCTGTGGACACTCTTCTACTTAATTTTGTTAGCTTTTCTCGTTATTCTACTACATCACCCTTGTTTATCAACAAAATCTCCTGCCTCGGTAAACAAAGCAAAACTGGCCGCCATCTTGTTTTGCCCGCAGGTGAATAGTGCAGGATATTCCGAGCTAGAGGAACCAATCAGATTGCGCGAAAAGCACTATTCACCTGCGAGGTATATGCTAACTTAAGATATTGGGAATGCAGCTATACAGCAAGTATGAACTATAAAATTTCAGTAGTTTTCTCAAAAAATGTACAAAAAACATGTGACAGTCTCGTCGAATTACAATAACAATATTTTCCCGCTCTTTTTTGGTAGGGAGTTAGCGCAGGCGCAAAACGTTTGTCAGCGGTGTTCCTCATGATACCCAATCCCCAACCATTACCACCTTAATCTATACAGAACTCGCGATCAAGCTAGCTCTCGGCAACGGCCTCCGTGGCTCAGAGCATTGCACTAGAATCGCAAGGTCGTGGGTTCAATTCCTGCCGGAAGGCCTGTGTAGTTGCATTTTTCGCAACTGGTCCCGGTTTGGTCTTAAAATGTATATATTCTACACTCGAATTTTCCTTCACCAAAAATCCCTAGAACATGCTATGTAATCGAGTGAAATGCCCAATATTACTTCTAAAAAATATCTGATAAGCACTTGCCTTTGTGTCTCTTGGCAATGGGTAATCCAGACATCATATCAAACATTTGCCACACATCATTGGAGACAGCATCAACATCGCGAGTAGCGTCAATCTGTTATATAAAAAAGACAACATCAAACTATGAATAGTAAAAAGACTGGTTAAAAAAGTGAGTCACGTGGTGTGTTTTGAGCCCTTTGATTGGTTACACCGCCGTTTACTCAGTTTGTAAAATAGTCGAAACCTATAGTCGAAAATTATGATGTCATGACAAATGGCGCGAGTGTGCTTGTTTTACTGAAATTTTTAAGTCAGATTTCCTTCTAACCCTTCTCTCACATTCAGGTAACTATGTTGACATTTCAAATGATTTGATCGCTTTACAAACTTGTCTAAGCCACATGTACAATCGAGTGTTCGAGGTAAACGTTGTTAATCTTTGTTTTGATGTTTTCTGCGTTATTTCGAAGAAACTAGCTTCGCAAAAAAAACTACTTTTTTGCTGGAAGTTGCGATGTATATTTTACCTAGTAAACCTTGGTATTTTCTCTTAACATGAGTAATAGACTAGCATTTTATCTTAATGAAGGCCTCTCCCTCAATTCCAACTAAGTTGTCATGCTCACGCCATCTAGTTTCCTATCCAGTCTTTCTACTATACATGGTCAAACTATGCGTATCGCGTACCCATGCACTAATCATCATAAAAGAAGTTAAGGGTTCTGGGGCCCCGGGGTCTCCGTCACCAATATAGACTTGGCTCATTTTACCTTCACCTTAGCCGCTGTTCGTTTGCGTTTCCTCCCCCCTCCCCTTCTCCTTTTTTTGTCGTCTTTTTCTTTTAGCCGGTGTGTCTGTATCCTCAGCCTAGCTTGGGGCTTAAACTTGTCGCGTGCTTCCCCTGGCTTGTTGCCGTCCTTGCTGGTGGTCTTGTCTGTGTGATCCATTGTCACTCGTCGATCTCTGCGTTGTCGGTACGGAGTCTCTTCAAGCTGGGTGAGTACCTCTTTACTTATACGCTTAGATGGGTGACTTAATCGTAGATCTTGGGATGGAGGAGGTTCCATTGGTTCGGAGGTGTGCCCTGCCTGCAAATGTTGAATCCCGGCTCGTCGTGACAGGGTACCCGACCTCGTTCCCGCCGTGGAGGTACAATACCCCAGGGAACGAGGTCATACTGACTCCATTCCACCGATCCGCATTCCGCCAAAGTACGTTAATGAATTATGTCTTATGGTTTGCAAGTCATTGACTAAACAAAGATGGCGGAAGTATGAGTCGGCTAGTATAATAAAGATTTTACGGCTTTACAAACCTTCTTTAATTTGTTCAAATGTTCATAATATTCAATGACAGGCAGTGTTTTCTCAACGTATGTTTTAAAACGTTGTTTGATCGTCTCGGAGTTGTCATCACTTCTTCCGCTCGTCTCTCCTCTCTTTAACAGACGTTTCTCCATAACTTCCTCGGAACACTCGAAGAACAAAACTTGGTCACATTCTGCAAGCTAAAAATAATAAATAAACTCACAATTTAGTGCTCGGAAACTTTTAAAGGTCAACTATAGCTTTTGAATAGGCTTGGGCGGTTTTCGAAGAAAACCGAAACCGAAAACCAACGCGAAAATACCGATAAAACCGGGTTTTTTGTCCGCCATCTTGACGTTTGAAACGCCGTTTAATTGCGTCATTAGGGAGCTTAAGCAAGCGATGTTTTTGACAACGTGGATTAAAAAACGACATTTGTCGCCATTTGTGGCAATCAGCAACAGATAAGGCAAAACATGAGGTTTTGAAAGTCTGTGACTTGTCCAGACGGCCATTATGATGAAAATCACCGCCGAAATAAGCTACGCTAACATTCGCTTGACGTCCGCGTTGTCAAAAACGTCGCTTGCTTTTGAAGTTTGTCCGAAAAAAACACGAAAAACGGACTGGGAAAGATGATACCAAATGTCTATACAGTTGTTTCTTGTTTCTCTGTTATGAAATACTTAATAAGTAAAATTAATTAGCATTCCGAGTTTGTTCCGCATTCGGATTAAGCTTGTGTGAATGAACGGCGATATATGATTCTTCGGTCGGTTTTTTCGGTTTTTCGGTTTTCGAATATAAGCGAAACCGTAAAACTGGTTTTGAAAAAAACCCGATTTTTTCCGGTATACCGAAAAACCGCCTCAGCCTACTTTTGAGGTTATATATATTTTCAAAGCAGTTATCATCTAACTTCGCAAAAGTGAAGAAAAAAAATGAATTTGGAGTAAAAGCGCATGGCTTACTGGGGGGAGATTCTAAGTACTTCTTGATGCACGACCGAGTTGTTTAGAAAAATGGGTACTACATAGTCGATGACTACGTAGCTACATAGTCGATGACTATGTAGCTAGTAAACACCGCTGCCAAACGTTTTGCGCAGGCGCGACGTCCGAGCTCGTCCTCAAGAAAAGAGCGGGAAAACACTGAAATATTTCGACTGGTCCGAGAGTCCGACACAAAAGTTAAAATTATAAGCATACTACCAAAAAGATAAGGTAGGTAATTTGTGCATGGCTTCTTTGTCAATATTGTAACATATTCTGAATTTACCCCTTCGTAATTTTCTTTATCTTTCTTTTAAAACACAAATGAATAGTCGAGTCTTACTTAGTCTTCACTGTCTGGTTGTTGTCGCCAGGCTAGTTCTCACTTCTCTTGCAATGTTTACTCAGCGAATTCACGCATGCGCAAACGTTTGGCAGCGGTGTTTATATAGTATTAGTTCTGTCTCAATAACTCAATAGTTAGAACTAATAATAGAGTTTAAAACTCATTGGTTTTGTCTTATCAAAACAAAAATGAATCGTACTCTTTTCCGCCTCCATGACATTGGCCTACTAGGCGTAGTGTTTTGCTTGCGAAGACCCGTTCTACGGCTGTACCGTTTGGTAAACTAAAATACCAAAGCCATTCTTGATAAGTCGTGGAGTCGAACTTGTGGCCGGCTATCTTTTCGAAAAACTCTCCTGGTTAGCGTGTTGACAATGTTGTAGCCTTTTGCGGAAGCGAGCTCAATTTTACCGGTATGACGTCACACGTTTGCTAGTATCAGGCTACCTTTTAACGCGGTCGTCGTTTAATAACCTCAAAATGTATAGTTGATCTTTAAGTGTTTATAAAGGGAAAACCCGGTTTTGAGCTGATCAGCATGACAGGAGCAAATCTGCTGTATAATTTTTGAGCTATATACTCTCAAAGTTTGCCATGGCTTATCCATTTTTAAAGGGTATTGGCAATAAAAAGTAAGTTTGTTTAATTTGAAAGAACTCGTGAAATTGCAACAGAAGATCTTTTACAGCTTTTTCGTGTCTTTCTTCGTTTGCAAGATATTTCAATTTGTTTAATATGTAAACGATGGGCAAATTTTGTCGCGTATACGAAGTTTTTAATGCCAGTCCGCGGGTAGGCGGACTAGCCCGGTCTTTCGTGTTTATATGGGGGGAAAAACAGCCCGGGTAATCGAGATCTCGGTCTAGGCGGGCTGGCTCGGCTCTCATATAAACACAAGATGAAAATAACAAGAAATAATAGCACAAGTACGATCTCGGCAAAGCAAGCTAGCCCGCGGGTACCTGGGCTTGCTCGCCTCCATATAAACACCCCCTTATATAGATAGAACATGGTGAAAAGATGGTAAACTGCCGAGATTAGTTTTGATAACAAAATTCTGACGTTTCGAGACATTACCTCGTCTTCAAATTGTTTCGCCTGCCCCAGATCTCGCGGAAAACCATCTAAAAGAAATCCTGGGCTTTTCGGGTTCTCCAGCATAGCATCTCTCAAAAGCTGCACGATTATTTCCTGAAAGATGAGAATATTATTATAGGTTTTAACTGGCTCGCAGCTCCTTCGAGTACTTGATCTAATAGCGCTCCGTCGTGATGATGTCACTATCTAGGTTTGTCCGCTTTTACCCATAATTCTTGCAATCCGAACAATAGATAGATAGATAGATAGATAGACAGACAGACAAACAGACAGACAGACAGACAGACAGACAGACAGACAGACAGACAGACAGACAGACAGACAGACAGACAGACAGACAGACAGACAGACAGACAGACAGACAGACAGACAGACAGACAGACAGACAGACAGACAGACAGACAGACAGACAGACAGACAGACAGACAGACAGACAGACAGACAGACAGACAGACAGACAGACAGACAGACAGACAGACAGACAGACAGACAGATAGATAGATAGATAGATAGATAAACTTTATTTCAGTGTCAAAGAATACATAGCCGACTATATGTCTACTATGTTCTAAGGATTTAGGGTGGAGGAAAATTCGAGTGTAGAATATATACATTTTAAGACCAAACCGGGAGCAGTTGCGAAAAATGCAACTACACAGGCCCTCCGGCAGGAATTGAACCCACGACCTTGCGATTCTAGTGCAATGCTCTGACCACTGAGCCACGGAGGCCGTTGCCGAGAGCTTGATCGCGAGTTCTGTATATATAATAAGGTGGTAATGCCAGGAGAGAATTGGGTATATTATAAATGATATTGGGCATTTCACTCGATTACACAGCATGTTCTAAGGATTTAGGGTGGAGGAAAATTCGAGTGTAGAATATATACATTTTAAGACCAAACCGGGAGCAGTTGCGAAAAATGCAACTACACAGGCCCTCCGGCAGGAATTGAACCCACGACCTTGCGATTCTAGTGCAATGCTCTGACCACTGAGCCACGGAGGCCGTTGCCGAGAGCTTGATCGCGAGTTCTGTATATATAATAAGGTGGTAATGCCAGGAGAGAATTGGGTATATTATAAATGATATTGGGCATTTCACTCGATTACACAGCATGTTCTAAGGATTTAGGGTGGAGGAAAATTCGAGTGTAGAATATATACATTTTAAGACCAAACCGGGAGCAGTTGCGAAAAATGCAACTACACAGGCCCTCCGGCAGGAATTGAACCCACGACCTTGCGATTCTAGTGCAATGCTCTGACCACTGAGCCACGGAGGCCGTTGCCGAGAGCTTGATCGCGAGTTCTGTATATATAATAAGGTGGTAATGCCAGGAGAGAATTGGGTATATTATAAATGATATTGGGCATTTCACTCGATTACACAGCATGTTCTAAGGATTTAGGGTGGAGGAAAATTCGAGTGCAGAATATATACATTTTAAGACCAAACCGGGAGCAGTTGCGAAAAATGCAACTACACAGGCCCTCCGGCAGGAATTGAACCCACGACCTTGCGATTCTAATGCCCAATATCATTTATAATATACCCAATTCTCTCCTGGCATTACCACCTTATTATATATACAGAACTCGCGATCAAGCTCTCGGCAACGGCCTCCGTGGCTCAGTGGTCAGAGCATTGCACTAGAATCGCAAGGTCGTGGGTTCAATTCCTGCCGGAGGGCCTGTGTAGTTGCATTTTTCGCAACTGCTCCCGGTTTGGTCTTAAAATGTATATATTCTACACTCGAATTTTCCTCCACCCTAAATCCTTAGAACATGCTGTGTAATCGAGTGAAATGCCCAATATCATTTATAATATACCCAATTCTCTCCTGGCATTACCACCTTATTATATATACAGAACTCGCGATCAAGCTCTCGGCAACGGCCTCCGTGGCTCAGTGGTCAGAGCATTGCACTAGAATCGCAAGGTCGTGGGTTCAATTCCTGCCGGAGGGCCTGTGTATAGTTGCATTTTTCGCAACTGCTCCCGGTTTGGTCTTAAAATGTATATATTCTACACTCGAATTTTCCTCCACCCTAAATCCTTAGAACATGCTGTGTAATCGAGTGAAATGCCCAATATCATTTATATGTCTACTAATTGGGGACACTATTTAGATATAAGTATATTAAAATTAAATATCTATATAACGAAATCTAAAATAACAACTAACAAAAAAAAAAGAAACAAAAAGTATATACATACTTATTAAAAACTTATAATAGATACATGTAAGTATCAGGTGCTGCATAATATACAGTTCTGACAGTTTTCAGTCATAAGTTTTTCAATATCTTGTTTACGACAATAAATAGATGATGGCTCATTTGCAACATTTGAAAGTCAATTTTGGTTTGTTTGTCCGCATTTTGTGCTATAAATAACAGCTCGACGGAACCTTGAACCCTTCTTAACTGGACACCTCTCCGTCTTTCCGGTAAAACGGTCCCAGTATTAGAAAGTTTTAGGCCTGTGCTAAATGTCGCACAACAGACGAATTTAATTCAGACGAATTTAATTGTTTGAATTTTATTCGACGAAACTGCGACGTATAACTCGCTTAAATTCGACACACGAATTAAATTCGTCTCGGCAATTAACTCGTCTGTGTCAGACGGATAATGCGACAATAATGCGTGTTCGACTGTTCGCGTTACACGACGAATTATCGTCGCGTCGAATTAAATGTTTCTCTTCTGTCTGTGACAATTCGACGCCATGTTTTAAAGAAGTCGTTTTCAGGCTCCACGCGAGTCCAAGTAAAAACAATTAAATACGAATGAAATTCGACGTTTAACTCGACGTCGCATTACAAAGTTAATTCGAATTAAATTCGTCTGAATTAAATCTGTCTATTGCGCGACGATTAGCGCAGGCCTAACTGTTTTAGTATAAAGTTACCAACAAAAGTTAAAATTAAATTCTCGACCATAACGTATTCTTTGAAGTTCGTTTATTACATTTTTTAACCGCCAACAACAAACGTTCAACCTAGTCAATTCGGACATTTCCTTGGTCACGATAACTGCATTAAAAGTAAAATTTTTCTTGCATAATTTAACGTGAGTTTTATGTACAATATTAAAACGATATATTTCCATTCATTTGATATATTAAAATAGCAAAAAGTTGAAAGAAACATTCATTTTTATAGCCTGTAATGTGCATCACGAAATCTTGTCGATAGCAAGCTTAATTCTGAAATGTGTTTTGTTAGTAGTTATTTGGTTTTAAACGAACACTTATAAACATTTTAACGATCTTATCATTAATAATTTTCGCTATAACCATTTTGTAGCTGTTTTTGTTTTCTGTAGAGCGTATTGCTTCGCCTAAATGTTGATTTTTTCTGTCCAGCATTTGCCTACTCTATTAACACTTTGAAGCCTTAACTCTATTAACGAGTCTTTGAGGTTTATTCTGGCTAAGACCAGACGATCGTATTCAATACAGGGAGAGGTCCAGGCCTCAAAGTGTTAAAATTCTGTAGAAGGAATAATTTTTTTTTCTCGGAAAAATCATGTTTGTTAATTTTAAAAAATTTCGTTCTACAGAATTTTTTTTAAATCGGCCTATTGATTACTCATACTTCAAGGAAAGTTTTAATGAAAAAAAATATCGGGGGTCACCAAAGTTTTTTCCGAATTAAATTAGTTTGAAGGGTAATTGGCAGCCATTTTGAAACGTCATTGTTGCCATCGCAACAACTGTTGCTATTTATTTGGTAGCAGTTTTTGATTGTCAGACTGTTTAACTATGCATAACATTTAGTTTTATTCTTTTCCCGAATTGTTTAATCACGTGTTTTGGACTCTCAAACTTGTATTTTCCATTTTTCAAGAAACTGTATGGAGCAACCTTAAGTTTGTTTAATTTGGAAGAACTCTTGATATTGTAAAGTAACATCTTCTACAGTTTTTCCATATCTTACTTCGTTCTTGAGATCTTACTATTTGTTTGATATGTAAATGATCACACTGCATACGTCACATTGTATAATGAGTTATTGAGAAATCGTGCATATCATTGATATTAATCTGTTAAATCGCTTGAAACTGTGTTTGTTTAAAGTCATGAGACAAATACACCTACATGCCCAGTTTCGTACATGACTTTGTTCGATAACTTCAACAATATTCCTAATTTCCAACAACTCATTATACAATGTGACGTATGCAGTGTGCTCATTTACATATCAAACAAATAGCAATATCTCAAGAATGAAGTAAGATATGGAAAAACTGTAGAAGATGTTACTTTACAATATCAAGAGTTCTTTCAAATTAGACAAACTTAATTTTCATTTCATATACACTTTAAAATATATTAAAAATCTATCTCCATGCAGTCATTAACCCTTTGATTACTAAGGACGTATATAGACCTTTTAGTATTTTACTCTAGGTTTAGATTTAATAACTTTATTGCCTATAGCAACTGGTGGTCAAACAGGGCGAAATTCCCCAATTGACATGACTACCATGATGTAGGTGTTGATTTTACGGAGGGAGAAAAACAGGAGGACCCAGCGAAAAACCCTCGAAGCAAAGGAGAGATCAACTACAACTCTACTCACATGAGTTCCAAGCTCGACAACGGGGTTATTCCCAAGTGGTCGCCCATCCAAGTACTAACCTCGTCTAACCAGGCTTAACTTTTGGTGAGACGCAGCATGCTAACAGCACACGCCACCCCCCTAAGTAGCTACTAAAACGATTTCTTTACCTGAGGAACTAACTTTCCTTCCTTCATCATGTCACTCATCATCTTCGCTCTGTCTGTTTCTTTCTTCACTTCATTTCGCAAGAGATCTCCTGTTGACAAATGAGTGTATCCAAGTTTCTCCACTATCTTCTCACACTGAGTACCTTTGCCTGATCCTGGACCACCTGAAAAACAACAAATCATGTTGATGTTGTTGTTTATTATTATTAGGCAAAAAAAAACCAACAAAAAACCCCCTGGGTTTCCTATTTCTTTTCACAAAAACTTAGGTACAATAATTTTTTTAGTACATTTTTTTTTATTCAGTGCCCAGGCATGACAATAATATTCTTTTCCAAATATCAATTATGGTAGCACGTCTATTAAAGCTAATTTTGAGCACATTACGAGGTTCTGCTGCCATGCTTGCTATCCCAAGATGCAAATCATGCTGCAACTCATGCCAATGCTCCCCAACAATTCAATAAAAAGATTAGGGTCGGCATTTTGCTGGCCAAAAACTAGGTAGGGTCGGGAAACCGGAAACCCATATTGTTGTCACCGTTGTTGCCGTCGTCGTTATAGTCGTCGTCGTTATGGTCGTCGTTGTCGATGTCGTGATGGTCGTCGTCATGGTTGTCGTCGTCGTTGTCGTCGTCATCACGGTTGTTGCCGTCGTCGTTATGGTTGTTGTCGTCATCACTGTCGTCATCGTTGTTGTCGCCGTCATGGTTGTCGTCGTCGTTGTTGTCGCCGTCGTCGTCATGGTTGTCGTCGTCGTCATGGTTGTCGTCGTCGTCGTCGTTGTTGTTGTCGCCGTCGTCATGGTTGTCGTCGTCGTTGTTGTTGTCGCCGTCGTCGTCGTCATCACGGTTGTTGCCGTCGTCGTTATGGTTGTTGTCGTCATCATTGTCGTCATGTTTGTCGTCGTCGTTGTTGTCGCCGTCATGGTTGTCGTCGTCGTTGTTGTCGCCGTCATGGTTGTCGTCGTCGTTGTTGTTGTTGTCGCCGTCGTCGTCATGGTTGTCGTCGTCGTCATGGTTGTCATCGTCGTCATGGTTGTCGTCGTCATGGTTGTCGTCGTCATGGTTGTCGTCGTCGTCGTCGTCATGGTTGTCGTCGTCGTTGTTGTTGTTGTTGTTGTCGCCGTCGTCATCACGGTTGTTGCCGTCGTCGTTATGGTTGTCGTCGTCGTTATGGTTGTCGTCGTCGTCGTCGTCATGGTTGTCAGTTGTGGTGGTTGTCGTCGTCGCTGTGGTTGTTGTTATTGCCACAGTCCTCATATCTGTACGATAACAGTGTTTAAAATAGATTTATTGTACATAATCAAAGGAAATCATAGTTTTTGTTGGGCTGCCTATTGTTAGTAATATTGTATGTAAGTTACCAAATAGCAGTAACGGTTAGTAAAATGTTAAAAGCGGTAAAGTCATACCTAAGACAAAAAGTACTCGTTGTCCACTAAACAACGCAACAGAAGTGTCTTCGCTAGAAGAATCTAAAACGGAAAAGGAAAGATTGGTACTCACATCGACGTGTCGAACAGTTTTGTTTTTAAGTACGGGTAACCTACTTTTGACTCGTTGAATTCTTTTAGCCATTGGTAAATTAGGTATTTCGTTGAAAATCTCGCACACCGACTGGAATATAGCGTCAACATCAACACCTGAATCAATCTGTAATGAAACAGATTGATGATAGTTTTTCTGCTTTGCATACATCGCCATAAAAGTTGGAAAGTTGTATCGCAACTTCGTAGAATTTCCGTTCAGCTCACTTCACCTCACTTTTAATCACTTGCACGTCACTTCACTTCACCTCATGCTACTTGACTTTACTTCACCTCACCTCACCTCACCTCGCTTCCCTTCCCTATCCTTCCGTACCCTTACCTTACCTTACCTTACCTTACCTTACCTTACCTTACCCAACCCAACCCAACCCAACCCAACCCAACCCAACCCTACCCTACCCTACCCTACCCTACCCTACCCTACCCTACCCTACCCTACCCTACCCTACCCTACCCTACCCTACCCTACCCTACCCTACCCTACCCTACCCTACCCTACCCTACCCTACCCTACCCTACCCTACCCTACCCTACCCTACCCTACCCTACCCTACCCTACCCTACCCTACCTTACCTTACCTTACCTTACCTTACCTTACCTTACCTTACCTTACCTTACCTTACCTTACCTTACCTTACCTTACCTTACCTTACCTTACCTTCACGTCCCTTCACTTGATTTTGCGTCACCTCAGTGTCGCAGGTCACTTTACCTCACTTCACCTCACTTCACGTCACGCACGTCACCTTGAAACCCGGTAAAGGTCGCGCAAACTGAATTTATAATTAAGAAATCAGATAATAAACGGCACAAACAAAGAACCGTTTATTACCACATTTCTTAATTATAAATTCAACGTGAAACCATTGTCTGAACTAATATGCACCAATATCACCAAGTCCCTCTACTATAATTGACGATTGAGAAGCTATTTCATAAACTCGTGTATCGTGTTTTACCAGGGGTTGCAAACATTCGAGAACAACAAAAAATCACTCTGTCTATTACCTCGTAATTATCAATGTTCTCTCGTGTTTGCAAAACATTCGAAAACAACAAAAATCACTCGGCTTGCAGCCTCGCGATTTTCATTATTCTCTCGTGTTTTACAAACACTCGAGAACAATGCAAATTACTCGGTTAACGGCCTCGTGATTTTCATTGTCCTTTCGTGTTTGTAACTCCTGGTAAAACTCTCCCACTCGTTTATGAAATATTACTAACCTCACTTCACTTCACTTCACTTCACTTCACTTCACTTCACTTCACTTCACTTCACTTCACTTCACTTCACTTCACTTCACTTCACTTCACTTCACTTCACTTCACTTCACTTCACTTCACTTCACTTTACTTCACATCACCTCGCTTCACCTCACTTCACTTCAGTTACTCCACATCCCTCCACTTAAATTTCATTTCACTCCACTTTCCTTATTCACTTCATGTCCTATCATTTCATTCCACTTTACTGGACTTCATTTCACTTTCCCTCCCCTCCTCTCCACTCCGCTCCACTTCAACTCACTCGCGTCACGCGTCGTTACCTCACATCACTTCACTTTATAAGCTAACCTTCCGTAGTTTCCTCAAAGAGTCATAATATTCTACAACAGGCATAGTCTTTTCAAGGAAAGTTTTGAATCGTTTTCTAATACTCTCTGTATTATCGTCAGTCCTTCCGCTGGTCTCGCCACGTTTAATAATACGTTGTTCCATTGTTTCTTCAGAACATTCAAAGAAAAGAACTAAGTCACACTCGGCTACCTGAAAGAAATACAATGCACCTTTGAAAAGAGCGCAGAGCAGAACAAAATACGAACTAATGATATTAGGTGCTACTCAGAGTGACAAACCATAATAATAATAATAATATCTTTATTTAAACTGTCAAAAATCCATTCAGCAAAAGCTGGTCTTAACTGGATGAACAGCATAACTACAATAATAGATACATGAAAATGTTATAAACTACAAATATGACTATCAATATCGTCGCCTTGTAGATATGTATTCAATTACATTTTTAAAAATAGTATAAGAAGAAAGTTCTCTAATAGATTTTGGAAGAGAATTCCAGTCTTTAGCCGCAGCAAACTTAAAAGTAGTTTGACCGAGACTAGTTGATAATTTTGGGATATCCAATAACGATTGGTCACGTAAGGATCTTTCTCGTAATGAACTCCTAAAGATTAGAGTATTTTTAAGTCGTGAAGGACAATCCACATTATATACAATTTTAAAAACTAATAAAAATCTTAAAAATCTTCTCCGATTAAATAAGGATAAAATGTTTAGTTCGCTACGCATATCTTGGGAACATGTGCCACGGTATTATTTTCATAGTATTATTCTTCACCATACCGGGTAAGAACAGAAAAACTCTACTCGACCGCGGCTGGAATTCCAACCCGCGACGACGTACCTTCGGTTTACTATACTTACTGTAGTCCGATGCTCTACCAACATCGATATTGAAGAAACTAGACCTCAGTTCCAAAATATTAAATATAAGTACCATCTAGCCTAGTTTCCAAGCCTTTCGTTTCCGCCATGGGCTTGGCCGCATAGTCGGGCCGATTACATGGAGATTTTCAGCCCGGGCTGAAATTTCAGCACGGCTAACCGGGTTGAAATTTCAGCCAGGGCTTCCGATAAAATTCTTGTAAAACGGAGTTTGCGATTACATGACAAAAATTTCAGCCCGGGGCGGAAAAAACAATCTGGAAAGTACTTTTGCTTTTGTGTGTATTTATACTAAATACTGATAACCCCACCAATGGGCCTCATCCTTTGATAGATAGAACTACATAGTACGTAGAATTAACTGCTTAGGGAAACTATGGTGTTGGTTTTGCGGAGGGAAGAAAATCAAAGGACTCAATGAAAACCCTTGATTGCTCAAAGAACCAGCAACTCCACTCACACGAATCCATTAAGGTCACCCATCCGAATACTAACCCCATTCCACCAACCGTACCTCATTTTCAAACTCGTGTCCCTGATCAAGCTCCCTTGGAAAACCATCAATCAAAAACCCTGGACTCTGAGGCTGTTGACGCATGGCATCTCTTAGTAATTCAATAGTTATCACCTAAAAAGAATTAAGAAAATTCAGTTCCTAAATTCGCGACTGACATGAAATATATGTATGATTGCTCAACTTTCTTTTAATTCAAGAAAGATGGTTTAAGCTACAACATTTGGATTAGTTCTAACCTTGATGACTGAAATAAAGTATAGCCAAGCGAAGTAAAGCACAGTGAAGTAAATTAAGGTAAAGTGCAGTGGAACGGAGTGCAGTGCAGTAAAGTGGAGTAAAGTACAGTGAAGAAAATTGAGGTATTAGTGCAATGCAATGCAGTGAAGTGAAGTGAAGTGAAGTGAAGTGAAGTGAAGTGAAGTGAAGTGAAGTGAAGTGAAGTGAAGTGAAGTGAAGTGAAGTGAAGTGAAGTGAAGTGAAGTGAAGTGAAGTGAAGTGAAGTGAAGTGAAGTGAAGTGGTGTAAATTAAGGTGAAGTGCAGTGGAACGGAGTGCAGTGCAGTAAAGTGGAGTAAAGTACAGTGAAGTAAATTAAGGTAAAGTGCAGTGCAATGCAGTGAAGCGAAGTAAAGTAAAGTAAAGTAAAGTAAAGTAAAGTAAAGTGAAGTGAAGTGAAGTGAAGGGAAGGGAAGGAAAGTGAAGTGAAGTGAAGTGAAGTGAAGTGAAGTGAAGTGAAGTGAAGTGAAGTGAAGTGAAGTGAAGTGAAGTGAAGTGAAGTGAAGTGAAGTGAAGTGAAGTGAAGTGAAGTGAAGTGAAGTGAAGTGAAGTGAAGTGAAGTGAAGTGAAGTGAAGTGAAGTGAAGTGAAGTGGTGTAAATTAAGGAGAGTGCAGTGCAGTGCAGTAAAGTGGAGTAAAGTACAGTGAAGTAAGTGAAGTGAAGTGAAGTGAAGTGAAGTGAAGTGAAGTGAAGTGAAGTGAAGTGAAGTGAAGTGAAGTGAAGTGAAGTGAAGTGAAGTGAAGTAGTGAAGTGAAGTGAAGTGAAGTGAAGTGAAGTGAAGTGAAGTGAAGTGAAGTGAAGTAAAGTAAAGTAGTGAAGTGAAGTGAAGTGAAGTAAAGTAAAATAAAGTAAAGAGAAATTAAATTAAATGAAGTAAAGTGAATGAAGTAAAAGAAGTGAAATAAAGTTAAGTAAAGTAAAATAATGAAGTGAAATAAAGTGAAAAAAGTAAAATGAAGTGAAGTAAACTGAAGTGAAGTAAACTGAAGTGAAGTAAAGTAAAGTGAAACTTGTGAAGTAAAGTAAATTAAAGTAAAGTAAATTGAAGTAAAGTAAATGAGATGAAAATAAAGTAAACAAAAGTTAAGTGAAGCGAAGTGAAATTAGTGAAGTGCAGTTTAGTGTGGGAATGTTTCATTTACTTTCTTATAAGACAGATACCTGTGGTACCAGTTTCCCGTCTTTTATAAATTCAGCAATCATGGTCGCTCTCTCATATTTCTTCTTCACCTCATCTCTTAAAAGATCACCGGCTGATAAGTGTGTGTAACCAAATTTCTCAACAATCTTCGCACACTGCGTTCCCTTGCCTGAACCTGGACCACCTAAAGAAAAACCTTAAATACGTAAATTCACTAAAAAGTAGATCCACAATGTGTGCATGTCCACAAATCTCCTTGCCGCTGTTTGCTTCCCAACATTACTAACCTGAGTCTAACTACACCATATATACATATAGACAAGGTAGCACAGTTGGTGTGTGCAGTTAGGGCACTGCCTCTCACCACTGCACTGCAAAGTTAAGCCTGTTTGGACAGTGGGTTATACCCTGCGAGTCAAAGTCACTTTCCGACCTACGCAAGCTTCGGGGGAACGTGGGCTCTGCCAACAAACTCAATATTTCTTTTTGGGCATGCGTGAACGGTTGCCAAGATACTATTTTGGGCCCAGGCTCTAACGCATCACTTCCTATTTTCCTGCTTAAGCGTGTTTGTAAACTAGAACTTGTTTGCCCAGTTTAAAACCTGACTGACTCGCCCCAAGATCGAGTTTGTTGGCAGAGCCCACTTTCCCCCGAAGCCTGCGTAGGTTGGATTAAGGGGCTCTGACTCGCAGGGTAACTGGGTTAGTACATGTACTTGGATGGGTGACCATCTGGGAATAATTAACCCCATTCTTGAGCTTAAGACTCACGTGAGTATAGACTTAATTTAGTTGGTCTCTCCTGTACTGTCTAGAGGGTTTTTCACTGGGTTGTCTGGTTTTCCTCCCTGGTAAAACCAGCACCTAGATCTTAAAGATTAGCTTCTGCTAACTAGAAGTTGCTATCGCAAGGAATTGCTGCCTATATACGCTTACAATATATTGCACGCGCCGTTAATAGCTGTTGACATTTAATACCCAAAGAGACTCAACATATGAACACTGTATTAATATGCGGAAATACATTAAATACAGGGCTAGGCAATCGTGTTTTGTCAGTGTATTGCAAATTCATATTGTGTTTTCTATCAGAGAACTGGATTGTGTTTTGACTTTTGTCTGTGACCATGCAATGTATTTAGACTTGATTGCAGCTTCGATAACACTTCAGTTACCTTCACATACTATACAGTGGAGCCTCGCTATAGCGCGGTAGTTGGGGTCCATAGTGGAGACCGTGTTATAGATGAAGCGCGTTATTGGGTAAATCTCGTTCCCAGTACTCTTCCCACTCGGTCCTGGTGCAATATGTGGAAAGAGTACTGGGAACAAGCTTAGATACTGCCAGAAGCACTTTTTGTTGGATCCTTATAAGGTGGGGAGCACGGATGGCGTGTGCTGTTAGGGCGCTGCCTCTCACCAATAGTTAAGCCCGGTTAAACGGGGTTAGTACTTGGATGGGTGACCGTCTGGGACAACCCCGTTCTCGAGCTTGGGACTCATGTGAGTAGAGTTTAGTTGGTCTCTCCTGTGCTCCGAGGGTTTTTCGCCGGGTTCTCCGGTTTTCCTCCCTCCGTAAAATCAACACCTAGGGCTTAGCTGGGATCCGTATAGTGGAGAACCTTGTAAGGGACCTAGAGTCCTATTGTTACTTCTCCTGTTACCGCCAGGTACAAATGTTGATAAATATAACATCTAATCAAATCAACACACATTTTCTGTTATGTTATTCATCTTGTTATATTACCAAGTGAATATCAGACTATCAGTATTAAATACATACAAAACCAATATTTAAATATGCAACTTTTTCATGCTTTGACTTTAGCCTGATGTAACAAATTTCTAAGATGAAAAATAGTTACAGCGCCAGAGTTCTCCTGCGATTCGGCCCACTTCAGCGTTGTCTCTATGCTCTGTACCACAGACTTCATTGATGGGATCAGCTCTGCCTCCTCTTCATCTTCACTGTCACTTTCTGGTACTGGTTCTTCTACTATGCTACTGATGATGTCATCCTCTGTCATTTGAGAAGAAATCGCTTCATTCTCGGCCACGTTGAGCCATGCGTTCACCTCTTCTGCGGAAAACGATTCACCAAATACTTGCACTAAGTTAGACATGTCATCTGCGTTGAATCGACCAGAGTTGCGATCATTCAAGACGCTCAGCAAATAAGAAATTCAAATTCTCTCTAGTGATCATAATAACCAGGCAAAGAGAAATTTTTGGGGTCCAAGGATAAACCGCGTTATACCGAGTCGCGCGTTATAATGATGCGCGCTATAGCGAGGCTCCACTGTATATAGTACTGTGATTTTGCAGTAGCCCGAGTGAATGCCTGACCAGGCATCTTGTTAAGTCTTGAACAGCTTTGACCACAAGGAAATTATGCGAGCAAAACGTGTAAAAATGCCAGGTAAAAGGATAAAAGGCCAGGCTGGCCTTTTATCCTTTTACCTGGTGTTTTTACACAGCCACACCAGTGGATAGTGCGCTGCAGCCTTGTACCCAGGCTCTTTACTGCTATATCATACCAATCTGTTGGCATGGTCAGGGGGGTTCAGAACCAACATCTCCAAATCTGAAAATTGATATACACAGCCATACATAGCTCGGCAAAAAGACTGAGCACGAGTAATGCATAGGGTAACCCAAGAGAGATGTCAAGAATAGTGTGCTAACCCTCTATAAATAAAGTTTAAGTTCATGCAGTTACAATATAGACATGCAGTTATCCAGCTTAGAACTTTGGCATTTACTGTAATATGTCTTACCCAGTACAAAGATTATGCGTTGGTTTTCAAACATCCTTTCCTGAGATAGTTCATCCTTTTTGTCACTGTCTGCAAACACATGCTTTTCACTGGTGGTCGACTCATCTAGGTTATCCATGGTGTCCATATTGAAACCACTCCCTTTATTGATTGCAGGTAGCTTGGTTTGGAGTTTCATTTCCAATACTGGCTCAGTTTCAAATGTTTTGGATTGAAGAAATGGCTCTTGCAGACCATAACTTTCAGAGCGAATGGGGCCATCAGTAGCTCTGGGGATAGCTGGCAAGGGCTTTTTACTCAAGTCCACAAATGTGTCCCATTTCAGGTTTGGATTGGCTTTGGCAGATTTGATGCACTCTCCAAGAAATTGCAAATGGTCTTCGGGCTTGTTGTAAAGTAGACCAGTCAACATACTCTAAAAAGTTATTTAACACAATTAGACATGCAGGTACTGCGCATAACGTTTCAATTCTTCAAAAGCATGCATGAGCTACATTTCTTTTAGCCCTTGGAATTATAAAATTTTGACCCATCTGGGAAATTGATTCCAGAATATGCTATTTACATGACTTAATAATATACATGAAAAAATTTCTCAATTCTGATTGGCTGAGAGGAGTGCAATTTTAGTGTAATTCAGTGCAGAAAATTAATGAAATACAGTGAATTTTTGTAATTTTTTAAATTTACACAAAAATAATTTTTTACTAGAAAAAAAGCTCTTCCTGTTAATTTTTTTTCATGTATGTTATTTGAAAAAAGCATTTTGATTAGAAAGATTCTCTTTATGATAAATATTTTCATGTATATTATTAATAAGTAATAGCATGATTTCTTGTGCAATTTGAAAAAAACACGCACTCGTGAGTTTTTCAAAGACCTCAAATAGCACTCGTCCTTCAGACTCATGCAATTTTGATGGTCTTTGAAAAACTCACTCATGCATGTTTTTTCCAAATTGCACTCAAAACCATGCTATTACCTATACAGATACTGTATAGCCACTGTAGCTATATAGTCTGAGTACCTATATATGTGTTATGCAGCCAATTAAGCTACATAGCCAGTAGCCAGCATCAACATATTGGTATCCATATAATAGTAACATGTAGTTATGATTCAAGTGGATAAATATCACATCATTCTCATAGCTAGTAGACCATTCTTACAGAAATTTGTCTACAGTATGTTGCCTGCATGGTATTCTAAAGTTACTCCCTCTGGCATGCAAGGCATTTGCCAACTGGCATGGTATGAATCTTACAAGACTGTATGAATCTTGGCAGCAGACATAGTGTATAGTCAGTGCTACTCTGGTTTAAAGTAAAAACCACTCAAGTTTTCTATTATAAACTGAGGTCACCACAACACTTGTGGGTATCTCTTACATGTAAAACATTAAAGATAGAAATCTATCTTTAGTTAATTTTAAAGGGATATCCACAAGTGCTGTGGTATTAACCTCAGTACGTTTATGATAGAAAACTTGACTGGTTTTCACTTCAAACCAGAGCACCCACAAAAACTGTTTACTAATTTGTAAGTTGTTTCAACGCTACAATCTCAAGGCCAATTAGAATAAAAAGTCACAACTTCATTTCATTGATACAAACAAGTTATACTTATAAATTAAAATAGCCAATGTTAAACAAACAGATATCATATCAGTGTACTCAAGGACCACAAGAGAAGAGATAGAAAGGCGCAGTTTTACTGTTTTAAAAGCTAATAGTAGCATAGCCATATAAACGAGTTTATAACAACTCAAGTGCAAGTTAGAAGGAATTCTCGAATTAGAAGTGACTTACTTCAAAGAGTTGAGGTATTTCTAGCTTGTTCATGTACTCTTTCGCATCTTTCGTCGTCATTTTGGCCAGCCAGGATTAATAGATCAAAGCCACTTGCCAAAAAGCCTTCTTTGCCGCGAAGTTTACGGTGTATGTACATGTATTTTGTTGTTACCAATTGCCAAACCGTGGTCTGCTGTCATGGCGACCGACAAGTAATTTAATATTAACCATGTTGAAGTTATGAATTTCCGCCACAGAAATGCGAAAGAAATGAAAGTGTGTATTCAACAGGTCGGATAAAAGTATTCGTTTTTTGACTTCCATACTTCAACGGCCTATTAATAAAAAGAGTTAAGACAACTCAGTTTCGTGGAAAGTCTCTAAAAGCGTTTAAAAATTCCGATCGAAATCACGAAATTCGTTGCTTCTGCGACTGCGCGCCAATTACTAGAAACCATCGGTTAGAAGTAGTTTTCCAAAAATCACCAAACATTTGCGTTCCACTGATCTATATAAGAGACTGGATAGAGCATCTGTTATCTGAAATTGAGTCGGAAGTGGTCGGAATTCGGTACCCACTTTCGCTATATTAATCAGTATGGTACAGCTAATAGTATATTACGATTAAATAATATCTTAGTACGCTTCACGCAGCTGACAGCCTGACATGAAGTTGTCACCTAATTAATGGTACACACAATGTGAGTTGATTTGTCCAGTATGACGACATGTCCTCATGATGTATGCCTTGCATGTTATGGTGTATTCCTATATAAAATGAGTATTATTTGAATATTTTGTTTGGTATTTTATATCCTTCAAACTCTTTCAAACCCCCCTCAAAATGCAGGAAATGCTATTTCAGAGACTCTAAAATTCAACATTTTTCGGGGGAGCATGCCCCCAGACCCCCATGGAAGTTGGTCGCGCCGTCGGCGCTCCTTGCCCCACACGTAGTAAGTATTGCCTGTTTTGCCCCCTTGTTAAATATTCTGAAAGAAACCCTGAGGGCGCCCCTCTCCCTAATGGCACCGCCCCTAATACGAAGCCAGTCCGACTCTGAAATGTTGTATTCCGTGGTAGTCCGTAGTGTCTTGAAGCCATAATTTTCTTATTTAGAATTATCTCGGTGTTCTCTTAATTTATTGAGTTAGCCGTATTAGTCCTACAATCGCGTGCAAAAATAATGAGACTCTACACATTTTGGTGATCTTTTTCACGTGTATGCCCCCCTCCCCCATTAACAATGTTGAAAACATATTATTAGATAACCCCTTGCCTCAAAATCGTTTTTACAACATTGCACGAGGGGGAGGGGGGGAGGGGGGGGGGGGGGCAAGAACCACTTGTTATAGGGGCCAATAAACTGCTTGTCTCAATAATTTTTGCACGCGATTGTCTATGTAGTTTCGAGTCATGATAATTTTAATACGGTTATTCCGCTTTACGGTAAATAAGAATCACAATAGCCTTTGTTTACTGTTACTATGTGTTGGGTGTGTGCCTAAGGATTTTCCCTAGTGCGTAAAAATTATGACGTCACGAGGACGTCATGATGACGTCATAAATAGCCATAAATAGTCCATAAATTGAGCGAATTTTCCGAATAACAACCATTTTGAAGGTGTGTTAAAACATAAATGAAAAAAAAATATATCCATTTTAAATACCGCTGAAATAGAGAAATACGATATAGGATTGCATGTTCATTGAGCTATAACTTGGGCGTTTTTTTAATGAATTTAATGTGAATTAATGGCAGTTTTGTCTTCTTCGCCTTATATACCAACGTTTTGATAAAAATTTAATAAATCAATAATTAACTTTTTCGTAAAGACTCTTGAGTTAAAAATGTAAACAACGATTTGTCGATTTCAATATACGTAAGTTTTTACCAAGAAAGATGAAATCAAAAACGTATGTCCCAAAAGAAACCTCGATCTACATGAGGTATTTGTTTCAAGACAAATTTTGAAGAGAAGATTTGCTCGAGACTGGGTTAAGTTCAATTTTTGGCACAAATTTATTTAAGTTTGGGACCCCATAGAGGCGTCTGCTAAGACAATCGCGTGCAAAAATAATGAGACTCTTCACATTTTGGTGATCTTTTTCACGTGTATGCCCCCCTCCCCCATTAACAATGTTGAAAACATATTATTAGATAACCCCTTGCCTCAAAATCGTTTTTACAACATTGCACGAGGGGGAGGGGGGGGGGGGGGGCAAGAACCACTTGTTATAGGGGCCAATAAACTGCTTGTCTCAATAATTTTTGCACGCGATTGTAGATACGTTTTGTGACGTCATACGTTGAGTTGAGCTTGCGTTGCTAGTCCTTGTTTGCTGTTTTGTCTAGTTTTACTTGGACTGGAATTTGAGAAGTTTGTCCAATGTGAGTTGTGTTGTTGTTGTACAGGACGACGAAGGTCAGTGGTGAGTAAAACCTGTCCAGTGGAGGTCCCACTATACCTACCTGATTATATAAAACCGCTAAGCGACGAGGTAACTTGCAAGATTTATTAGATTTTGTACCTTATCACGGTCGGTGCTTGCCAACATTTCAATTTTCCTCGCACGATCGCTGTGCCTGTTGCTTTCTTTTTGTAAACACAGGCAAAAGTTCGTAAATTTTCTAGTGTATTCATTTTCACTAATAATTTACACTCCTTCAATAGTTTAAATTAGTTCAAAGTAAACAAAAAAGCATTTTCAGACCAAAAAACCTTGCATGCAGATTTGTTGAAAAAATATAAATAAGTTTTGTGGAAACACCACGTAAAATATTTCTTTGCTAAGCTTTCGGCCTGTTGACTCAGGCCTTCATCAGAGCAATGACAACAAGTTGAAAAGAATTAATTGTTGAAAAAAGTTAATCCTCTGAGCTTCACTGTTGCTAAGTAACAAAGCGACCAGTCACATGCAAGTACTGCTGATGAAGGAACCAACGAAGTGCAAGCACTGATCTCAAATAATAGACTCATGATACTGGATAGAGCATCCGGTGCTCGCTGTGAAGTTGGAATAAATTAGCGGCGGCCATTTCATACAGCCATACATACTTTGGTTTTCATACAGTCACTTTAAGTTCTCCCATAGCGACAGATACATGTCACAAAAATTTAGCTGGTTTTCGTTAAAAATCCGATCATTTAAAGCGAAAACCAGAGGCGAAAACTATGATTCAGCAATATTGTGGGTCCCACCGGATATGGCCGCCGCGAGATTTTTAGCCTCACTTCCGACTTCAATTTTTGTCACGCGCGAAACAATAGATGCTCTATCCAGTATAATGAGTCTATTATTTGAGATCAGTGAGTGCAAGTCGATTCAAAAGAGGGCCCTCAAGACCATCTATCCTGGTATGTCTTACTCTGACGCATTGCAGGTTTCAAAGCTCAATCTTTGGAAACTCGTAGGGGGGAGTCATGTTGGAGGTTGGTTAGTTCAACCCGGACTAGAGCATCTAAAAGTAACCCACTTTATAATATAATTAGGCCATCTCCTCCTTAAATAGGCATGATTATTATTTCCGAAATGTAAATAATAACATGCAACGAACTTTAACTGAACGCTTCAGTAAGTTTATTACAATTAAATATACGTAAAATCGCCTTTTAATTAATAGTATATCCTATAGCTAGATAATTATTATTATGGAAAGATTTATATTCATCTAATGTACGAAACAATTGTGTAATTCAGTATTTTTACTGCAAAACCTTTGATTAAACGTATTATTATTATTATTATTATTATTATTATTATTATTATTATTATTATTATTATTATTATTATCATTATTATTATTATTATCAAGTAATTTTGCCCTGAATTACAAAAAAAAATGCCCTCTTCATTGCCAATCATATTCAAGTAATTTTGCCCAGGATATTATTGTTAAAACAGGAAGCGTATACGTAAAAAAAGAAACGTATGCGCAAAACAGAGCACTTTTAGTACACGGTGTTACAGACTAGATTCTTGTATAAACTACAGTCGTAAAGTTCTTTTACGTAAAAACAATCAAAGCACATGCATATTTAGACAGACATGTTTTTATCCTTCTATGGTCAAACATCGTGAGGTCCTATTGTCAAAAAGATAAAACGTACACTTTTCTTCATTACTTGAAGCAAGGCCCTCTTGGTCCTATTGCGTCAGCTTCTTCGACACAAACTGGCTTAGCGTTAGCGTTCACGTTCATCCAAACGGTGTTATAAGGATTGTTGCAGGAGTTGCACATTGGAATAATGTAAACCTTTCCCCCCATTCCATTGATGTAGACGTGACCACCACCTGTTGGCGAGTTACCACACCCATAAATTTGGCAGTTTTGAGGCCATTGTCGACCTGATTTCGACATCCAGTACTGAGTCCAAGAGGAGACACCTCTCGGTAAACAGGCACTACTTCCTACAATATTTTTAACTTGGGCCATTCTATAAAGTAAAAAAGACGAAATCGCAACATCTTAAGCTCTTTTGTTATACAATCTAAATCTTTAACTGCACCTTTCCCTCAAAGAAAGTTTTCTAAATTCAAAAATCTAGCCTTAATAATTTTATATGTACTAATTATAGAATTATATCAATTTAACTACATCTCATATGCAAACGCTACCCTTAGAAAGAACATGACTATAAAGTTTTCAACCTTAGCCCTTAATTCGAGCGTCAGTAGTTTAATAGTTACGGCATCTAACCGTTGCCAGGGGCCTAGAAACATTTTCTGAGTGTTGACGAAGCTTGACGAACGTTTAGCGAACAACCTTAAAGTGTCTATGAAATTAAAATTAAGTCTGCCTCATTAAAAAGAACACTTAAATGATAGACTAACATCTTTTGCAGTTTTTCGTTTCCTTGCTTCGTTGTTGAGATATTTCAGTTTGTTTAATATGCAAATCAAACATTTGACGTCATACGTGCATAATGAGTTATCGGAGAAGGTTATATATATATATATATATATATACCCTATTACCCCGCATATAAGCGCACTGCAGATAAAGGCGCATGCGCTTATGTCCGAATATAGGCGCATGCGCCTTTAAACCGTCAAAATTTGCGAGTTAGACAGACATGAACAGAATACCTTTTTTAATGATACAAATACTTTTTATGTTTTAACTTATCAACATTGTCTATTATAAATTGTAGTTATATGATTAATGATAATAGTTATTGTTTTTGGTTTATTCGTCTGAGGTATTCATAATACCATTAATATTTTGCACTATTAAAAAGGTGCGCCAATTCTCGTACCCAGACCCCATGCGCGTAGGTCTGGGTGCGAGAGTCGGGTGCGCCTATAAGCGAAATTTTATAGGCGCATGCGCCTATAAAACGTCAATTTTTACACCAAAATTTTTTCAAAATTCCAGAAAATTCGCTTATAGGCGCTGCGCTTATATGCGGGGTAATAGGGTATATATCTTTGATATTATCAAACCAAATTAATTCGAAGGAAACATGTGGGTTTGTTATATGCCAAAGACTTTCGTTTGCCAAAGATGAAATCCTATTGGTCAAATCATGGTCACGTGTTGTTCAACAAACTCAATGTTTCTTTCTGCCGAGAAAAACATTGCACTGTTTCCCTCTGACGGCAACAACGAAGAAGGAAACAGTGCAATGTTTCCCTCTGACGTCAGCTTAATCATGCGTTAGTAGATTAACCTGCACATCCAGGATCGGAAGTGACGTCACGCTATGAACCGGAAGTAAATGTGTATGACGTCAGCACTTATTTAGCCCCCATATGATGTCATCAGCGTACGTACGCGTACGTACAGTACGTACAGCACATCCAGGATCGGAAGTGACGTCATAGGGGTGTGCGCACAGGCTGACGTCATCATTTTTGCGTACGTACGCGTACGTACGCGTACGTACGCGATATCATCAAATTCCCCATAAATTCTTTTTTTTCGGAATAAAGAACACAATGCTTATAGTTTTCATAGAGATACCATTACTACTGCATAAATATGGATACGAAGATTACGGAATGCCGAACTATAGCCGAACTAACGAGTTTGGAAAACATGTACGTCTTGAGCGAGTACGAACAGGGTTTAGTATTTGAGAGGAAAGTGGAATTAATTACTCGCTCGCTCGAGTGGGGAGTCGAAAATGAACAACTTGGGTTAACAGCGAACCTTACGGATTCCTGGACACCAGAACAAAGACAAGAAGATGAGCACATGCTCATAACTGCTCATGAGCACCTGCTCATTTGCTCATAACTGCTCATGAGCACTTGCTCATTTGCTCATATGGCCAGGAAAGGCCCGAAATGGCACTTTTTGGCCCGATGAGGCCCGATGGCCCGATAGAAGGTACGGCTTAATTCTGGTGTACATTTTTTTCTTCAAGGACTTATTATTGCTTAAAAAATGAAACAAGACACAATACAATTTTGATAAATTTTTATTTCATAACTGCTCTGAGCACTTGCTCATTTGCTCATAACTGCTCATGAGCACTTGCTCATTTGCTCATAACTGCTCTGAGCACTTGCTCATTTGCTCATAACTGCTCATGAGCACTTGCTCATTTGCTCATAACTGCTCATGAGCACTTGCTCATTTGCTCATAACTGCTCTGAGCACTTGCTCATTCGCTCATAACTGCTCTGAGCACTTGCTCATTTGCTCATAACTGCTCATGAGCACTTGCTCATTTGCTCATAACTGCTCATGAGCACTTGCTCATTTGCTGATATGGGCCCGTTTTGGCCCTATAAGGCACTATACGGCCCGATGGCCCGTTTGCTGACTAGACGTCCTAACCTGGGCAAGCCCAGGCTTGTCATGCTCCAGGACTTATTATTGCTTAAAAAATGAAACAAGACACAATACAATTTTGATAAATTTTTATTTCACATAAGCATTACATCGATTCACTGATCATCATCACTATCTGAAATTCCTAGTCCAAAAATCAAGTTGTGTTTATTAATAAGGACTTTCCGTCCCTACTCGTCATTTACAGGTTGTCTGAGCTGAAAGAATGAACTGCCAATATTGTGGGAAAATGTTTAGTAAAGGCTATAATCTAAGACGACACGAAAACGATTGTCCGTCAAGGGAATACACTGACACTGAGGAGCCTGATATGGAATCTGATGAAGAAATGTCAAGCTCGTCGTATGATGAAAACAGTCAGAGTTCCGAAGATGATGGTGAAATAAAGGAAGAGATTGATCCTTGGGCAACCATGATTGACAATGCAAAAGTGACGGTTCGGCCAGAATATGATGAACTATTAAAAACGTTGCAAATGGAAGGGAAAGAAGAAAGTGTAGCTAAGCAGAAAGCCTTTGAAAAAATTATCCCTGAACTTCAGAAAGAATTCGCTGACGTTTACGTGGATAATTTACGTTGGATGAAAGCACTTAAAAAGGATCCTGTGCATGGAAAGATCATGGAAACGAAGCAGACACTTGTGAACGAAGACTCGTTTGATCCTGATGAAGCTTTATCTGCAGCCGTTGACAAAAGAAAGTTTCTTTTGAAACAACTTTTAGAAGATCAAGGACGTTTTTCAGATAGTGATGATGATCAGTGAATCGATGTAATGATTATGTGAAATAAAAATTTATCAAAATTGTATTGTGTCTTGTTTCATTTTTTAAGCAATAATAAGTCCTGGAGCATGACAAGCCTGGGCTTGCCCAGGTTAGGACGTCTAGTCAGCAAACGGGCCATCGGGCCGTATAGTGCCTTATAGGGCCAAAACGGGCCAAAACCGGCCCATATGAGCAAATGAGCAAGTGCTCATGAGCAGTTATGAGCAAATGAGCAAGTGCTCATGAGCAGTTATGAGCAAATGAGCAAGTGCTCAGAGCAGTTATGAGCAAATGAGCAAGTGCTCATGAGCAGTTATGAGCAAATGAGCAAGTGCTCAGAGCAGTTATGAGCAAATGAGCAAGTGCTCATGAGCAGTTATGAGCAAATGAGCAAGTGCTCAGAGCAGTTATGAGCAAATGAGCAAGTGCTCATGAGCAGTTATGAGCAAATGAGCAAGTGCTCATGAGCAGTTATGAGCAAATGAGCAAGTGCTCAGAGCAGTTATGAGCAAATGAGCAAGTGCTCATGAGCAGTTATGAGCAAATGAGCAAGTGCTCAGAGCAGTTATGAAATAAAAATTTATCAAAATTGTATTGTGTCTTGTTTCATTTTTTAAGCAATAATAAGTCCTTGAAGAAAAAAATGTACACCAGAATTAAGCCGTACCTTCTATCGGGCCATCGGGCCTCATCGGGCCAAAAAGTGCCATTTCGGGCCTTTCCGGGCCATATGAGCAAATGAGCAAGTGCTCATGAGCAGTTATGAGCAAATGAGCAGGTGCTCATGAGCAGTTATGAGCATGTGCTCATCTTCTTGTCTTTGTTCTGGTGTCCAGGAATCCGTAAGGTTCGCTGTTAACCCAAGTTGTTCATTTTCGACTCCCCACTCGAGCGAGCGAGTAATTAATTCCACTTTCCTCTCAAATACTAAACCCTGTTCGTACTCGCTCAAGACATACATGTTTTCCAAACTCGTTAGTTCGGCTATAGTTCGGCATTCCGTAATCTTCGTATCCATATTTATGCAGTAGTAATGGTATCTCTATGAAAACTATAAGCATTGTGTTCTTTATTCCGAAAAAAAAGAATTTATGGGGAATTTGATGATATCGCGTACGTACGCGTACGTACGCGTACGTACGCAAAAATGATGACGTCAGCCTGTGCGCACACCCCTATGACGTCACTTCCGATCCTGGATGTGCTGTACGTACTGTACGTACGCGTACGTACGCTGATGACATCATATGGGGGCTAAATAAGTGCTGACGTCATACACATTTACTTCCGGTTCATAGCGTGACGTCACTTCCGATCCTGGATGTGCAGGTTAATCTACTTGCGTTGTTCACGTGAATACACAATAATTATTGCATCAGATCAAGAACTTTGGACTTTTCGGAACATTTTGAAAACAAGAGCTGTTTCGAGCTTGTTTGCTATGAAATAATCCATTTTCCAAAGGAAAGAATATCTATACACACCTTCAAAGAAGGTCTGAGGAAAACCTGGATAAATTTAAAGCCGTTCTTTGTACTTGTTGAGACTGGTGTATTTGTTTAGTTGAATTGAAATTATTTACGAAGACAAAGTCAAAGTGTTTTGGTAAGCCTTTTTGCCTTTTGCAAGTTTCGAGTCAACTTGGTATTTTGTATTTTAAAAGTCTTTGGTATATAACAAAACGCTTGTTGACTTTTGCCTCGGGAAACATCGAGTTTTACGGACCCGAAGGCTTCAATGTCACCCTCGGGCGAAAGCCCTCGGGTGACATTGAAGCCTTCGGGTCCGTAAAACTCGATGTTTCCCTCGCCGCCAGTCAACAAGTGCATAGTGTTTGGCCAAGTACACCAAACATGTAGATTTTCAAGTAATTATATCCGATAATATCAAAGATATATACTGATTTTCTTCGATAACTCATTATGCACGTCATGACGTCAAAATGTTTAATTTGCATATCAAACAACCTGAAATATCTCAAGAACGAAGCAAGAAAGCGAAAGACTGCAAAAGATGTTACTCTATCATTTTAAGTGTTCTTTTAAATGAGACAGGCTTAATTTTCGTTTCATACGTGCGATATTTGACGCGATAAATATTGCCAACTTCTAATTTAGATGCATGTTACTTAGAACAACAGTCCAAGGATTGTGCCGTGGTTTCATCTTGTTCGCTTTTCTGCTCGTTCGTAATTGCTTCACACGTATCTAAACCAGAAGTTGGCGATATTTATCGCATCAAGAATCGCGCGTGTAAATGGACGAGCCTTTTGATTGCACCTGGGGAAGCCAACTTTTTTGAATCGATGGCTATATATTGCAAATTTCAAAAGTTTTGGCGGGCCGCACATGCAGTGGCCGATCTAGGATTCTGAATTAGGGGGCACCGAACCAAAATGGGCGCCATCCAGAGGGGGGAAAGGCATGTTCTTTCAAACATTTAAAAAAGGTTTAAAACTCTAGAGTTTTTAGCGGCTTTAGGTATTTAAACTTCAAAAACTAGATACAGAAAAATAGTTATATTTTCTTTCTTTTTTTGTTAAAAAAAAAGCTTTATCACAGGCTGTATAGAATGTCTTTGCGGGACAACCTAGCTATGCAAATAGTACAGTTTGTTTGTTAAGAAATTAAACATTTTGACGTCACATGTATATGCATGACAACTTATCTGAGAAGGATATATTTCGTTGATATTATCAAACCCAAGTTAATTCGAGGGAAGCATTTAGGTGTGTTTCTCCCACAACACTAAACATGTAGAATTTTTCAGTGAGGTAATACGGACAACATTTTTCTTCAACTTGCAACGCAACTTTGTTGAATAGCGTTGTTGCATGCTGATTCAACTTGTATATATAGTGCGCAGCAATGATATCTCGCACGGCTATATCGAGCTATGTTATAGATAGAAGACATCTCGGCATATCCGGCTGAAGAACGAGCAGCAGACTGTTTGATGCCAACTAATAACTCACTTTTTAGGCTACTGTGACATACAAAAATACAAATCTTAAAAATATCCTTCAACTTTTAAAAAGACAGACCGACCAACCTTGGACTTCGTTTATGTAAGACAGCAACATTAAAATACTATATATATACTGATACCCATAGAACATTGCTAGGTCAGGCGTACGCACAAATTGTGGGGTCAGTGGCCTGCTACAAAGAGGGGGTGGGTGGTCCTTACATTGACAGACTAAGTCTGTCAATGTAAGGACCACCCACCCCCTCTTTGTAGTAGGCCACTGACCCCACAATTTGTGAGTACGCCTGACCTAGCAATGTTCTATACAGCACTTTCATAACGGCGATTAATTTGAATATTCTTTCACGTGCATCTTAATAAGCCTTTCTAGCCTCGTTTGTGTGTCTGCAATTCAAAAGAACGTTTTCTTCATAACGAGGCCAGAAAGGCTCATTTAGATGCTCATAAAAGAATATTTAAAGTAAACGCATTTATGAAAGTGGTCTATGGGTATCAGCCTATTATAATCTGGAGTCAAAACTATTGTGTAGTGGGCTACGTACGTGGTCGACTTTTTCTCGCTTCTCCTCCTCGACTATAAGAGGAATTCTGATTCAGACCGGGGGCATATGAGTAATGTCCTCGATTACTGAAGTCAGCTAGAAAATTAGGCCCGTTTCAAACGTCGCTTTTTTCACGCGCCGAACCTAATGCAAATCAGCATAAACAAAGGGTTCAGCTCATGGAGATAATAGGGACCTTAAGCCGCAAGCTAGGACGACGACGGCAATTAAGTTACTGCATTTAAAAGAAACCATGGATCAGGACATCGTATATATTGAATGCTTTAAAGACCTTTAAAAAGCAACCATATAGCTTCGACAACATGACGATACAACAGGTTAACGCCTAATAAGTAAACTAACAGCTTTTGCCGTTCCTTGCCAGTTGCCACAATGTTGTCTTGAAAACGTGAAAACGCTTCAGTTGACGTTGTATGTGCAACAAGGACGTTGTTGTGATTACTCTTGGGACTGCAAATTATTCAACGCTTTGTTTTGCTTGAAAAATAGTTTTGTACTTGGGTCGTCGTCGTGACGTTTTGCTTAAGGTCCCTATTACCCTGGGTACGAGGTTGCGTTTGAAACAGGCCTTAGATACAAGATTAATCAACATGCAACTGCCTAAATATAGTCTTTAAGATTTCGTTTCTTTTCTTCTTTTCTCTCTTCTCAAATGTATTTTCACAGAACAGTTGTTGTGATGACAACACCAATTATACAGACATTACGTAACAGCTCCTAAGTGTGTTTCGGTTCGCTTTCACTTTCGAAATTGGAATGTAGGAATCAAGTCACGAAGACTATTAAGCTAAACTTCACATTTCCTCTTTTTAGCATCCAATTTCCCGCACCGTTTTCATTGCCTATACGTTATTTGATTTCACGTTCATGATTAAACGACGGCTGGTAAATTGTTTAGTTTAATATGTATTAATTTTTCTGAGAACTAGTTCACTTTACTGAGAAATGACCAATATTCTTGGAATCGTTATAAGAGAAGATATACCGGCTCCATATAGCACAATTACATCACTCTAATGTTACTGCATGGTTAAAGTAATTAACGAAATATTAGTACATTACGTAGACTGCATTAGTAAAATTATATTATATATATTTTTTGTGACTCATTCGTTGGCGAATCCTAGTACTATACTCTGATTCCTTCACGATAGCTTCATTGTACATTGTCCATCAACAAACTATGATTGCACTTATATATACTCAAAGCACTTGCACTTATATATACAAAAAGCTGTATTATTTTATGAAGTATATTTACGAAGTATATATAGATGCACCAATTTCGAGAAAGGACTCTGAGCCTTCTTGCAAAAGAGAGCAATCAATAAAATTTGTATTTGAACGAACGCTTGCTCGTAAATGACGCACCTATATGTATAAGGCCTAATAAATCAAGGAACCGATTACACGAGGCGAGTTGGTCCAGGTAACCAGGCTTACTGACCCGTTTGATTAGTATCGTACTGTGGATTTGAAACTGGCATAAACTAAATTTGAAAAGGAGAGTTGGCCGGTTTAGTTTAGATAGTTTTTTCAGCTTAGATCGAGTTATTGAAGCTTCTTCAATTCTTACTATATATAATATACAATATACTATATATCGTAATGTAATACTGAGAAAAACTCGAAGATCTAGACGGGACACAAACTCACAAACAATAAACTTCTCGTTCCGAAGTCATTATAGTTAAGAGCAGTAATATATAACAGAAGTTTGGTAGACGTTCGTCAAGCTGGAATACTCAGAAAATGTTTCTGAACCAAAGATAGGAATGGAAGTTTGTTGGGTTGCATGCAACCTTCTGACTATAATGACCATATAGTTAGACGCTGTAACCATGGAGCACCTGTTGTTCTGAGGTTTGAATCGAAAGCTAAGAATACAAAATCAGTCATATAAATTATGTCCTTCCTAAGTGGTAGCGTTTGGATATGAGATGTATAGTTAAAATGACGTTAAAGGTAAGTAATGAGCATAAGTCTAAAATGCAATCTTGTAACAGATGTTTGTCAGACGTTCGTCATGCTCGGATATTCAGAAAATCTTTCTGAGCCCCAAACAAGGATCTAACCTGTAAAAGTCTCCTATAACAATGGTTAGACGCTCTAAGTATCGACCTACAGCTGCCATATTGACTATAAGGGTTTGGACGGAGAGCTAAATTTGCATGTTCAGTCATATGTATTTCCCAAGCAGTAGCGTTTGCATATATGAAAGTAAGTGGTAAGCTAGTAAGTGTAACAGACATTTAATAGACGTTTGCTAAACTCGAATAATCCCCAGAAAATGTTTCAGAGACACAGACATTGTTCGAACCTACTTGGAACCTTCTAATCGTCATAGCACATTTTAATCAACATTAATACCACTACTGGTACATATGATACATACAAATTACAGTTAAATACAAAGAATTTAACATATTAAACTAGTAACAATAAGGATAAACAAACTTTGATCAACTGCGCGATGCACCCCAGTCTTAGAGTCTTCTAATTGACCCGTTAGATGTACAAGGACAAATATCATCAAAAAAGATCAACACTTCTTACCTTGAAAATTAACGACAACTTTCAATTGAAATGTCCAGCACAAACAGTCAACTTCTCTGAGTCGGGATCAGTGAACACTAATACAACTGACCACGAACTCTTCAATTTATACCCTCGCAGCAGAGCACGCCCGTGGCCTTACGTAAGGGAAATTCCCATATGTTATTCGTGATGAGCTGGCGAAAATAAGCCAGCATGGCCATATATGGAGACTTTTCTTTGTGCTTCTTGGAAAACCATCAGTTTCTTTTTAAAATAGAATCCAGTCTAAAGTAGTTTGGATGACAAAAAATAAAACACTAGTGATGCAGAAAACATGTTCATGTAGAACACGTGCACCAAACACTTGTTCCACTACTGGGTGCAGTTCATATATGGAGATGTTTATTTTATGAATGACGAATCAAAAGTAAAAGTCAAAAATATAAAATTTATATGAAACAAAGGAAAGTCCCTGCATATTTTGTCAGAGAGATCCACGTGGTACCAAACACTTGTTCCACTACTGGGTGCAGTCCATATATGGAGACGTTTATTTTATGAATGACGAATCAAAAGTAAAAGTTAAAAATACATTATAAAATAAGGTGTCCTCTATGCACGCTCTGATTGGCTGGACTCCGTGCATTTATAAGAGAACATAGATCATGAATGACGTAAAATGGCGTAGATGGCGTCAGCTGGCCGGAAAAGCCCGCCAAAATACAAAACTACCTCAGTTTTAGCTTGGTTTTGCTTCTTCTTATTTTAGAAAACAAATAAAACGTACCGCTCCTGTGCATATGTACCCTTATAAAGGTACGTTTGACGCCATTTGAACACGAAAGAAGTGTCAAGGCACGAGGCGATATAAATGACGTCAAACGTGCCTTTATAATAATAATTGAATTTATAACGCGCTAAAACTATAAATATTCTAAAGCGCGATATAAAATATTACAAATAATTACTAAAAAGTATCTAAATTAAATATATGTCACAAAGACTAAGCCTCAATCATAGGCCTTTCCAAATAAATACGTCTTTAAGTGTTTCTTAAAGGAGTCAACACTAGAAGATTGTCTTATAAAAAGCGGTAAGCTGTTCCAAACAACAGGACCAGCCTTAGAAAAGGCCCTGTCTCATACACAGTACATACACACGGAGCTTTATGTTTTATTTGTTAAGTAAAAACCCGCATAAAAGAAACTGCAGATTAAGAACCTCCAGGCTGAAATTTAGTCAATTAGGCACCCAATATATAAGAACCAATTCAGCCTGACAAATATATATGAAAAAACTCAGAATACACAGCTAGCTACAGACCATATGCTTTAAGGGTCCTTGGAAACAGACATTATAGTGCTAATATTAAATCAATGCCAGAAAAATAGTACCATTATAGTACTAACAGTACAAGACATTGTATGCTGGATATATTAATTCGCTCTTTTTTAACCAGATGCAACTAGGAACAATTGTTTTGCCATATAAATAAGAACCTGTTAACAACCTATCAGTCTGATTTCTCACTACACACTCAAAATATAAGAACCATTTGAGCCTGACTTGGAAAAATAGCGGTTCTTTTATACGGGGTTTTACTGTATAGAATTTCTATGAAGCAAGGGAAAGTCCGTGGATATTTTGTCAGAGAGATCCACGTGGTACCAAACACCTGTTCCACTACTGGGTGCAGTCCATATATGGAGATGTTTGTTTCATGAATGACGAATGAAAAGTGAATGTAATCAAAGGAAATTGCCTACACATTCTGTCAGAGAGATCCACGTGGTACCAAACAGATCAGTGCATGCATGGTTTACTGAGAAAACGCCCAGATCGAGGAAGCGGACGGCGATGAGAAGACTACTGGGAACGAGATTGCGACGATCAGTGCAGTAGTTGATTATATATAGTAAGCCACTAAGCACACAATAGACTTTCTCAACCTTTCCCTCCTCCCCTTTCTCCTCCCCTCCCCCCTTCCCCTCCTCCCTCTCATCTCCTTCCTCCGTTTTCAGCTTTTGACAGAAAGAGAGACTTGTAGTAAGTTTACGCATCCAACAGCGCTTCCCACAAACTGAAACTGAAGTCATTAATGGCAGCGATCATTAGTAAGTTAATATACGTCGTCGAAGAACTTAAAGAAGCACTAGCAAATAAGCTAGGCGATAAACCCAGTTACTGACTAGAGTTAGAATAAGGGTTTTTGCTTTCAAAGTTTCGCTTTCGTGGTAAACCTGATTGTGGATCGAGTTATAGCGTATAAATTAAAGCTGGTTAATTGTTATAGAATTTTCATCTGAGTTCACCAACTGTTTAACTTATTTTAGGATAAATTTATGAAGAAAGTGCTTATGGCAAATGTTTGGAGAGAATCTGTTTATGTTCATAGTTAACATATTACATTAAAGGCTTACTGTCTCATCAACAAGTCTCCAGAGCATTTGTTCTAGTTTGTTGCGGGACTGCTAGCTCGCGCAACGCCGGTTACAAGCGCGCAAAACAAAGAAAAGTTTCCAAAAAACAAAGGAGATTGTGCACAAAATAAAAGAGAGTGTCCGCAAAACAATATAGCCTTGTGCTCACAACAAAAAAATATGCGCGAAACAAAAGAATGTGTGCGCAAAACAAGAGCGTGCTCATAACAAAGGAGAGTGAGCGCAAAACAAGAGAAAGTGCGCGCAAAACTAGAAACAGTGGGCCCAAAGCAAAAGAGTTTGTGCAAAACAGAGAACATGCGCGAAAAACAAAGACTGTGCGCGAAACAGAAAGCATACACGCAAAACAAAGGAGAGTGTGCGCAAAACAAAGAGCATATGCGCAAAACAGAGAACGTGCACACAAAACAGGAAGCGTGTTAAAAAACAGGGGCGTGTACGCAAAACAAAGAAAAGTATATATGCGCAAAGCAGAGAGCGTGCGCTACCCATAGCCCACGTCCGCCCTATATATGCATGCATCCGCGCCAAACATATACAAATTTTCTTGTAATTAAATAACGATTAAAATCGTTATTATGTTAGAAGAATGCCCTAATCCTTTTGCGGCTTTTCGCAACTTCATTCAAATAATTTAAATTCGAAAGCAAATTGACTCACCTAACCTCTAACAAAAACTAGTTCTAATTCTATTCATTTACTTTTAATACACAGTATTACAGACCAGTTGTTTGTATTAAACTACAGTAGAAAGTACATGTATTGGTACATGCTTAGGCAGACATGTTTTTATCTTTCTCAAATAACTGAGGTCGTAATGACAAAAAGATAAGATGTATATTTGTCTTCATTACTTGCTAAAGTAGCAAATCCCTTCTGGCCCTGTCGTGTCCTTTTTTTCGACACTAACTGCCTTAGCGTTCTTGTTCACGGGCATCCAATCGCTTTTATCAGGATGATTGCAGGAATCGCACAGTGGGATAATGTAAACCGTCCCTGGCTTTCCCCGGATCTTCACGTGAGCGCCATCTGTTGGTGGGTCGCCACACCCATTTTTTTGGCACTTATCAGGCCATTGTCGACCTGATTTCGACAACCAATAATCCTTCCAAGAGTCGGGAGAACCTTTTTGCGAACAGACGCTCGTGCCTTCAATGTTTTTAACTTTATCGGAAGAGTCAAGCACTTGGTTGACCATTCTATTATATAGAAAAAATAAGCAATACCTTGTTATATAAACAAAATCTTTTTCTAAATTCAAAAATGTAGCCTTAATGTTATATGTATTAATTATGAAATTATATTATTTGAACTAAATCTCTTTGCAAACGCTAGTTAGGGTATCTAACTGGTCATTAGAAGGTTGCACAGTGGTGCAACTACCTATTGGGAAGGGTGGGTAAACCCCACGGGCACCGAGCAAAAGGAATTAATTAGGGGCCCCGAGCATTTTGTGACGAGATCCGTAGGTTCCATAGAACCCCCCTTTCTGATGGTTATAACTGCCCTCAAAATGCAGAGAGCATTAGAAAATCAAAAATTTCCTGGGGGAGCATTTCCCCAGACACTACTATTGGTTTGTCGCACCTTCAGGGCCAGCCACTTTGTCTGACAGTCTTGAGTCTTACACTGAAAATCTTCTCTTGGGGGGTGGGGGAATGCTTTGACACCCATACGCAGGGTAGTACTTAGCCCCAAAAAAATTTGGCAAGAAGTGCCCTTATTAGCATGTGCAGTGTGCACTGACTTTTTACCCAATCCGCGGAGATTGGGTAAAATGTCCGCGCGCAGGCTATGCGGAATGGAATGAATGCAGTTATGAATCTATTCAAATAATCTGCCCACTTTTAACAGATTTTGAATCGGAGTGCGAGTGATTAGATTTTGCTCAAAAGTGCCCTCAAAGTGCAGGAAATGCCATTTCAGAGGCCCTAGATTAAAAAATTTCCCGGGGAACCATGCCCCCGAACCCCCCTAGAAATGCGGTCACTAAATCGGAAAGGGCCCCCGATGTAATAAACCCCACGGACCCCCAGATGCCTAGTTGCGCCACTGAAGTTGCAGATATGATCTATATCAAGAGCTCAGAATCATTTTCTAAATACTAGAACTTGATGAACGTCTGCCAAACGTCTGTTACATCACACCAAACTCGCAAATTAACGTACCGCCATTCTAACTCGCTCAACCCCATTTCTACACCACATAATCAAAAATTACCATAATTTGTCTTTTATACCTAAATTGTCTTTTCTTTAATCTTCAAATATATATTTTCATGGAACAGTTATTCTAATGACCACATCAATTATAGAGAATTACAAAAATCTGTTTTGGTTAACTTTCACTTTCGAAGTTAGAGTGTGGAAAGTCACGAAAACCATTGAGCTGAACTTCACACTTCCTCCCTTTAACATTCACGAACTTTCCGAACCATTTCATTGCCTTTTTAAGGCAATATTATTTGATTCTCATGTTCATGATTGAACGACTGTTGGCAAGAAATTGTTTTGTTTATGTATTCGTCGTTCTGAGAAATAGTGTACTTTACTGAGAAATGGCTGTTTATTCTTGGAATCTTCACACATATAAAGAGAGATTAAATTGAACACATTCCATGCATGTAATTAATACATTTAAACCATTCAGATAATGTTACTGGTTAAATAACGAAACTACAGTAAACTATATATTATATATAGTTTTTGTACTCATTCATCGTTGGATCCTGCTGGTTTTAATTCCTAAAGTCGATGTTACATGATGTATAATGATTTGTGAAACTGTGTCGCAAAGCTATTGAATGCGTGACAGATTTCAAAACAGATTGCAACGTGTAACGTACGCCTCCTCGTTTTATGAACCTGTGCCACTTTCCATTGCAAGACAGGCTTTACAAACAGTTGCGCGAAGTTGAAGTGCATCCTACTTTGGCGAAACCTCTCTCGCAATGCAAAGCGACACAGGTTCGTAAACAAGGGACTGAAGGGAGTGTTACAACTAGTACTCGCCGAGTCTGACCACTGCCGGGTTCCAACTGCCGACTAAAATCTCTTGTCAGCCGATTATAGAACAAATAAAGCAATTCTTGTATAGCCTATATATACAAAGTAGATATACCAATTCGAAGAAAAGACTCTGTCACTGAACCTTCCTCAAAAAGAAAGCATCGATTTGTATTTGCACGAACGCTTCGTGTTCGTAAATGGCGCACCTACTGTACTTGTACTTATAGTAAGACTAATAAAAGAACCGATTACACGAGGCGAGTTGGCCCGGATAACCAGACTTATACTGACACGTTTGATTAGTATCGTACTGTAGTATCGTATTGTATTAGAATCGCATAAACTAAATTTGCAAAGAAGAATTGGTTTAGTTTGGATGCCTGAATCCTGTAATATTGACTCAAATCTAACTTGCGGTCAAGAAAAGAATTTCCTGACATGAGCTAGCAGCCTAGCAATAAACTGGGACAGTACGGGTCTAATGTGTGTGAAACAAATGCCTGCTACCTTCTGTTCAGGACATTTGAAACTGTTATGTTTTATATATTAATTACAGGATTAAACCGTGGTCGGGTATGATATATATAGACAAGTTTTTTCAGCTTAGGGTTATTGAAGCTTCTTCAATCCTTGCTATATATAATATACAGTATATATATCGTAATGTAACACTGAGAATAATTCGAAGATCTAGACGGGACTCAAACTCACAAACAATATACTTCTCGTTCCGAAGCCATTATAGTTAAGAGAAGTAATATATAACAGAAGTTTGGTAGACGTTCGTCAAGCTGGAATACTCGGAAAATGTTTCTGAACCAAAGATAGGAATGGAAGTTTGTTGGGTTGCATGCAACCTTCTGACTATAATGACTAGTTAGACACTGCAACCATTGAGCAATTGTTGTTCTGAGGTTTGAATCGAAAGCTAAGAATACAAAATCAGCCATATACATATATAAATTATGTGCTTCCTAAGTGGTAGCGTAGGTAAGTGACGAGCATAAGTCTAAAATGCTACCTTGTAACATATGTTTGGCAGACGTTCGTCATGCTCGGATATTCACAAAATCTTTCTGAGCCCAAACAAGGATCCAACCGGTAAAAGGCTCCTGATAACAGTTAGACGCTCTAACCATCGACCTACTGCCATATTGACTATTAGAGCTTGGATGGAAAGCTGAAATTGCATCAGATTCAGTCATATGTGTGTTTCCCAAACGGAAGCATTTGTATATATGAAAGTAAGTGGTACGCTTGTATACTTGGAACCTTCTAATGACCGGTTAGATGTACAAGGACAAATATCGTCAACAAAGATCAACACTTCTTACCTTGAAAATTAACGGCAACTTTGAATTGAAATGCCCAGCACAAACAGTCAAATTCTCGGAGTCGGGATCGGTGAACACTAATACAACTGGCCACGAACTCTTCAATTTATAGCCTCGCAGCAGAGCACGCACGTGGCCTTACGTAAGGGAAATTCCCATGCATATGTTATTCGTGGTGAGCTGGCCATATATGGAGACTTTTCTTTGTGTTTCTTGGAAAACCATCAGTTTCTTTTTAAAATAGAATCCGGTCTAGAGTAGTTTGAATGTCAAAAATAAAACACTAGTGATGCAGAAAACATGTTCATGTAGAACGTCAAATCATGCACCACGTGTACCAAAGTAAAAGTAAAAAATATAGAATTTATATGAAACGAGGGAAAGGCCCTGAATATTTTGTCAGAGAGATCCACATCGATCCAGATCTTCGTTCCCTGAAGATCGCGTAAGCGTGAAACTCTGAGTAGCGACTCAGCATTAAAAGTTAAATTATACTTCGCTCTGCCTATAATGATATTGAGCACTCTTATACCTTACGCCAATCTAGTGATCTTTATGCTACACGCTATTTTTGGTATATATATATATATACCCAGCAAGGGAAAGTCCCTGCACATTTTGTCAGAGAGATCCACGTGGTACCAAACATTGTTCCACTACTAGGAGACGTTTATATATGGAGACGTTTATTTGATGAATGACGAATCAAAAGTAAGGGGGCGCTTACAGTACATGGACCGGGCTAGCTCGGTTAACCGGGCCAGCCCGGTCCATGTAATCGCCCTTAAAAGTCAAAAATATTGAATTTATGTATAGAGCAAGGGAAAGTCCCTGCATATTTTGTCAGAGAGATCCACGTTCCACGTGGTACCAAACACTGGTTTCTCTACTGGGTTCAGTCCCTATACGGAGAACTTTATTTCATGAATGACGAATCAAAAGTTAAAAGTAATTAAAAATATATAGAATCTTCTATAAAGCAAGGGAAAGTCCCTGCATATTTTGTCAGAGAGATTCATGCACATGCTACCAAACACTTATTCCACTACTGCATGTACTCCATATATGGATATAGTTATTAAATGAATGAGGAATCAAAAGTGAAAGTTCAAAATATAGAATTTATATGAAGCAAGGAAAAGTCCCTGCATATTTTGTCAGAGAGATCCACGTTCCACGTGGTACCAAACACTGGTTTCTCTACTGGGTTCAGTCCATATACGGAGAACTTTATTTCATGAATGACGAATCAAAAGTTAAAAGTAATTAAAAATATATAGAATCTTCTATAAAGCAAGGGAAAGTCCTTGCATATTTTGTCAGAGAGATTCATGCACATGCTACCAAACACTTATTCCACTACTGCATGTACTCCATATATGGATATAGTTATTAAATGAATGAGGAATCAAAAGTGAAAGTTCAAAATATAGAATTTATATGAAGCAAGGAAAAGTCCCTGCATATTTTGTCAGAGAGATACACGTGGTACCAAACACATATTCCTATACACAGTTAAGTCCAACAAAGGAAACCGTTAGCAGATGCCTACGGAAGATAAGGTGTGTTTATCGAAGTGGTTAGGGTGAAAAGATGACTGCAGTGTTTGCAGATAGTTCAAATGGATGCACGGTGAACGGTAACAGACGGCACGGATAGAAAAACTAGTGTTAAGTGTTTGGGGATGTACAGATAGATTCAATTGTTACAATCAGATTTCGGATGGTAACAGATGGTTACAAACACAGAAGGTGTAGTCCCTTGGCAGAAGGTACAGTTGGTATACAGTGGGTACATCTGTATACAGACGGTACGGATGGCAGACAGTGGTACAGATGGCAAAGTTAGTGCAAAATCCTAAATTCTTAGCAAGAATAAGATTTCTTATTTTAAGCAAATCATTGCTTGAAATAAGAATTTTAGCAAAATTTTACTAGGTAAGAACTGCCAATTCTTGAATTGAGAACAAATTATCTAAACAAGATCATGCACTTCTTAAATTAAGCAAAGTTTTACTTGACTAGAATTAACATTATGACTGCTATAATTTTAATATAAAAGTTAAATAGCATGCAATTGTTGTCTAAGAACAATTGTTGTTTTAATTCGATATACTATTCGAATTATTTTGGTCATTCTCATTTTAAGCAATCTATTTCTCAAAATAAGAAATCCAATAAATTTAAGAATTACTAATTCTTAAATTAAGGAAAAATATTCTCAACAAGAATTTGTATTCTTAAATTAAGAATATTAATACTTGTTCTATGTATAATGTCCGCATTTATACCGATGCTTGCACTGATGAAAATTACTTTGATACATGTACACACAAAAGTTAATTGTTAAAGTGTGTAATAGAGAGATTTTGAAGACAAATCCCTGGTGGAAAACCTGGGCAGGATCCTACAGGATCCTGTAGGATCCTGTAGGATCTTGTTTAGGAACAGGATCCTGTTCAGGATCTTACACAAAAACAGGATCCTGTTTATGATCCTAAATAGGAATTTAATTCTCTTCAGGATCCTACAGAAAAACAGGATCCTGTTCAGAATCTTATGCAGGAACAGGATCCTGTTTATGATCCTAAACAGGAATATACTTCTCTTCAGGATCCTACAGAAAAATAGGATCCTGTTCAGGATCCTGAACAAGAAATAGGTGTCTTGTTCAGGATCCTACAGAAAAAACAGGATCCTGAACAGGAATCAGATTTCTCTTCAGGAGGTTAAGTAGGAACAGGATCCAGTGTAGGATCGTATACAGAAACAGAATTATTTTCAGGATCCTGGACAGGATCAATTCCTGTTCAGGATCTTGTACAGGATGTTATAGAATCCTACACAGGATTTCTTTCAGGATCTTGTACAGGATCTTATAGGATCCTAGACAGGATCTTGTACATGATCTTATAGGATCCTACACAGGATCTTGTAGGATCCTGTAGGATCTTACAGGATCCTACAGGATCTTGTACAAGATCCTGTAGGATCCTGTACAAGATCCTATTTAGGATCTTGAGTAGGTTCCTGAACAGGATCCTGAATAGGATCCTGGTAGGATCTTATTTAGGATCCTGGCTGAAATTTCCACCAGGGATTGTACAAAATGATTAGCAAGGCTTTGAAAGCTTTTCAAAAACAGAGTAAATGACCCAAAACTAAAAATAACTAAACATGCAATCAATCTTCTAACAATCCACTATATGCTGCTTGCAATTTTTAAATATTTATTGTACCTAAAGAGGTAGCTATTAATATATACAAAAGCAAGTTATAAATATGTACAGTAGTTACAGTATTATCAATTAAGTGTTTTATATATCTGTGCAAAATACATACACTTATTGAGATTTACATTTCTATAAATATTGATCAGTCCCTTGCATGTTTTATAGTTCAATTATTGATTGGACTAGTACCCTGTACATATTCACGTATAACATCAACAATTTCATACTTAGGAGATACAAAACAGTTTTCCTGCATATCACTTTTTGCATGAAAAACATTGAAGTTCACTAAATTCTCATAAGGAACAACACAGACCACATCAGGTATGACCTTCTTAACTAAGTACGCCTGGTGCAAGTAGTCCAAGCAAAATGTGTCAAAAGCACAAACTTCGAAATAAACAAAGTCACTTATTAACCAAATCTGCCTTAGCTGTCCAAATACTGGAAGAGGTGGGTCATTGCATACACTAATAGCAATCACTGCATCTTTGCAAAATTTCGTACCATTTAATACAATCCAGCTCACCTTGTGCACCTTTTCCAGTTGTATGCCAGGTAATAAACCAGATTCATTAAATGTTTGCTGTAGAGCACATAGTTCCTCCCCACTGGCAACACGAACTACTCCACACTTCTTCTCTGTTGCAAACAATGGATGTGAGCTAGGACTTTCTTCCACATCTCCAAAATTTGAACATTCAAGGAACTGGTGTCTTTTTGCCAAAGACAGAGGCAGATTTTTAAAATTCTGCTTTCTTGCTAATTCCTTAAAATACTTATGAGCAGATTCAAAGTTAAAACACGATGAACGAATCAGGGGGCCCAAATGTTTTATCATTCCAGGAATATGCAGCATGTAATGCTGCTTAGGAATAATATTCGTATCTGGAAACAATTCGAAATTTGTTGAGATGTTCCTTTATCAACAGCTTCAAATATTGGATGCTCTCTAGCCGGATAACAGGTGCGAACACAAGTTGAACAATTTCTATAAGCTCAACTAAAAATGTGTAATGGTCATCATTTGTGTTAACCATAGGGCACAGAATGTAGGGCAAGATACGAAGGAATAATCTTGCTTGGGCTGCATTATACTTTAGCTTGTACCTTTCTTCTCCACTGAAAACTGCTTCTCTGAGAGGCCCTGGTTTATCACTCATCTCTGAATATCCATAGTTGTGATTAAGGATAGCATTATTTAGGCGTTGAAGGGTAATGGCTCTACTTTCAATAAAATAAAGTAGAACGAGTCGGATTTCGTATTGCACCACACCCTCCAACAGAGTGTGCATAATATCCTGTGGCAACTGCTTTGTGACATCAAATTCAGGAAGTTGACATAAGGCACTTCGTTTGTTGACACCATAAGTGGTCTGCAAATCACTTCGGACAACATCAGTTGGGGCTTGCTCAATCGCAGTACATTCTTGGTTGTAGAGATCTATGGTGCGTTGTGTAAAAGCTTCCTCGACAAAGTCTTCTTGCATTTTGTCAAAGTTGCAATAACACGATCTGCATTTTTGGAATGCAACACCAACACCTTCTTTAAAATCACCCCAAAGATGCTGACCTAATGTGTCCCCAGCACAAATTACAACTTTCCCAAAAACCATTTCTTCAGCACCATTCACAACCATAGGAACTCCATGGTAAAGTTGAATAATGTCTTTGATGGCAGGCTGCAAGATGGATTCAATCCCATACTTCTTTACCAGCTTTGCATTTGCTATTGCCAACAGCCTAACCGCACAATGCTTTGACCTAAATTTTGGATTTAAATTGGCCAAAGTATAATAAAACATATCCACTTTGTGTGGACCAGCATTGCTACCAAGAGGATTGCATACTTCCAACTCATCGTGATAAAGAACCAACACCAGAGCATTCTTATGGCTTTGAAAATATTCATCACTTCGATATACATCCCCATCACAAATATCATAAAATAACCCTTGCTCACACTGTGTGGGCTCTTTCAAAACAATGCCAGCAATTCTTTTATTACTCAAGACTTGCCTGAGGCTTTCTAGAATAGGGATGTATATGAAGGACTCATTTTTCTCACTAATAACTCTCTTTGGGCCTTTTTTCTTTCTCACCAATTTCTTGCCAAGGCATATTTCAGTATAGTCCACATAATTAAAGTCATCTTTAATATAAGTGGCATGTAAGGGCTCCGTCTCTATACCACAGAATGGATTTGCTACCTGGCTAAAGAGACTTGTTGTCAACTGTGCATGACTCCAAAGATGTAATCAGTTGGTGTTTCACTGAGGCTAACACTTGGTTTACCAAACATGTTGTGCTTTCAATGACTGTATTCATGGATGTCTGTATTAAAGAAAAACAATCTTTATTTAAAATAATTTATTATTAAAAATGGAATGGTTTATTATTGGCTTCCTTAACCCTTCTCTGCTCAAAGGTTTTCTTATTTTTAAAAAAATATTTCTTTCTTTATTATTCCACCATTGTAGATACCAAACTTATTCATACGGTGCAAAATTTGCAAACAATTTTCCCCAGTAAGCATGGGAAGGTGAAGAAGTCTGTGAACATTATTGGCATCTTAGAGGTCAGTTGAAGAGTTTTCAAATATTACATTTGATATTCACTTTAGCATGAAAATAGTTTTTTTATCTTTATAGAAGTAAATCCCAACCTTTATAATAATCATTCCACATCATATATTTAATAGATAAGCTATCATTTTGTTTGTTAGTTAGCTCTTCATGAATTATTAGGTATTTTTATATAATATATACTATATTACCAAAACCAATGATCTGCAGCATGGGTCAAGAAAAATATGTTAATGAACATTAACGAATCCATCTGCATTCCTTAGCCTTTAAAATTGACACAGTGAGATCACTGAAATATGATTGGTCCATTTGCCACTTTTGAATTCTCCAACTAAAAGGGTTTAGGAATGCAGATGGAGTTGTCAGTGGTTCGGGTGGAAGTCATGACATGATTTTTTCGCCTGTTGCGCATCATCGATAATGTATGCAATAGGGTATCAATATATAGTAAGTGTTACATGCTGTATAGACTTTAAGGGGTATATACTGTATTAAAGCAAATTTGTGTTGGTTGTCGTTGTTGTTTGGTCAGTTAGTGATCCTGAAAGGAGCAGACTGTCAAAATATCTATTTTTCTTGCTATTAATGATTTTGGACAAGCTGTTAGTTATAAACTTGAAATCTTGTTTTCTCTTTTTAGGAGCACGATGATCCTGAAGATTGGTGCAAGCAAAGCAAGGGGGATTTGCCATGCATTTTGATTAGCAAAAATGAAGTGCTTCTCTTAGTTGGGAAGAAAATAGTTTGTAATGCTGAGCCGAAAAAGCTGAGTGGACTTATCCTGGCCTTTCTTGGTATGTTTTATTTATTGGATGTTGACTACCCAGCAGCACACGAAATTGGGCTTACAATGCTGCATTTCCTCTTTTTCGATGATAAGTCTACACCAGCTGACATGAATGCCCAGTTCAATACAACATTGGCTGATTAAATGAAGTACAAGAAGGCGAATGAGTATTAAAAAAAAACTCTACATTTTTCTATTATGTAATGTATAATGCATGCCACATTTTCTTTAGACATATTACCAATGTCGTTCCCAGAGCCCATGTTCCCCACCTGGGAAACGAGAGACTCTGGGATAATCCGTTTCACATCAATATTTCATTGGCTGATGAATATGATTACTCTTCTTCCGATAACAAGAATCCTGTGATGGGGTGAATGGATTATCCCAGAGCCTCTCGTTTCCCGGGTGGGGAATGTGGGCTCTGGGAACGAGATTGACATATTACTTGATTGTATATTTAAATTACATAATTAGTGCATGGATATATACTTTGTTGGATTGTAACATGACTTGATCATATATTTGACTTATACTTTAGTAAATATTTTAATTTTGGATTGTAGCGGTTTTTAGAGAAATCTGGGTTAAGTGAATCATGTTATGTATATGTATAAATATATTTTAATCTTATTCTTAAGAAGTCTTAAGTTGATGCGTATATTTTATATATAATATTTTTAGTAAGTATAGAGATATTCTTGGTATGAACGCTTGATTTAATATATCTTTTGTTAAGTAAAAATATTCTTGGTAAGAATTCTTGATTCAAGTGTATTTTTACCTAACAAGTAAAAGTTTTCTAACTATACGGAATAGTAACTTTTTACTTGTTTTAAGTAATGTTTTTCTCAAAACAAGTAATAATTTTCTTAAAACAAGAAAATATTTATTTAATCAAGTATTTTTCTACTTAAAATAAGAATAAAAAATTCTTGTTTTAAGTATTATTTTACTTGATAAGCAAAATATTCTTGGTTAGAATTATCAGTAAGTAAAACTTTTCTAACTATGCGGAATAGTAAGAATTTACTTGTTTTAAGTAATATTGGACTTGAAATAAGTATTTTTTTTTCTTGAAATAAGAATTAGGATTTTGCAGTGTAGTGTCGGCAGATGATGCAAACAGTACATTTGCTGATAACAAGTGGTTACGACGCTACGGATGGCAAAGTTAGTGTAGTATTTGGAGAAAGTACAGGTGGTACAGATAAGTGCATTGCACCTGTACAACAGACGGTTACGGACGGTAAGCATGGTAAAGTTAGTGTGGTGTTTGGAGAAAGTACAGGTGGTACAGATAAGTGCATTGGCACCTGTATAACAGACGGTTACGGACGGTAGGCATGGCAAAGTTAGTATGGTGTTTGGAGAAAGTACAGTGGTACAGATAAGTGCATTGGCACCTGTACAACAGACGGTTACGGACGGTAAGCATGATAAAGTTAGTGTGGTGTTTGGAGAAAGTACAGGTGGTACAGATAAGTGCATTGGTACCTGTATAACAGACGGTTACGGACGGTAGGCATGGCAAAGTTAGTATGGTGTTTGGAGAAAGTACAGTGGTACAGATAAATGCATTGGCACCTGTGCAACAGACGGTTACGGACGGTAAGCATGATAAAGTTAGTGTGGTGTTTGGAGAAAGTACAGGTGGTACAGATAAGTGCATTGACACCTGTACAACAGACGGTTACGGACGGTAAGCATGGCAAAGTTAGTATATGGTGTTTGGAGAAAGTACAGGTGGTACAAATAAGTGCATTGGCACCTGTACAACAGACGGTTGCGGACGGTAAGCATGGTAAAATTAGTGTAGTGTTTGGAGAAAGTACAGGTGGTACAGATAAGTGCATTGGCACCTGTACAACAGACGGTTACGGACGGTAAGCATGGTAAAGTTAGTGTGGTGTTGGCAGATGGTGCAGGTGTAATACATCAGCATACTAAAGTTACCAGTAGGTTATATTAAAGGCTTGTATATTGCGACAGAACAGAGAAAAGATACTATCTGTTCGATTTTGGTGTTTTCTCTTTCAAACGCGCGATTGTGACCTTTGTAGCTTTTTTCTACAATTTTCCACAGATTCTAACAGAAACAACACATTCTATATTTGAATATCAATTAAAAGCAGAGCTGCCAACTCACCCATCTTCAGGTCTCCCGACGGCCACTCTTCACTTCTCTCCTTTGTTCCTTTCAAAAGAATGAAGATTATGCTAAATGTTGACCAGGCTAAAGGATGGAAGAAGAATATGATGCTTACAGAAAGAACATGATGGATGAAGAAGGAATGATGGATGAAGAAAAAATGAGAAATGAGAAAAAAATGATGAGAGATGAAAGAAAAAAATGTGAGATGGAAGAAGCATGTCATAAATGCAGAAAGAATGAGATGTGAAAGAACAATGCGGTCAGTGAAGGAAGAATGAGGAATAAAAGGAGAATGTGATGGATGAATAAGAAAAGTGATAGTTGAAAGAAAGTTGAAGAGATGAAAAAAGAATGTGGTGGTGGATGAAGGAAAACCAAAATATCAAGAAAAAATGTGATGGAATAAATAAAAAAGGGGAATGAACGGAGCATGTGATGAATAAAGAAAGAATAAGGAATGAAGAAAGAACGTGATGGATGAATGAATAATAAAGCATAATGTGATAGACGAAAGAATACGATGGATAAAAGAAGAATGAGGTATGAATTAAGAATTAATGTGGGATGGAAGAAAGCAGTGCCGTAAACGTTACATAATTTTTTTAACCAGTTACATCGTTAGAAAAGTAACTAGTTACTGATAAAAGTTGTAATGAAAAGAACGTAACTATAGTTACAGTTACAAAGTAACTCCAAAACTTTTGTAACTACTCTAGTTATAAAGTTACATTCCTTTGTCCCTGTTACTAGAATCAACAAATAAATTAATGGTTTTTAGATGCCAGTACCATAATTATGTTTTTACAGCTAAATATAGTTGTCACTAAACAGGAATATATCACAACCATTTTTATCAAGAAAGAATGACATCATCAACTGAATATCAGTAACTATAGTCACATTTTAAACCAAATGTTGTAATTAGTTATAGTTCTTCAAAAAAGTAACTAATTACAGCTACTTCTTCAGAAAAAGTAACTAGTTACAGTTACCTCTTCAAAAGTAACTAGTTACAGTTACTTCTTCAAAAAAGTAACTAGTTACAGTTACTTCTACAGAAAAGTAACTAGTTACAGTTACTTCTTCAAAAAGTAACTAGTTACAGTTACTTCTTCAAAAAAGTAACTAGTTACAGTTACTTCTTCAAAAAGTAACTAGTTACAGTTACTTCTTCAAAAAAGTAACTGGTTACAGTTACTTCTTCAAAAAGTAACTAGTTAGAGTTATTTCTTCAGAAAAAGTAACTATAGTTACAGTTACTTCTTCAGAAAAGTAACTAGTTACAGTTACTTCTTCAGAAAAAGTAACTAGTTACAGTTACTTCTTCAGAAAAAGTAACTAGTTACAGTTACTTCTTCAGAAAAAGTAACTAGTTACAGTTACTTCTTCAAAAAGTAACAAGTTACAGTTACTTCTTCAGAAAAAGTAACTAGTTACAGTTACTTCTTCAAAAAGTAACTAGTTACAGTTACTTCTTCAAAAAGTAACTAGTTACAGTTACTTCTTCAAAAAGTAACAAGTTACAGTTACTTCTTCAGAAAAAGTAACTAGTTACAGTTACTTCTTCAGAAAAAGTAACTAGTTACAGTTACTTCTTCAGAAAAAGTAACTAGTTACAGTTATTTCTTCAGAAAGTAACTAGTTACAGTTACTTCTTCAAAAAGTAACTAGTTACAGTTACTTCTTCAAAAAAGTAACTAGTTACAGTTACTTCTTCAGAAAAAGTAACTAGTTACAGTTACTTCTTCAGAAAAGTAGCTAGTTACAGTTACTTCTTCAAAAAGTAACTAGTTACAGTTCCTTCTTCAGAAAAAGTAACTAGTTACAGTTACTTCTTCAGAAAAAGTAACTAGTTACAGTTACTTCTTCAGAAAAAGTAAGTAGTTACAGTTACTTCTTCAGAAAAAGTAATTAGTTACAGTTACTTCTTCAAAAAGTAACTAGTTACAGTTAGTCCCTCAAAAAAGTAACTAGTTACAGTTACTTCTTCAGAAAAAGTAACTAGTTACAGTTACTTCTTCAGAAAAAGTAATTAGTTACAGTTACTTCTTCAAAAAGTAACTAGTTACAGTTAGTCCCTCAAAAAAGTAACTAGTTAGAGTTACTTCTTCAAAAAGTAACTAGTTGCACTTACTTCTTCAAAAACGTAAGTAGTTACAGTTACTTCTTCAAAAAGTAACTAGTTACAGTTACTTCAGAAAGAGTAACTAGTTACAGTTACTTCTTCAAAAAAGTAACTAGTCACAGTTATTTCTTCAAAAAGTAACCAGTTACAGTTACTTCTTCAAAAAGTAACTAGTTACAGTTACTTCTTCAAAAAAGTAACTAGTTACAGTTACTTCTTCAAAAAAGTAACTAGTTACAGTTACTTCTTCAGAAAAAGTAACTAGTTACAGTCCTGCCCAGAATCGTTCTGGCCCTTCGAGTGTTCCTGGGATCTAGCACCGTAAACAACATTGAGCAACATTACAAAAGCATAAGGATGTTTGCGAAGATTTTACCAGTTGAAAGATCTTGGCGATCGAAAGAAGGAAATTATAGAGTATATTCCAATTGGAGCTCGGAATGCAAAATTAAGTGTTTAACTTTCAACTTTTGGCTAAGATAAGCTAGTGATAAGAAAGCTAGGTTAGTGAAACTTCGCCGATCCGATCCAAGCTGAGCGGGCTTGTGTTATTTTATGCAGATGGAAATAGTAAATGTCGGAAAACATAATATCGCAACTCATCCTCAACAAACAACCAAGCTGTAAAGTGAAAGTGTTTACGAATTTTGCTAGGGCTTAGGCCTAGATCACATCCGAAACGCTCAAACGCGTTAACCGAGGAAGGCCTAGAGACTAGGCTAGACGAAACGTATGGTTTACCGACAAAAACCAGGTAGGCTTATGTTTTTTAAGGTTTTAAATCCTAATTTCACGGACCGATTTGGTTTTAACGGCACGACCTATATCAATTTACCAACCATTTCCCCGAAAAGTCGGGGAGTGTCACACCTCCACACCCCCGATCGGTACACCACTGTGCATATAAAACTAAGGAATGAAAGTAGAATGTAATGGATGAGGTAAGAATGTGATGGACAAAGAAATAATGTGATGAATGAATGAGTGTGATGGATGAAGAAAGATGATGGATAAATAAATGTGATGGGTGAAGGAATAATGTATTGAATGAATGAATGAATGAATGAATGAATGAATGAATGAATGAATGAATGAATGAATGAATGAATGAATGAATGAATGAATGAATGAATGAATGAATGAATGAATGAATGAATGAATGAATGAATGAATGAATGAATGAATGAATGAATGAATGAATGAATGAATGAATGAATGAATGAATGAATCAATCAATCCATCAATGAAGGGAAAATGTGATAAATGAAAAATGAATGAGGAATGAAAGGAGACAAATGAAGGAAGAAAGAATATGATCGAAGAATATCATCAGAATGAAAAATGAATGAAAGAAGACGGATAAATGAAGAATGTAATAGATGAAGGAAGAATGTAATAGATGAAGAAAGAATGTAATAGATGAAGGAAGAATGTAATAGATGAAGGAAGAATGTAATAGATGAAGAAAGAATGTAATAGATGAAGGAAGAATGTAATAGATGAATGAAGAATGTAATAGATGAAGGACGAATGTAATAGATGAAGGAAGAATGTAATAGATGAAGGAAAATGTAATAGATGAATGAAGAATGTAACAGATGAAGGAAGAATGTAATAGATGAAGGAAGAATGTAATAGATGAAGGAAGAATGTAATAGATGAAGGAAGAATGTAATAGATGAAGAAAGAATGTAATAGATGAAGGAAGAATGTAATAGATGAATGAAGAATGTAATAGATGAAGGAAGAATGTAATAGATGAAGGAAGAATGTAATAGATGAAGAAAGAATGTAATAGATGAAGGAAGAATGTAATAGATGAATGAAGAATGTAATAGATGAAGGAAGAATAAAATAGATGAAGGAAGAATGTAATAGATGAAGGAAAATGTAATAGATGAATGAAGAATGTAACAGATGAAGGAAGAATGTAATAGATGAAGGAAGAATGTAATAGATGAAGGAAGAATGTAATAGATGAAGGAAGAATGTAATAGATGAAGAAAGAATGTAATAGATGAAGGAAGAATGTAATAGATGAATGAAGAATGTAATAGATGAAGGAAGAATGTAATAGATGAAGAAAGAATGTAATAGATGAAGGAAGAATGTAACAGATGAAGGAAGAATGTAACAGATGAAGGAAGAATGTAATAGATGAAGGAAGAATGTAATAGATGAAGGAAGAATATAATAGATGAAGGAAGAATGTAACAGATGAAGGAAGAATGTAACAGATGAAGGAAGAATGTAACAGATGAAGGAAGAATGTAATAGATGAAGGAAGAATGTAACAGATGAAGGAAGAATGTAACAGATGAAGGAAGAATGTAACAGATGAAGGAAGAATGTAATAGATGTAATAGATGAAGGAAGAATGTCTGGCTATACAGTATATATATATATATATATATATATATATATATATATTTTAATTTTTTTTTGTGGGGAAATAGGACTATTTTTTTTATGTAATAAACAGAACAATACATGAATGCTTGAAAATATGAAATTTATTTCGTGTGTTGACCAAGATATTTCACTCGTTCATTTTGCTCACCTGTGAGTTATCCTAATCAACACTCAAAATAAATTTCATATTTCTGCGCATCCATGTGTTATCCTCTATATATAAATATACTATAGCCAGTAGCTACAACCCCTAATTTTCATTGGCCAGGTATTCTGAAGTTGTGCCATTACATGAAAATACCCAAGCTTTTTCTACTTTGCCATGCATTTTTATTTCTTTGTTATCAAATAAAGCAATATATCAAATACTTAAAGAAAGTCAAGAAACGACAAATAAAACCATTCAGAACTATTCTCCTAAGACTCAAAAGACAAAGATATTTCCAGCATGTTAGGTGAAATTATAATTGCAGATGATGAAAAACTTTTGTCAAATTCACCCAACATGGTGGCAAATAGAGATTATAAATAAAACTAGAGGGGGCAGAATTGGGTAGTAGGAAAAGTCTGGGACCGAGTAGTTTTTGCCCCCTAACTGATCACTGATCAAACCAATGACGAATAGGGGTGTAACTTTTCGTTGTTATTGTTTCCGTTTCAAGTTGCAACGGTTTGTTGATATTTTCTCACGGGCCACGGCAAACATAGAATACAAAATAAATGCGTTCAGCAGCCGTCATATCGAAGTGAACTACCCACTGACGTGAAACTACCCTTATCAGGCGACCTACGTTTGCTGATCATTCCAATTCCCACAATTAAGCCAAAGAAAAGTATATTCCAAGCAAACGCTGCGATCTGAAACGAACGATGACAAGTCTTGACAACGAAAAGTTACACCCCCAATTTTTTTATTATTTTTTTTCCTTCTGAGTACACGTATTACTAACTAACACAGCTTGTACAGCAAACAACTAACAATTATTACTAACATCAAGCTGCAATTTCTGAAACTAACTAACTAGTTATTCGCTAAACACTAAACACTTGAACGCAAATGGTAGTAAATACGTTCAAATTTAGTTTAATTTTGGGCTTACCGACAAGGGTTTTGGCTTTTAAAATGTTTGTCAACTCCCTGAGCCATAGCCTGCGTATTTTAGAGAAAGTCTAAAATTTAGACTTACGACTTTATACGAGCGAAGGCCTTCGTCAGAAACTTGTACTGTAGTTAAACTTGTCAGTTGTCACGCATTTCTCTGTGACGAAGGACTTTCCCCCGAAACTTTAGACTTTTTTAAAGATATTCTCATCTAAACCACTTCGGTTGTTTCAACTTACCTTCGCGTCGATTTAAGCGACATAAAAGCTCCAGTATTACCGTCAGGTAGTAAGTTAAGAAATAATGAATGTCTAAGAATTCTGTAATAACTCCAAAAGCCACGACTAAAGTGTTTAAGAAGCTTGTCCGCTATTTCTTCCCCCGCCATGTTTTCTTCTTCGGCCTTTTAAATTAAATTTCCCGGCAATCCCCGCCAACCAACTAGTCACCAGGCTCATACATCTGCATCGCGTAACACTCCAAGTGAAACTTGTCTCGCAAACCATTGCAGTTTCACGAAAAAACTGCACCGTGTAACACGCAACACTTTTAAACATGTAGACGCATTTACGCAGTGCGTACCTACGTTTAGAATTCGGGAAGCGAAAAATCGCGTACCATATTTATTCCAATAGACACCCTTGGCGTATATTGAAAACAGTTGAGTCTAAGACGGGTGTTTATTAGAGCATAGTCCCTAGAATTAAACTATGATTAGAGAAATATAGTGAGGTTTGATATACTGCCGAAACAGAGAACGTAGGAGTCTAACGTTTCGAGCGAAGGCCCATCATCTAAGAGAAACGTTTCTCTCTGACGAAGGGCCTTCGCTCGAAACATTAGATTCCTACGTTCTCTGTTTCAGCAGTATATTAAACCTTACTACATTTCGATTGTCGTTTCAACCGCCTACGCAGCACACAACTTTTATTTCACTGTTTATTAGAGAGAGGCATTCATTTCAAAATTTAATGTCATCTGCAAACTTGTCGCCGTTGGTGGCAAAAAGTTCCTCAAATAAGCCGTGAAAAGTTCGTGTAAACGGTCAATTCTTGAATAAACCGCGGCTTATTTTGGACTAGTTTCACCCCTTGACCTTATTTTAGTCGCGGCTTATTGATTCAACATGACCGTTTATGAGCTTTTCGCGACTTATTTAACTAACCCGCCCCTATTTAAGCCGCCGCTTATCTTTCCCCGTATAAAAGGCCCCAATGTCCTTGAAATGACAGGCCTATCGCATTCTTGCAGGACTGAAAGTTGAGAGTAGATTCAAAAAAGTGAATAAAGTGAACTTCAGATCCGTCAGCTGGAAAGTTAAGCACGCAAATTTTGAGTACAAACAATTCTCAGAAAGAAGCCTCGTCTTCTCAAAAGTTAATGCGAAAAACTAACCATTGTATATTTCTTTGGGTGTTGTTTTTTTGCGTAGGTTCCGTCCGGAACCCATTTAGTTCACTGGAGCGTGTTTACTGGAGAGAGTCGTTTATTAAATATAAGCGGGTTGAAACATCAACCGTTAGAACGTGTCTGCCGTTTGGAACCTGCTAGTCTCAACCTGATATCGCGATATAATGGAGTGTGACTAAGTCTCATTCTAGATGGCTGCTTGTTAAGTTATCTCATGTCATCCAACTCAAGCAAACCCCCTAGCCTAGTCGGAAACCAACTTCACCGTCTAACTTAAAAGCATCGGGAGATAATTATTGATATATTGACCAATAAGGAGTCGTTGCTGCATGTTTATCTGCTAATGCTACTACTCTAACCATATAGTGGAACAAACTCGAGGCAGTTATCTTGAATGATGTAAACTATTACATTAGTTGGTGAGTGGTGAGTTGAGTTAGCCTATATAAGCTAGGGCAAGGCGGTAAACTCGGTTTGCGACTAGAGTTATAGATGCACAAAAACGCTCGGGTTGTTCTAAGGCAAGTTTTTACAAGGCTGTTCTAAGAAGCAGTCAAGCGAATGTATTAGCACTGTCTGTTCCCAGTTTGTTAAAACAAGTCGGCAACAGGTTGTTGACAACTTGTAAAAAGGCTCATGACTCCAACGGACTTCTGACTTCCTACAAGGTTGACAACAAGCAGAAGCTTGTATCTGTATATATCACAATTCAACCACGCATCCAGGGCCATTAAAATACAAAATCAAACCATCTAATTTGTGCAATAACCTCTTGACCAATCAGAGGCTGAGATAGGCTAGCCTCCACCAGGGCCATTTGTTCCCGCCATCTTGGTCCAGTTCCCTACAAATGGCCCTGGGTACGAGGTTGATCACAATTTGTTAACAGGCTTGTTTCAGGCTTGTGACGAGCACAGACTGATTTTTACGCGTGTAGGTGACATCATAAATACTCTCCAAGGCAGCCATCTTGAATGAATCCTGGTTACACAGGGGAATCCCCCCAAAATAAGCCTAATATATTATCCTGCAAACCAGATCTACACCTTTCACAAACCTGTATTATGGATTAATTTTCTTAATTTGCTTACTAGAGGTCAAAACAGAAGTTAAAAGATACCGTTATGAGTAACTTCCAATGCATATTTCTAAAATGATATAGCACCAAGGACTATGATTTCAAGCAAGAAGACAAAAACAAATCCTTCACACAACAATATATATTATACAGAAATTATAATTTCGATACATGATTTAAAGGACAGAAAATAATATATTTGTACAAAATAATAAAATAGTACCATTAAAGTATGTATAAAGTGAGACTCATTGACATTTTTGTTGTTTTAAAGTGCTTATGAAATTAAATTTTTGTTTTTTATATTATTTGATATTTACGTCTTTGGAAAACACTTTATTTTTCAGTTCAAAGCTGATAGCTAGGGCCTTGAAACGTCAACACAATAACGCGGGCACAACAACTGTCACCTTGTGACGTCACAGGTATTGTTACTCGTCTGTCGACTTGAGAAATGCTACGGTTTGGCAAGTTTAAATATAAAAATAAAGCACTTTCTAAACACGTAAAAACAAAGTGAGCATATGTAGCAATACAAGCATCAAGAATTTCAGTTTCCGGCCCAATTATGATGCACTATGGGATAGAATCAAAGGTGAAGTGAGCACCAATTAAGTCAGTGCCATTGTTGTGGCTCATGAATATTCTTTGTCAACAATGGCACTGACTTAAGGTGGCTCTCTGAAGTTTTAATTTTCTCATGGCGTGTTACGTTCAGTCATAGTCTATGGTTATTGCTGTCTTTAAAATAACTATTACATAATTATTCTGTATACTGAACTGCAAAAGGAGAACCCAACTTACGAACTATTAGTTGAATAGTGCTAATATCTGCTGTTACCATGGTAATAATGGCGTTTGAAATCTGTCAAATATTCACGGTTTTCGTCTATTTAGACGTATATCTCCAGTTTTCTTCGGTCAAAATCTCTAAAAATTGTCATCTGGTCCGTTTCCTCCACATAAACACTACAGCAAAATATTAGGGAAGCTTGTCAAGCCAGATTTTTCGCTATAAACTTAATGGATTAAAAAAAGTTCTGTCTCATGAAAGTTTCTTAAAACTAAGTATGTTGTTTAAGTTTTTCCTATTCCTTCATGCACAAAATTTTAAAGAATTTTACCGAAGCAAATGTGTGATATTTGAGCATATGTAGCGCTCGGACGGCTGCTGACGTGACAGAATATCAACTCGACAAGATTGCTATTTACGCATGTGCCGACGTCATACTTGTTACCAGTCCCTTTTTGGAATTACTGTAGGGAGCCCACCTTAATTGGTGCTCACTTGACCTTTGATTCTATCCCATAGTGCATCATAATTGGGCGGAGGAGGGCCAGCCCTCTTGCTAAGGCTAGCCCTAGTAATTTACCTCATGTTTACATGAGCATTTTTGGTAGGGCTAGCCCTAGTAATTTACCTCGTGTTTACATGAGCGTTTTTGGTAGGGCTAGCCCTAGTAATTGACCTCGTGTTTACATGAGCGTTTTTGGTAGGGCTAGCCCTAGTAATTTACCTCGTGTTTACATGAGCATTTTTGGTAAGGCTAGCCCTAGTAATTTACCTCGTGTTTACATGAGCGTTTTTGGTAGGGCTAGCCCTAGTAATTTACCTCGTGTTTACATGAGCATTTTTGGTAAGGCTAGCCCTAGTAATTTACCTCGTGTTTACATGAGCGTTTTTGGTAGGGCTAGCCCTAGTAATTTACCTCCTGTTTACATGAGCGTTTTTGGTAGGGCTAGCCCTAGTAATTGACCTCGTGTTTACATGAGCATTTTTGGTAGGGCTAGCCCTAGTAATTTACCTCGTGTTTACATGAGCGTTTTTGGTAGGGCTAGCCCTAGTAATTTACCTCCTGTTTACATGAGCGTTTTTGGTAGGGCTAGCCCTAGTAATTGACCTCGTGTTTACATGAGCATTTTTGGTAGGGCTAGCCCTAGTAATTTACCTCGTGTTTACATCAGCGTTTTTGGTAGGGCTAGCCCTAGTAATTGACCTCGTGTTTACATGAGCTTATTTGGTAGGGCTAGCCCTAATAAGAGGGCTGGATTTTAACTCGCGTTGGCTTGTTTACCAACCTGTGCAACTTTACCACGAAGCTCGAAATAATGTTTTCGCAAACACGATTTTAATTTACAACAAACACATGAACAAACACAAATAAAAAATTTACCAAAAAATATTGGTAAAGACAAACTTTATCGTGTATACTGCACAAGTTTCGATTTGCTAGCCCTCCTAAAGCCGGTTTTCCATTAGGCGATTTTTTTCGCGCGAAGCGACTTTCTTTTCTTCGAATTCAATAGATTTCTGATTAGTTCCAGCTCAGCGCTCATGAGACAAAAGAAAAAGTCGCTTCGCGCGAAAAAAGTCGCCCTCTTGAGTGCGCTTACACGGGAAATTTCCAGCCCTCCTAGGCGAGATCTCGGGTTGTCAATAGCGAGATCTCGCCTAGGAGGGCTGCCCTCTTGTCATGTAAACGAAAACAAATTTTTACAAGAAATTACCACTGATCTCAAATAATAGACTCATTATACTGGATAGAGCATCCGGTGCTCGCTGTGAAGACGGAATAAATTAGTGGCGGCCATTTAAAGTGGGACCCACTTGGTTTTCATACAGCCACTTTTAAGTTCTCCCATAGCGACAGATACATGTTACAAAAATTTAGCTGGTTTTCGTTAAAAACCCGATCATTTAAAGCGAAAACCAGAGGCGAAAACTATGATTCAGCAACATTGTGGGTCCCACCGGATATGGTGGCCGCGAGATTTTTAGCCTCACTTCCGACTTCAATTTTTGCCACGCGCAAAACAATAGATGCTCTATCCAGTATAATGAGTCTATTATTTGAGATCAGTGGGAATTACGCTGAGATGCGGGATCTCCAGCGGCAAAGAGGGCTAACCCCAGATAAACACCTTCTTAGTACAATGCATTTACTAGTTTGCTTTGCTCTGAAGACGTCCTGAGTTAACTTCCTTCGAATTAAGTTTGGTTTGATAATTGTAAATTAAACAACTTGACGCCACATGTGCATAATGAGTTATCAGAGAAAGTTATATATCTTTGCTAACCAGGACGAAAGCTCAGCAACATAAAAGACTTTTCTTCACATGGTTGTACCGAAAATATATTTTAGTAACATTCAGATTTACAGGTAAATACTATAGGGACCTTAAGATCTAGGACGGCAACCTCAACGACGACGTCATTTAAACAAAAGAATTATATTTGCAAAACAACAACAATGAATAATTTTACTCCCTAGAGTAATGCCAACACCGTCCTCGTTCTCTATACAACGCCACTTAGAGCATTTTCACGTCTTCAGGACGACGTCAACTCACCAAAAGATGAGAACTGTTTTTTAGCAATACTGGGGCGTTTTGAAGGTCATTAAACTAGCTTCAAATATCAAATATAATAGTCAGTTAACCGTGACTTCTTTAAATTGTAAAATTATGTTGCTTTCTAGCCGCCGTCGTCGTCGTAACATCTTAAGGTCCCTAATGCCTATTCTATATTACGCGTTACACATGAATAAACAGTTGTGATTTTTAAAGACTTGATATGGAAACACAATCGGTTAAATGAAAACGGTTCTGTTTTTCGAGATGATATGATATATATTTTATTATACATATTTTTTTAAATTTTTTTTCTTAAAATCGCGAAGACGGCGTTCAAACTCATTTTAAAGTAATTTACTGTTGCCAATTCAACGAAACGTTTGTCTTGAAATCATGTAAACATTTCTCCGCTAAACAATGAATTTATTGAACCCGACATGACAGAATGTTATTACTGCGCAGCAAAGACACTATTTAATCGGGGAGGAGAAGCGAGAGTACGTCGCCCACGTAGCACCCCCACTACACAATAGTTTGACTCCAGATTATAATTGGTTGATACCCAAAGAACATTGCTAGTGGTGCTACATAGAGTATGGGGGTGGGTGGTCCTTACATTGACAAACTTAAAGTGCACATGAAACGAAAATTAAGTTTGTCTTATTTGAAAGAACACTTAAAATGATAGAGTAACATCTTTTGCAGTTTTTCGTTTCGTTGTTGAGATATTTCAGTTTGTTTGAAATGTAAATTAAACAACTTGACGTCACATGTGCATAATGAGTTATCAGAGAAGGTTATATATCTTTGCTATTATCAAACATAATCACTTGAAAATTCTACATGTTTGGCGTTGTGAGAGAAACACACGCACATACTTCCTTCGAATTAAGTTTGGTTTGATAATAGCAAAGATATATAACCTTCTCTGACAACTCATTATGCACATGTGACGTCAAGTTGTTTAATTTACATTTCAAACAAACTGAAATATCTCAATATCTCAACAACGAGGCAAGGAAACGAAAAACTGCAAAAGATGTTACTCTATCATTTTAAGTGTTCTTTCAAATAAGACAAACTTAATTTTCGTTTCATGTGCACTTTAAGTCTGTCAATGTAAGGACCCCCCCCCCCCCCCTCTATGTAGCAGGCCACTGACCCCACAATTTGTGAGTACGACTGACGTAGCAATGTTCTAATCTGGAGTCAAAACTATTGTGTAGTGGGGGTGCTACGTGGTCGACGTTTTCTCGCTCCTCCTGCAATTTCTTGATGACATTATACTCTAAACTTCACGAATCAATATTTATACTTAAGTATTTCTTACATACAAACGAAAAGTTCAATTTTAAAGAGTATGGGCAACAAAAACAAAAAATTTCAAAAGAAAACCAATGACATGAAGATACAATAATCTAGTGCGTTATTTAGACCCAAAGTATTCCAATAAAGCAACTTAATTTCACTTTTAAAGTTGCTAATCCGAATCAGTATCTGCCATCTTGGATACATTTTTGATATGCACGTGACATCACGAGCTGGGTAAAGCGAAAACTTTAGTTAGCCATACTTTCACATATATAAGTGTGAAACTCGTTTTTTGTAGATGATTTTCATTCTTGTTTAAACCACAAACTTTAAAAACATACCACAGAAATTCAACTGCCAGAAGAATAAGTTTAATCATGTTTGCCCAGCTTGTTGTAAGACCTTGCCTAATTAAGGCAAGATTTAGCGAGCGGCAAGATTTTCTTTTGTCGAGATTAGTGATGTTGTTTGGCACAAGAGCTGTTTTGTTTACTTGGATTACCATCGCAAGACAGTTTGTTAATCAGAAATTAAAAAATATGTACTTGTAATTTTTGTTGCTCTTACCCTTTAAAATCTTATGTAGAAAATAATTTTTTCCATTAACATACCCTTTGACAACATTTATATAATAATATTTCAATTCAAGCACCCTAAACCTAGCTAATTTCTATTAAAATATACTATACACTGATAATAAAATAGTGTCTAGAACTAAGTCCTACCTTAAACATAACTTAAGGTCGCCACATTAAAGACAAGTTATAATTTTAAGTTCTCACACAAACAAAACAGGGCCCATTTATACGAGAGCTAATCAGTGAACTCGATGTAAGTTAAAATCTGATACCTGGAACGCTAACGCGTAACCAAAAGGTGGGGCAAAAAAGTTCCAGGCCCTTGCGCGGTTTGCAGGTAGGATTCAGTCTCCCGCAAAATGTTTTTTTACACGGCCGCCCGTCTTGAGCGAACTGCTAAGGCTCGAAAAAAGGTTTGAAAAAATTATTTAACAGACTAAACGTGCATTTAATGGTTTCCCATTGTTGTGCAGTGCTGTTGTTGTTTAATTTACTGTATAGCAGTCCGAAACTATACAGTAAATTAAGCTAGGGATGAAAATAGGCTGAGAAAACAGACGTCCTTTTGCTGGCTAGGATGAAAACAGCCAGCTGAAAAGGTGAGAACAAGAGTGAGAAAGCTATTCTTGTAGGAGTCCGAAGACGTATTGATACTTGATATTTCATAATATACATCTAATGTCATTTTCTTATTTCTGCTCCTTTAATTCTTTGTTCCACTGTGTTAAACGGTCTTTTGTGACTAATGATATTTTATAAAAAAATATAAATATAAACAGAAATATAAACTGACAACTAGATTGTTTATTTTTCACGTTTACTCATGGCTAGTTGTTGTTTTCGATACGAATGCGGGATGCTTTTTTAAACAAAACGACAATGAAACTGGTACTAACGACATATTCTATACCAAGTTTGTGTTGAATTTTTTGTATCCTCTTCGGAGTAACGAAACCCTAATATATGGTTTATATTTATATAACGAAAAGTTTGATCTAATTTCTTGAATGACAAACTTCGTGTACGTTTTGTAAAGACAATGACCCTTACTATAGCAACAAATAAACAGTTACTGCATACTGATTAGTTCGGCAGCATAGCACAACCGATTAAAATTTATAATGTACGTTTTGTAAAGCGTGATAAAATGGTTCAATAATTAATTTTTCAAACCTTTTCGAGCCTTCGCGGTTCGCTCAAGACCGGCGGCCGTGTAAAAAAATCATTTTGTGGGAGACTGAAATCTACCTGCAAACCGCGCAAGGGCCTGGAACTTTTTGCCCCACGAATGACTGGACGTTAGCGTTCCAGGTATCAGATTTTAATTTACATCGAGTTCACTGGAGAAAATAAGTCGCGACTTAATTAAAGGAGCAGTGTCACAATTTGCGCATCTTCTTTGCGCACATAGAAATAACTCTAAATCGGACAAGAAACCAGAGAAAGGAATCAAATGATATTTACCTTCTACGGTATTCCAATGAAAGCAGATGGGCTGCGAAGTCGCTATCGCTTACATGAACTATATCCAGCTACGATTTTAGCATCTTTCCATCACTCAAATATAGTCAGTCATAAGTAAATACGTTTGTGCTGACTATTCCATGCTGTCTGTGAACTATTTGATCCCTCGTATTTTCTCTTTCGGCCTGAATTATCGCGTCTTCCACCATGCGCCTTGCCAAGTTCGGCCGCCATCGTGGATCAACAAACTTGAAAACCTACAGGCAGTAGTTTTTCAAGTCAGCGCGTGATTATTGCGTGGGCTTTGCGAGTGACACTGCTCCTTTATAAGACGCGTCCTATTTAAGTCGTGAACACACTTGTATTAGTCGAATAAATGGTCAATTTGTTCTTGACCCAAGTAATAAAACTCGTGACTAAAATAAGAACATGGTTGAAAGCTAGTCGCAACCCATTCACTCCCCCCCCTCCCCCCCCCCCCGCATGTAAATGCGGAGAGAAAACCAACTCTCTTCTAGAGCTAAACCTAAGGTTAGCTCTCCCCATACAAACACCCCTTAGGATAAACCTACTTCTAGGATAACCCTTGTGGGTTACCCTACCTCCGTGTTAAAAGGACGCTAAAACTGGATTTCCACTAGGCGCAAAATACCTAGTATTTCGAACTTTTTTCTTTTCTTTTGTGAGTTTTCGCGTACAAATCAATAGAAAAGTCGAGCTCGCGATATTTTACACTTAGTAAAAATCCAGCTTAAGACAAGAATTACATGCCAAATCTTCTACACGTTCTTCTATTGAAACACCTTAACGTCCTTTCCTCCACTTTACAATTATTAATAAATACCACAACTGAGTCCCTCGGATCTTGTCATTTTACTAAACGTTCACTTCAGGCGAGAAACTGAGTTGAGACTAAAAATAAAAAGGAAAATACTACTAGAAACAATGATCCACCGGAAATAAAATTGTTCTCATAAATAAACACATCTCAAAAACAGACACCTCTCAAAAACAGACACTTCTCAAAAATTGACACCTCTAAAAAACAAAGACCTCACAAAAACAGATACCTCTCATTAACAGACACTTCTCAAAAACAGACACCTCTCATAAACAAACACCTCTCATAAACAGACACTTCTCATAAACAAACACATCTCAAAAACAGACACCTCTCAAAAACAAACACCTCTCAAAAACAGACACCTCTCAAAAACAGACACCTCTCAAAAACAGACACATCTCAAAAACAGACACCTCTCAAAAACAGACACCTCTCAAAAACAAACACCTCTCAAAAACAAACACATCTCAAAAACAGACACCTCTCAAAAACAGACACCTCTCAAAACTAAACACCTCTCAAAAACAGACACCTCTCAAAAACAGACACCTCTCAAAAACAAACACCTCTCAAAAACAGACACCTCTCAAAAACAAACACCTCTCAAAAACAAACACATCTCAAAAACAGACACCTCTCAAAAACAGACACCTCTCAAAAATAAACACCTCTCAAAAACAGACACCTCTCAAAAACAAACACCTCTCAAAAACGAACACCTCTCAAAAACAAACACCTCTCAAAAACGAACACATCTCAAAAACAAACACCTCTCAAAAACAGACACCTCTCAAAAACAAACACCTCTCAAAAAACAAACACCTCTCAAAAACAGACACCTCTCAAAAACAAACACCTCTCAAAAACAAACACATCTCAAAAACAAACACCTCTCAAAGACAAACACCTCTCAAAAACAGACACCACTCAAGAACATACACCTCTCAAAAAACAAACACCTCTCAAAAAACAAACACCTCTCATAAACAAACACTTCTCATAAACAAACACAACTCAAAAACAGACACCTCACAAAAACAGACACCTCTCATAAACAGGTACCTCACAAAAACAAACACAACTCAAAAACATATACTTCTCAAAAACAGACACTTCTCAAAAATAGAGACCTCTCAAAAACAGACACCTCTCAAAACAGACACCTCTCAAAATCAGACACCTCTCAAAAACAGGCACCTGTCAATAACAAATAGACACCTCTTAATAACAAACAGACACCTCTCAAAAACAGGCACCTCTCAAAAACATATACCTCTCAAAAACAGACACCTCTCAAAAACAGACACCTCTTAAAAACAAACACCTCTCAAAAACAAACACCTCTCAAAAACAGACACCTCTCAAAAACAGACACCTCTTAAAAACAAATACCTCTCAAAAACAGACAACTCTCAAAAACAAAGACCTCTCAAAAACAGACACCTCTCAAAAACATATACCTCTCAAAAACAGACACCTCTCAAAAACAGACACCTCTCAAAAACATATACCTCTCAAAAACAGACAACTCTCAAAAACAAAGACCTCTCAAAAACAGACACCTCTCAAAAACATATACCTCTCAAAAACAGACACCTCTCAAAAACAAAGACCTCTCAAAAACAGACACCTCTTAAAAACAAAGACCTTTCAAAACAGACACTTCTCAAAAACAAAGACCTCTCAAAAACAGACACCTCGCAAAAACAAATACCTCTCAAAAACAGACACCTCTCAAAAACAGACACCTCTCAAGAACAGACACCTCTCAAAAACAGACACCTCTCAAAAACAGACACCTCTCAAAAACATATACCTCTCAAAAACAGACACCTCTCAAAAACAAAGACCTCTCAAAAACAAAGACCTCTCAAAAACAGACACCTCTTAAAAACATATACCTCTCAAAAACAGACACCTCTCAAAAACAAAGACCTCTCAAAAACAAACACCTCTCAAAAACAAACACCTTTTAAAAACAAACACATTTCAAAAACAGACATCTCTCGCCTACACATCTCTTGTCCAACGTTTTCAAAAAAGAATATCTAAATCTAATACTTACATTACTAGAAAATGTAACTTGAAAATTATCATCATTGTCGTCCATCTCGTTCAGAGACGTAAAGTGCACAGAATCGTCTCTTAACGTACGAAGTCGTTTTGAAGTCAGTGATCCTAACCGTAGCCATAATTTTTGTAAGGTCTTTGACTTCTGGCTTGGTCTATCATCAGTGAACTCCACCTCCACCTCCACCTCGTCTGTTTGTTGTTTGGCAAAGTTGATAAACACCTGAGTCAAGAATTGTACAGAACTTTGGTGTTTAGTCATTCACAGTGGATAAAGACCATTACTGCGGCCATTAACCTTATTACAACCACTATCAGTACTACATCTACTACAACTATAACTAGCACTATACACTATAAGTACCACTAATAGCATCACCAACATTAACCACCATCACCACTAACCGTACCACCACTACTAACCCTACCAGTTCCATCAACACTACTTCCATTATCACTACAACTGCCAATGCCACTGCCACTGCCAGTACGACTACCACTGCCACCACCATTTCCACAAGCACTACCACCACTATCGCTATTACTAATCATACCACTAATTCTACAACTACAACTACAACTACAACTGTGACAGTAATGTTAGCAAGTGCAGCAGCACCGTCAACAGCAGCACCAACAATATTACGGTGGCGTAACGGACAGTGTGAACATGATGGTTGATTATTTTCGTACTGACGATCGTAACGGTAGCCGTAGTGACAGTTGTATCACCACCACCCACATCACTACCACCACCACCACTGTTACCACCGCCCACACCACTACCACTACCAACCAATAGCACGAATACCACCATCACCACTACTAACACCAGAAACACCACCATCATCACCAACACCAACAAGTTAATGCGCACCATCTTACACAGATACTTACAGTTACAGTTACAAAGTAAAAGTATATGTAAATATTACAGACAACATGAAATAGCTTTCACGTCACAAACTTACATTATCTAAAGTGGTTTGGCTCACAGAGTAATCTTCAATCTCGAGTATATCAAAATGACTTTCTATACTCTCAAAAACTTCAGAAAGTTTCATAACACCAGATGGAAGATGATACTGCAACATATTGTGATGTTTTTCCTATAAAGGACAAAGTGAAGGTACATGTAATGTCACTTCATTTATCCTATAAGAGCTATGTTCGTATGTCATCCTATTGTCAGCAATTCCTAAAATTGCACAAAATCTTGCAATAACAATTTTATAGGGCACGCAGAGACAGCATATACCTCTGCCCGCTAACCATGAATGAATAAAATGCTTCATTGCACCCTACTAAAATTATGCAAAAATGTTTGCATAAAATAAGGATAATGAGCGCAATCAAACATTTCTTCTACACGGAGAATCTTGTGACACGAGCTGGCATAGGCACCTGTGTCTACTGGTCAGATTTTATTAATTTCTCATCCAAATTTTAGCCAAATTCAACCAAAATTGAAAGGTTTGGTCCTTGATCTATGGTTAATCTTTCCACAAACCTGGTGACAAACAGACGCACAGACAAACAGATAAACAGACAGACAAACAGAGGTAAAAACATAACTTTCTAGCGAAGGTAATCCCCGAGCCGGGCGACGGGCCGAAGGCCCGGAGCCCGGTGAGGGTGCTAATCTCGACACGCGTGGAGTCCATTTTACACGCGTGTAGTACACGCGAAATTACACGCAAGTGGGAAAGAAATTCTGCGAGATGTTTATATATATATATATATATATATGTTATCAAATCCACAACTTGCGCAGTTCGAATAGCAGGGTACTGGTAACTAATCCGTTAAATTATTCAAATTATTTAAATTTACGTCAGCAAATTATAATTTATAAGTTCGGTTGGATTACAAAATAGTTTTTCAACGATCATGACGAAAGAAATCTTTGCCAGAAAAAATGGTTTCAGCTAAAATGTACATTAATATTACTATGAAAAAAGACCAAGGAAAGAAGGCTAACAAGAGATGTGGCAGCGAGAAAAAGACAACAATAAATACGACTTAAAACCACTGGAAAAATCCTAAAAACTAATACGATAAAGACAGAAAACGATGCCGACCAAAACGTAACTGAAAGAAGGATGTGTCCTGAAACTGTTCAAAGCCGGTAAAGAATTTTGCTCTGGTGTATTCTACATAACTCGAGAGGGAACGATGAAGAAATTTTGAAACAAACGGCTTTTTAGATCATGAAGAGAACTGAATGATGCCTTGTCATATTTATGTGTCAACAACGAAAAAAGTAAGAAACCACGAACGAGAAAAACAATCCGAAAAGAGTATGGCAGTGTTTGTGGTCACAAAAGCAGAAGAAAGTTTAACGGGTAGGAGATTCGTATTTAACAGTTTAGCTGAGTTAAAACAGAAGAAATCTTGAAAATGAAAATTAATATAAATAATATATTGTCTAGAATTGTCTTTCAACGCCAGGACGTTGACATTGTGTGATTTGTGTCTTTTCTTGGCCACTGTTTATATATATTTTTGAATGAAGATTTGTCATTTGGTTCATCTCGTTTTTGTTTTTTTTTAATATTGACATTGCATGTCCTTTCGGTGTGTCAATACCATAGAAATAATACACGACTACAGATGAACCTTGCTAGCTAATTTTCTGGATGTTTTCTGATCTGTGTTCATTAATACAACAAAAACAGAACTTAGGGGAGGAGGGGCGGGGGGGTATGTGGAAAAGGGGGGTTAAAAATGCATATAAAGCGGGCGAGGGGTTGTTGTGTTCATGTATTTCTAGTAAAAACATAAAAAATATACTAGAAAACTGCAGAAGTGTATACGGATGGTCTAAATTAAAGCGAGATTGAAAGAGATTGCAAATGTGACATCCGGATTTCTGTTACCAGACAGCAATCAGGTTTAGGGGTGTTTCAACGAGGCCGGCCCGAACTCAGGCTGGACTGACTGTAGATCGTTTTCATTAGCAGTTCACGCCGGCCTAATCTTAGATCGCCTGCTAGACCGAACTGAAAATTTGAGGCTGGCCTAACTCCAGGCAGGCTTTCCATGTAAACAGAATCTAAGTCTAACTTCGTGCTAATGACCATAGGCGTAGAGTTTTGTTTTTGTCTAGGGGGGCTGAACAGGGCCTTTCTAAGAATTTTCTCGTGGGGGGCGTTTACAAAAAGGGGCTCTTCTAGGGGGGTCCGGGGATGTTCCCCCGGAAATTTTTGAAATTTAGAAGCATTCTGAAGGGTGATGTTTAAGAACACTGAAGGTCATGAAATGTCATAAAAACTAGTTAAAATACAACACCTTTCAACAATTTTTCAATGTTGTGTTTACTGGGTTGACTTATCACTGTATATGGGTGCTTTTGGTTAACAGGAATGAGGCTGTAACAGTTATTTTAGCCTAACGAGTAACCTATACTTTGTGAATGGTGATTGATGAGCCAGTTGCTGCAAAATTTCTGCGGGCTAAAGCCCCTCAGCCCCCCCCCCCCCATACTCTACGCCTATGCCAATGACGGCCATGAAAAAACCCAACTTTTTAACTCAGTACGTTGTTCTAAATGAGATTGGTGTCAAATCCAAATGAAACAAGACGCCTGCTTAGGCGTTCACTCGGGCTACTAATTTCTGCAAATATTGGCTATAGGCCTAAAATAGCGCTTCTTATACGAAGTACTTGGTTCCATGAAGCGATTTGGCTGTAAACAAGCTTATTAGCCGAAAAATTAAACGATCTTAATACTTTCAGTAGACTAGACAAACCACAAAACCTATAGTGCTGAATTCGGCAGATTCAAGCAAAGGTTCCGATATAGTATCATGTAAATCGTACCAACAGAAACTATTTAAACATGTTTTGAAAACACACTTCACAAATGAAATACGACACCTTCACGATAGGCGATTTGTAGACGACTATAAACATATCTAAACATATTTTTGCATTCGGTGCCTACCAGGCTGGACCAAGCAGAAAGGTGTTTAATACTAGGTAAACATGTATATGTTCTTTGATATTCTGTGGCTCTTTCTTGTATCTCTTCTAGTCCTCAAGTCACGTCAAGGCTTCGGCCTTTTAATAGATTCTGATGTCAATACGGCATTTTCTCGCGACTGTAATATACTCGTCTATTCTGTCTTCATGGACAAACCTTGTCAGCAACATTACTGATCCACTATTGATGAATTCACCAATACCGCGGAAATCAGCTCAACCCAACTATTAAACACTCGAAATCGTCAAGAAACACACCAACGCCAAGATGTTGCCGAAAAGAAGAACACGCTGTATACTCGCTTATGGCCGTCGCGGCCGCAAAGCTTTACCGGAAGTAAAATGTGCAAAAATGCAATTTTGTGACCCGAGAACTAAAAAAACCCCAGAAAAGCCGAAACCTAGACTCGTCCGACCACAGATCGCCCGAGTAATAAAGCCACGTGGAAGACAATTGACACGAATCTTGAAGCAATAGGGCAACCAAGCCTAACTATTATATTTTATATTTGAAGCTAGTTTAATGACTTCCAAAACGCCCCAGTATTGCTAAAATGATTGTAGTGTCAGTATTGAAGTCAATCTTAAGCAACAGTTCTCATCTTTTGGCCGTTGACGTCGTCCTGAAGACGTGAAAATGCTCTAAGTGGCGTTGTATAAAGAACGAGGACGGTGTTGAGATTGCTCTGGGACAAAAAAATATTCATTCTCTTTGTTTTGAAAAAATAATTCTTTTGTTTAGAGGACGTCGTCGTTGAGATTGACGTCGTAGATCTTAAAGTCCCTAATGATTCCCCGGCGGTCACGAGCTGTAAGGCAATTGACACAAATCTTGGAGTAACAGCAAAACCAAGCCTATATAATTTCAAGGCCTGCCTCATGTAAACCAACACGATGTTGGCATTTGCTCTAATGAGCCCAACAATTACAATTTCTCGCCATGCAATTACATTCGAACAATTAGGCTACAGAAAATAATAAAACATGCTCAATAAAACGTTGCTATATACCTTAAGCGTAATATTTCGGAAGTTGTCACTGAAGAAAGTCATAACTGTTTGTAGATCTGGATTCTCGCCTTGGATTCTTAATGTGATAATATAGCCATTACCAAATCTAAATATAAACACATTTTAAATACATTAATGGCTTTGACGTGGTGAGCAATATACACAAATTCTGTCGCCTTCAATGAGAAACCCCCTAACGGCATTTCGCGCGTATACAATACATGTACCAAGTATTATATATACATCATGGAACAGTGAACTCAGGTGGAGACATAGGATGAAGAGTTAAGTCCCTCGATATTAAAGAAACTAGACTTCTGTTCCCGCGGTCGAGTAGAGCTGTTCTCTACTTACCCGGTGTAGTTCGTCACTCGGAGTAGCACAAGATCATTTCGAGGGCACTCAAAGATGATGATGGCAATGGTGATTATGGTGATGATAATGACGATGGTGATGATAATGGTGATGATTATGGTGATGATAATGATGGTGGTGAATGGTGATGACGATAGAGATGATGATGATGATAGAGATGATGATGATGATGATAGAGATGATGATGATGATGATGATGATGATGATGATAATAGAGATGATGATGATGATGATGATGATGATGATGATGATGATGATCAGAAACTTGGTAAAAAGCAGTCATAAAGTGCGGTGCCGTGCCTATTAATTCCACAAGAACAACGACAGCGTACATGCGTCTACAGGTTTGGAGTGTTACATAGTCTCCTTCGCAGACGTTCTTATGGCTCGCTAACACTCCCCAACTAACGTCTGCTGAAACGAGCCACATATTTCATTCCCTTTGTGTACATGGACCAATGAAATTACACCATTGTCGTGCTAAATAAAGCCGTCCTGGGCTGGTATTGTTATGTGTATTTAACTTGTTCAGTCTAAGCTAATATTTTGAAAAGTTTAGCCTAGAACTTCACAAAATATTATACGAATAATATTGTTTTGACTATGCTCTTGCTTCCTATGCAAACAAATAAGCGTGAAAGTCAGTGAGAGCGTAAGAGCGTAAGAGAAAGATAAGCTTGTAAACAAAAGCTCAAAGCTATTAATGAGGTGTTTAGTGTCTGAAGCGACTGCTCGAATTAGTTTACTTGAAAGCTAATATTTTGCTTACTATAGCTCAGAGCTTTACAAAGTTTACGAAGAATGGTATTAAGAATATGTTCTTGCTGGTCACGTAAATAAATCTGTGCGAAAAGCTTTAAAAAAGCTACAAGTGTCGGCGAAATATATCTAGCGGATAATAGTTTTTTTACCGGGATGTCTAGCCATGTCTGGGTAGCAACCTGGATGATATTACTCAGCTTCATAATATATATTCCAGGCATTGACGCTTTTAACTTTATTTCATGTACATGTATTCATATCACGATTCACAGTTCCAACACCATCTTACTGATTCTATTTACGCAATTTTTTTTGCTAAACTATAAGCAATAGTCTTCGATATATTGGTTAAAACGGTCAGTTCAATTAGCCTCAAGGTCGGCTTTCCAGAATCTGGAAGCCTCGCTGTGATTGGTCGGATTAAGGGAATGGTATGTGTGGCTCGTTTCAGCAGACCTTGTTAATGGGGAGTGTGAGCGAGCCATAAGAAGGTCTGCGAGGGAGACTAAGTGTTACACAGTGTAATTTTTTCGTGAAACTGCAATGATTTGTGAACCAAAGGAAGCGAGACAAGTTTCACGAGAAGTGCTACAAAGCGCAGGTGTGCATCGTTGGTAAAATTTGACACGCAACGGCGTTCACTCTACGAGGCTGACAGAATCTTATGCTTTTCGGCTGCCGCGCAAAACCCGTAAGGCCCTGAGAACGAATTTACTCGTCGCTTTGTCATTTCATGCAACTGGGCAAACCTGTGGCTTGACAAGACAGAGTCAGGCACACGAAGGCCTTTCTACACGGTACGATTGTCGCATACGGTTGCCATCGTGATGTACGTCATTTAATTACGCCAACTGTGTAGACGACGTTTTTCGACAACCACCATAGAATCATGCAGAACAAGAATTGTGTCACGTACACAAACTTTCATACGCCAGAATGACAATCGTATTCAACAATCGTTTCGTGTACTAGATAAGTCGACATAGCGCTACATGATTGCGTATTAAAACGTAACGTGTAGACGCAAAAATCGAGTTTTATTTGTCTCATTAAGTGCAAGGAAATCTGAGGGCATCAATTTTTGGATGGTCCAAATATTTTACACAGTTACAATCGTTTAGTGACCAGTCATGGCTTTATACATCATGCAAGTGCAAATTTTTATTAAGTACTTTCGATAAGTACTCTCAAAGAAAAACATAGTTTTCTAAAAAGTCATTATACAGTGTGATATCATAAGTATGACATTTGCGTATCAAACAAATCTGAATATCTCAGGAATGAAGCAAGGAAACGAAATTCTACGAAAGATCTTACTTTGTCATTTTAAGTGTTCTTTCAAATGCAATCATAAAAAAACTGGGGTGAAATTTCGTTGCATTATTGGCACTTTTTATCTTACCTGTTTTTCAAGTGTTGAGTACTTCCTAAACATTTAAACTTCCCGTTTACCATAATTGCTAACCTAGTGCAAAGTGCTTCGCATTCCTCCATACTACACAAAGACAAAAACAAAAGTAATATCAACAAGCATGATCGGAAATCGGCCACTTTCATGGGGCATTTCGCAGTCCACGTGCGTGCTGGTTCAAGTGAGTTCTGAGGACATTTGAAACTGATGAATTTGAGAAGAGTAATGGGTTCGTACATCGCGAAAATTCCACGAGTTGTCAACAAACCGTATTCTATGGCAAGCCCAACCTTCGTGCTATGCGCTCGTGGAAGAATTATGGTCGAGCGACGATTTTGAGCGGAGATGTTTGACTTTGAGCTCGGGGTGTCCTCGCTCCTGTCGGCCGTGTATTGATGACGTTTACACGCAAGATATTCGTTCTACACATGCGTAGCTAATACGGGTCAGCCCGTATTTCGCGAGCCTCGACAGCCGCCATTTCCGATCGTGGCTTGTCCGGTGGTTGTCAGGCCGTCTAGCCTGCGTCGCCGCCCTACTGTCAACCCGCAAAGCTGCAACGCAGGTTCTGGCCGCCTGACGAGTAAAGGAAACTTTCCACCAGGAGACCTTTCTCACAAAGCGACTTTTTTTTTGTCTTATAAGCTCTAGGCTACCCTGCGAGTCAGAGCCCCTTTCCGACCTACGCAGGCTTCGGGGGAAAGTGGGCTCTGCCAACAAACTCGATATTTCTTTTTGAGCATGCATGAACGGTTGCCAAGATACTATTTTGGGCCCAGGCTCTAACGCGTCACTTCTTATTTTCCTGCTTACGCGTGTTCGTAAACTAGAACTTGTTCGACCAGTTTAAAACCTGACTGACTCGCCCCAAACTTGGGGCGAAGATTGAGTTTGTTGGCAGAGCCCACTTTTCCCCGAAGCCTGCGCAGTTCGGAAAGGGGCTGGTGATAATTAGAAATCTACCAGTTCTAAGAAGAGAAAGCTGACTCACGCGAAAAAAAACGCATAGTGGAAACCGACCTAAAATGCGTTTTCGTAGCGTTTCTAACCTGAAACAATATGAAAACGCTAGGGAAACGTATACGTGTGGACGTGGCCTGAGTAGAGCCTACTAGGGCCTGGACCTCCGTCTTGTGGGGTAAATTTGTGACATTTTTTTACGATTTTTTTGCAATTGCGTTATATACTGTGCGTATTTCCCAGTAAATTCTATAGTCTATACAGAACTGTAGTGGTATCTGCTAGTCATCGATCTGGCAAAGATGGAAGCCAAACATGGCGGATATACAGATACAGACCTGAAGTATGCATAGTTTTAGTCTGCGCTACGCGGTCTCTTGGCCAGATCAGACTTAATCAGACCGCGTACATGTCCGCCATGTTTGACTTTAATCGACAAGCCAAAGATATCACTCCATGCCAGTTATATATAGAGCTCACTGGCGTTTCACTGTTCCCTGTGATGAAGGTTTTGTTTATTTATTTATTTGTTTGTTTGTTTGTTTGTTTGTTTGTTTGTTTGTTTGTTTGTTTGTTTGTTTGTTTGTTTGTTTGTTTGTTTGTTTGTTTGTTTGTTTGTTTGTTTGTTTGTTTGTGTGTGTGTGTGTGTGTGTTTGTTTGTTTGTTTGTTTGTTTGTTTGTTTGTTTGTTTGTTTGTTTGTTTGTGAGTGAGTGAGTGAGTGAGTGAGTGAGTGAGTGAGTGAGTGTGCCTGCCTGCCTGTTTGTTTGTTTGTTTGTTTGTTTGTTTGTTTGTTTGTTTGTTTGTTTGTTTGTTTGTTTGTTTGTTTGTTTGTTTGTTTGTTTGTTTGTTTGTTTGTTTGTTTGTTTGTTTGAGTGTGTGTGTGTGTGTGTGTTTGTTTGTTTGTTTGTTTGTTTGTTTGTTTGTTTGTTTGTTTGTTTGTTTGTTTGTTTGTTTGTTTGTTTGTTTGTTTGTTTGTTTGTTTGTTTGTTTGTGAGTGAGTGAGTGAGTGAGTGAGTGAGTGAGTGAGTGAGTGAGTGAGTGTGCCTGCCTGCCTGTTTGTTTGTTTGTTTGTTTGTTTGTTTGTTTGTTTGTTTGTTTGTTTGTTTGTTTGTTTGTTTGTTTGTTTGTTTGTTTGTTTGTTTGTTTGTTTGTTTGTTTTCAGCGTGAATTCAGCACGTCGGAGGACCAGATGATGTAGCAGATTAGCATCATGGCGTCCAACGTTTCTACTTCCCAATAACCATGTCCAGCGTATACAGAATAATTAGCAGTGATTGGCACCCTGCCATTCCCACATTCCACTAATCACCTCACCTGTGCGACGTAAGGACGACTGAACGACCTTCTTCTACGATGCTGGTCACTGTATCCCATAAGAAACGACGTGCCTTGGGGTCCATACCCGTCGTTGGTTCATCCTAAAGTAATGACACGATGAGATAAACAAAATGAATGCGGAACCCGAAGAAAACAAAATACAATGTTGTTCATGCTGGCCAACGCAATGTTGTTCATGCTGGTCAACACAATGTTGTTCATGCTGGCCAACACAATGTTTTTCATGCTGGCCAACACAACGTTGTTTATGCTGGCCAACACAACGTTGTTCATGCTGGCCAGCACAGTGTTGTTCATGCTGGCCAACACAATGTTTTTCATGCTGGCCAACACAACGTTGTTTATGCTGGCCAACACAACGTTGTTCATGCTGGCCAACACAAGGTGATTCAGTACTGTAAATAGAAGAACAATAAAACATTTTGGCCTGAGCTTACCAAAAAGATGATTGGTGGGTCACCAATAAGAGCAATAGCTGTTGATAATTTTCTCTTCATTCCTCCACTGTAAGTTTTAGACGGTTTTTCGGCAAACCGTGACAAATTTAACTTTTTAATTGCCCAGTCGACAACCTAGAAAAGTATAATAAACTAATATTATAGGAGGTCCAAGCAACAAAAGATCTGCATAGGTCTATAGTTCGCTCGTATAGTTCTATAGAGAACTGTACTCAGAGTACCAGAATGAGGTATTACGGTATTTAAAGTGCTTATATCATTTGTGGGGTTTTAACATATTTAAATAGATCAAAAGAAGTTGGTTAATAAGTTGTTTTGCCGTTTTTGATTTAGTGTAATAGTTTCTGAGATATAGGCCTTTAAACATGCCAATTTGGGCCTTTCGCCAAAAATTTCCGTCGTTCATTTTTAAGCACGAGGGCCTGGGACTCAGGAACCTAAGACGACCGTCTTCTTAGTTGGAATCAATTCAATGTGCGTACTGGAAAACGGGTGTGAGCTCGACATTTCGATTTTTCAGTCAAATATATGTGTTTTTGTGAATCAATAAGCCGAAACGTAGTTGTTTTGAATTGACTCGTTCCTGAGTCCCAGGCCTCCAAGGTGTTAAAATGAACGACGGAAATTTTTGAAAATTGGCATGTTCAGAAGCCAATAGGTCAGGAACTGCTTGACTAAATCAGAAACGGCAAAATAACTTATTAACTAACTTTTTTTGCTCTAAAACCCCACAATTGATATAAGCACTTTAATATTTATACTGTAAGAACTAACAAAACTTTACATGAAAGTACGTTGTTAAGTCCCGGTCAAACGAGGATGAGAGTTGATGAGAGTCGATGAGAGTTGCAACTCTCGGTCGCGTTTGACCACCAACTCTCATCAACTTGGAGCTGGTTCAAATTTTAATGAGAGTTGATGAGAGTTTTTGCTCGTTTGACCGGTCATGAGAGTTGGCATATGAGAGTTTGCCGTCTTGCCTTTCCTTGTCATGAAATTTTTTGACTGTATTCGTGACTTTTCGTGACAAGAAAAGGCAAGAATGCAAAGTATATCTGTCTATTTATTTGTCCATTACGAGATTGTAAAAATACGAGCTTTGTTTACCTCGAAATTCGTTCCTACTCTCATGGTCAACTCTCATCAACTCTCATCCTCGTTTGACTGGGGCATGAAAGTTGAGAAAACTCTCAGACAAACTCTCGCTTGCCAACTCTCATCAACTCTCATCCTCGTTTGACCGGAGCTTTAAACTCAGAACCCATAACCTTCCCAATACTAGCCGAACGCACTAACCATTGGGCCACTAGATATCAAATGGCAGACCTGGAAAAAGTGGTCATTCTTCCTGGGATCCTGAATTCGCCGTAATATAAATGTTGCTCAAAACTGCGCAAATAGCAGCCTTGTATACCCACTCACCGCCGTGCCTAACTTCTTTAGTGAAAGTAATTGAAACTTGTATATTTCCTATTAAATCTATATTGAGATGTTACGGCCATTCCTCATAATTGCATTCCAGTAACCACATTAGTAACAACACAAGTTGAGTTGCACTGCGCGTTAACGTTCCTTCCTATACATAAGGAGGTTTAAAGGGATACTCCAGGACCAAAACATGTTTTGTTCAAATAAAAGACCCATGTGACCTTACCTCCGAATGGCTATTAGTTTCCTTCAAATATTTTTAGTTTGGGAGAAATTTGACTTTGTTTGCCGTATTTTCCATATACTGTGAGCCGCCATTGTTGCTTGATTGCGGGCGAAAGCGGTCGCTCCCAATAGTATTTTGACGTCATTGAGTGATAGAAACAAATCATAACAAAAGAGGAAACTGTTTCAATCACTCAATGACGTCGAAATACTATTGGGAGCGACCGCTTTCGCCCGCAATCAAGCAACAATGGCGGCTCACAGTATATGGAAAATACGGCAAACAAAGTCAAATTTCTCCCAAAGTAAAAATATTTGAAGGAAACTAATAGCCATTCGGAGGTATGGTCACATAACTCTTTCATTTGAACAAGACTTGTTTTGGGCCTGGAGTATCCCTTTAATACAACACTAACACGTTCCTCGATCATCAAAAATAATATTCCAATTGAGGAACATCGTCAAAATCTGGAACTCAGTTATATTAGTTGGAATCCCTATAACAGTGAGGAAACAAAACAATCTTCAGATTCTATTAAAGTGTATATGAAATGAAAATTAAGTTTGTTTCATTTGGAAGAACTCTTGATATTGTAAAGTAACGTCTTCTACAGTTTTTCCATATCTTACTTCGTTCTTGAGATCTTACTATTTGTTTGATATGTAAATGATCACACAGCATATTACGTCACATTGTATAATGAGTTACTGAGAAATCGACATATCATTGATATTAATCTGTTAAATCGTTTGAGCCTGTGTTTGTTTAAAGTCATGAGACAAATACACCTACATGCCCAGTTTCGTGTGACTTATTGTAACTTCAACAATATTCCTAATTTTCCAACAACTCATTATACAATGTGACGTATATGCAGTGTGCTCATTTACATATCAAACAAATAATAACATCTCAAGAATGAAGTAAGATATGGAAAAACTGTAGAAGATGTTACTTTACAATATCAAGAGTTCTTTCAAATTAGACAAACTTAATTTTCATTTCATATACACTTTAAGAGGATACAAAGATCAAGGAACACTTCACAATCTTAAATCATCAAAAATCATTGTTAAAGTATATACGAAGAACCAAAAATGTTCCTCAATCTTAGACTCGTAACAAGTGTTCCTCAGGATCTAGCATCCCGAGATCCCACTTTTTCCAGATCTGTCAAATGGTAGACCGAGGTTGTATACGATATTTGTACCTAGGAACTATCTCATCCGAAGAGGCTTCGCGTGGATCCCTAAGGCGAAACCCGCTCGGTGGGACGAACGCGGGCGAAGGGGAGGGAGAGCGTCTTTAGCCAGCGGTTTCCGCCTTAGAGATCCACGCGAAGCCTCTGCGGAGGAGAGAGACCTAGGAACAAGTCAAACCGTACGTGTGGTCACCACTGATCTCTATATACAACTGGATGGGGCATTGGGCCGGATTTTGCGTGCCGGTTGTATGATGACGTGACCACTACCAAGATGGCTGCTACTAACTAGTTCATAGCTTTCGTAGATTGAAAACAGACAAAAAGAGTATTGATTGATCGTTGTCGGGCCAACAGAAATAAAGATGTCACATTTGCAAACCCTTTCAATCTCGCTTTACTTTTGCTCATCCGTACTTCTGTGCAGGTTTCTAGTATCTCTTTTTTTGTCTTATACAATATAAAACTGTTATTGTGAGATTCTGTGCAATTTCAGAACAATTTTGTTCGTGTAAAAATTGCTAAAAATAAGGCGAGACAGTCCCTTTATTAGATAGATAGATAGATAGATAGATAGATAGATAGATAGATAGATAGATAGATAGATAGATAGATAGATAGATAGATAGATAGATAGATAGATAGATAGATAGATAGATAGATAGATAGATAGATAGATAGATAGATAGATAGATAGATAGATAGATAGATAGATAGATAGATAGATAGATCGATCGATAGATAGATAGAAACTTTATTTATGTGTCAACATAATTCTAGCCGTATACATGCTAAGTGGGGACACAAAAAAATAATAATAGAAATTAACCAATTAAAAAATAAATAAATAAAAATGTTTGTACTAACTATTACAAATAACAATTTACGTATACTATTACATAAATAGCAGTTTTGAAAACTACCAGCCTCTAAAAAACTAAAATCTATATTCCTAACTACATTCTTAAATTCATTCAAACTATTTACATTTCGTACATCTTTATCTAGCTTTGACCATAAAAATGGTCCTACATATCGAATTGAATGTTTTCCATATTTTACAGTATTAAAACGAGGTATTCTAAAATCAGAATTTCTCAAATTATATGTTCTAGTCTCGGAATTATTAGAAAATAAGTCTCGAATGTATAGTGGTACAAGATTATTTTTCCCTTTAAACATTAATATAGCAATGCCTTCCTTGCAAACGTCTGTTATATAATGAAGGAATGTTAGCCTTAGTAAGTAATTGTTCATACGTGTCCGTTTTAGTGTGAAAAATTGCACGTAAAGCCCGCTCTCTTGAAGCCTGAAGGCCTGAATCAACAAGCAGAAAGTTCAGCGAATAAATAGTGAACATGGTGTATCCACAACCGTATCTCGAACCATACAATTATCGTCATGAAAACCTTCAAAGAAATTATCTAAACAAACCTGTTTTAGTTCTTTGGCAGGAACTCCACGTAATCGGGCATATAACATTAAATGTTCTCTTGCAGTCATTTCGTCAATCAATGCATCAAATTGAGGACAGTATCCAATACAGGGATGCACCTTCAGTATTTCTGTTTGGACACTGTATAAAAGTTAAGTTAGGTTTTGAAATTTTTTGTTGGATTTTGTTCGATTCTGTCTGTCTGTCTGTCTGTCTGTCTGTCTGTCTGTCTGTCTGTCTGTCTGTCTGTCTGTCTGTCTGTCTGTCTGTCTGTCTGTCTGTCTGTCTGTCTGTCTGTCTGTCTGTCTGTCTGTCTGTCTGTCTGTCTGTCTGTCTGTCTGTCTGTCTGTCTGTCTGTCTGTCTGTCTGTCTTACCGCTTCTCATAAAACCAATTGTAAATATTGAAGAAATTCCGTGGTGAAATAAAGTCTCTGTCTGTCTGTCTGTCTGTCTGTCTGTCTGTCTGTCTGTCTGTCTGTCTGTCTGCCTGCCTGCCTGCCTGCCTGCCTGCCTGCCTGCCTGCCTGTCTGTCTGTCTGTCTGTCTGTCTGTCTGTCTGTCTGTCTGACTGACTGACTGACTGTCTGTCTGTCTGTCTGTCTGTCTGTCTGTCTGTCTGTCTGTCTGTCTGTCTGTCTGTCTGTCTGTCTGTCTGTCTGTCTGTCTGTCTGTCTGTCTGACTGTCTGACTGTCTGACTGTCTGACTGTCTGACTGTCTGACTGTCTGACTGTCTGACTGTCTGCGTGACTGCGTGACTGCGTGACTGCGTGACTGCGTGACTGCGTGACTGCGTGACTGCGTGACTGCGTGACTGCGTGACTGTGTGACTGTGTGACTGTGTGACTGTGTGACTGTCTGACTGTCTGACTGTCTGACTGTCTGTCTCTTTTTTACTACATATTGTACGTTCAAACACAGTAGTTTCAAAAGACGACTGCTTTTATGAGCTGTTTACTTCAAGAAAATGAGTGTTTTTTAACTGTTAAATACAGTGTTGTTATTATAACATCCACAGCCTAGAAAACACAAAAGATATATTACCTGTACGAATTAAGGAATGCTTCTCCACTTGTAACAGGAGTATCGCCGGTTAACATTTTAAACGTAGAGGTTTTCCCAGCACCGTTAACACCAAGAAGACCAAAGCACTGAAGAAGAAGTACAACAGCATGATAAACATACTAGGCAAAAAAGTAGACAATTTCTCACGCAGGCAGGTGAAGAATCCGACCTAGTTTAATGCTAGTGTAGAATATATACATTTTAAGACCAAACCGGGACCAGTTGCGAAAAACGCATCTTCACAGACCTTCCGGCAGGAATTGAACCCACGACCTTGCGATTCTAGTGCAATGCTCTCTCTGCAACGCCCTCCGTGGCTCAGTGGTCAGAGCATTGCACTAGAATCGCAAGGTCGTGGGTTCAATTCCTGCCGGAAGGCCTGTGTACTTGAATTTTTTGCAACTGGTCCCGGTTTGGTCTTAAAATGCATATATTCTACACTCGAATTTTCCTTCACCCAAAATCCTTAGAACATGCTATGTAATCGAGTGAAATGCCCAATATTACTTATAGTTTAATGCTAGCTTACAAGGTTTTTGAACGTAACTTAAAAAGTTACTGTTCGTGACCAAACGTTACGACGCTCCGATATACAGTATACAGTAGCAATCGAAATATGGTAAGGTTAGACATGCTACCGAAACAGAAAACGTAGGGGTCTAACGTTTCCAGCGAAGATCCTTCGTCAAAGATAAACGCGAGTTTTGAAGTGAGTTTTGAGTTTTGCGAAGTTCGTTGTTTCATCATTTCGAAGTTCCCTGTTGGATGTAGAGTAAATTTGGAAGAATTGTCAACATCATGGGTATTAACATTCAAAGATAAACTTGATGAGAAAACGTATAATTTAATAGTTGATTGCTCTCACGGCAAATCAGTTTACCACTAAACTTGAGCTGATGATTTGAACTATACTCGAATTTCTGACTTTGCCATCTCGCAACTTCGTTTCGAACTTCGCAACCTGATTGGCTACTATATACGTAATGAATTTGCCAAGTTCGTGGCCAACTTAGCTATCCAGTATAAATAAGATTAGTTTAGTTTAGTTTTTTTTAGTTTTTTAGTTTTAACGTCGGAAATAACGAACGAACTTCGGAATGCGTTCGTCAAAAGTTATGTGAAATCCTCTGTAAACGTGATACTTTTGGGCCTTTTAAGATCATTTATTTTTTATCAAAGCTCCCGTTTAAAGCACGTATGAAACGAAAATTAAGTTTGACTTATTTGAAAGAACACTTAAAATTATAGAATAACATTTTTTGAAGTTTTTCGTTTCCTTGCTTTGTTCTTGAGATATTTTAGTTTGTTTGATATGCAAATTACACATTTTGACGTCGTAGGTGCATAATGAGCTATTGGAGAAGGTTAGATACCTTTTCTATTATCAAACCAAATTAATTTGAATGAAGCATGTGGATGTATTTCGCCCACAACACTAAACATGTAGATCTTCAAGTGATTATTATATTTGATAATAGCAAAGATATATAACTTTCTCGATAACTCTGGTCCGATCATTATGCACGTGTGATGTCAAAATGTTTAATTTACATAACAAACAAACTGAAATATCTGAAGAACGAAGCAAGGAAACAAAAAACTGCAAAAGATGTTACTCTACCATTTTAAGTGTTCTTTCAAATAAGACAAACTTAATTTTCGTTTTATAGGCGGTTTAACAAAAACTTTTAACCAGTTTTAAGCCAGAGTAGCATAACTATGTCCGAAACAAAAAAGTCCTTGCAAAATCAATGTCGAAGTGGGGATGAGGATAAACAACGTACCTCGCCTTGGCGGATTCCCAAGCACAAACGATCAACAGCCAAATGATTGCCAGTTTTTTTTGAGAAATAAACCTGAAGTAAACAAACAAACATTGTATTAACACGAGTGAATAGTAGAGCTTTCGACTGCAACATATATTATTGCTATATACCAAAGACTTTCGTTTGCCAAAGATGAAATCTTATTGGTCAAATCATGGTCACGTGTTGTTCAACAAACTCAATATTTCTTTCTGCGGAGGGAAACATTGCACTGTTCCCCTCTGACGTCAACAATGAATATAAGGAAACAGTGCAATGTGTCCCTCTGACGTCAGCTTTAATCATGCGTTGTTCACGTGAATACACAATGATTATTGCATCAGACTCTTCGAAGCATTTTGAAAACAAGGGCTTGTTTCGAGCTTGTTTGTTACGAAATAGCCGATTTCCCAAAAGAAAATCTATACATATCTTCAAAGAAGTGTTCTTTGTACTTGTCGAGTCTGGTGTATTTGTTTAGTTGAATTAAAAATTTATAAAAAAATTTACAAAGTCAAAGTGTTTTGGTAAGTCTTTTTGCCTTTTGCAAGTTTCGAGTCAGTTCGGCATTTTGTATTTTAAACGTCTTTGGTATATAACAAAACGCTTGTTGACTTTTGCTTCGAGAAACATCGAGTTTTACGGACCCGAAGGCTTCAATGTCATCCAAGGGCTTTAGCGCCAGTCAACAAGTGTAAAGTATATGCAACATTTATTCTTGTGTGTAAATGTTCTTCGTGTAATTTTACTTGGCATTCTATTTTGGAATTATTCCCTCAACTTTCCCATTTTGTGATCTTCAAAATCAAGAAAAACGCTTATCTCGCCATTCTGAGACGAAAAGGGTTTTTTTCGGAATAAGGCTCCAAATGCCAAATTATCGGTGAAAATAACGTTTTTGACCGTAGAATAGCAAAACAACACATTTGGAATTATTCCCTCAACTTTCCCATGTTGGCACTTTTGTGATCTTCAAAATCAAGAAAAACGTTTATCTCACCATTCTGGACGGAAAAAGTTTTTTCCGAAATAACACTCCAAATGCCAAATTATCGGTGAAAATAATGTTTTTGACCGTAGAATAGCAAAACAACACATTTGGAATTATTCCCTCAACTTTCCCATGTTGGCACTTTTGTGATCTTCAAAATCAAGAAAAACACTTGTCTCGCTATTCTAAGACGAAAAATGTGCAACATACTTTTCACAAAAATGTTTGGAAGTTCGTTCTGAAGTTCACAAGTTCATTACACAGTACGCAGGTTTGTTTTGAACTGCGTATTTGATTGGCTGCTTGGTTCCTACCAGCCAATCCAATGCGTAATTCAAAACGAACTTTGAACTTCCCAACGAACTTCGGAACGAACTTCCGAACATTTTGGTGAGAAGTATGTTGTAAATGACTGTAAAATAGCCATATAATAGATGTCTTATTAATCTCGACCGCTTGGTGATTACGGAAAAATATCAGCCTTCCATAAACCGTAAATCTCGGTGTGATATTTTCCTATAACTCAAGTTACTCATGATTCGAAAAGAGAAGAATAAGTAGCTCACCTTAGTAAGGTTTTTCAAGCAAACAAGATCACTATCAGCGTCTCCAGACATAACTCGATCTCTTTCTTCCGAAACATCTTCATCATCTTCTAGTTCAGATGAAGGCAATGGCAGACTCCTAAAGTTTAGAGTGAGTTATGTTAAGTGTATTCCTACACAATAATACCCATACACACCCTCATATAGACACGAGGGGGAAGATACATTCAATTTTGGAATAGTGATGCCACTGTGTCAATCATTCATGATCAATCATTCATGATCAATCAATCAATCAATCAATCAATCAATCAATCAATCAACCAATCAATGGGCGAATAAATAGACGGATGAATTAATGGATGGATGGATACGTAAATGTATGAATAAGTAAATGTATGAATGAATGCAAATTGAGCGAATAAATCAATGAATCAAAGTAAAGTAAAGTGAAGTGAAGTGAAGTGAAGTGAAGTGAAGTGAAGTGGAGTGGAGTGGAGTGGAGTGGAGTGGAGTGGAGTGGAGTGGAGTAGACTAGAGTAGAGCGGGGCGGGGAGTAGAGTAGAGTAGAGTAGAGTAGAGTAGAGTAGAGTAGAGTAGAGTAGAGTAGAGTAGAGTAGAGTAGAGTAGAGTAGAGTAGAGTAGAGTAGAGTAGAGTAGAGTAGCGACGCGACGCGAAGTGAAGTGAAGTGAAGTGAAGTGAAGTGAAGTGAAGTGAAGTGAAGTGAAGTGAAGTGAAGTGAAGTGAAGTGAAGTGAAGTGAAGTGAAGTGAAGTGAAGTGAAGCAAAGTGAATTAAAAAAGAACAAAACCAAACAAAACAAATAAGATAGACAAACAGTATCATAAATAAATTCCCCACACGTAATTTTCATCAATCAAATTATGCTAGTCCGGTGTAATTAGGCATTATGTAGAAATAGTAGAGAGACACCTTAAGTTGCTGCCAACTTACATTGACGTCTTGTAGAACTTGTGGTATTCAATTAGCAAAGTAATGGCGAAGAATAACACGCCTTCTGCAGCCATAAAAAAGAGGTTTCGAGTGACAATAGTCCATTCAAATGGCGACTTCACGTCATACCCCTCGCCTAAATAAACCATACAAACATTAGACATAAAATACACCGTAAAACAACCTTTATAGAAACCCTTAAAACAAGACGCCTGCTCAGGCGTTCACTCGGGCTACTGATTTCTGAAAGCTTATAGCAATGGCAATGCATAATTGCATAGACTTTGACAAATAGAATCTATGGTCTTATATGAACTGCTGCGGTGCAGGAAGCGCCGAAGGTTCGCTAATTAGTATAAATGTAAACAAGGCCGTTTTTCTGAAAATTAAACAACGGATCTAATATTAATAGTAGACAAAGCCTATACTGTATTCGGCAGATTCAAGCGATCATTCTGATATAGAATTTATTTAGATTCGGACAAACAGAAAATATTTAAACATCGGTTTTGAAACAATGCTCGTTTCCAAATGTAATACGACACGGACACCTACACGATATCTAGATGACATGCACTGAACAGTTGAGCATATGATATCTTACCGCTATTTGCTCTATTTGGTGCTTATTATTATACTCGCATTTTGTAGTTGTTGGACTAAGCAAGGCCAGGGCCAATCTGTTTCGAAATAGCTCGTCATCTTTTACATTACGTACTAGGCATACCGCGATCGGCGTGTGCAGTTGTAAAAATTTTAAGCCTTTGTAAGCAGAAGTCACTCACATTAAAAACCTACCAAAACGTCGACGAACACATTGATCGTTAACCGTTGAAGCTGTTGAGTTGACCCAAACCGAAAGAGTTTATAGAAGTCGACCTGACGGCCTTGACTGGAAAACATGGCTGGCACCGTAAGTAAATTGTGCAAAAATGCAATTTTGTGACACGGACACCCCCCCCCCCCCCAAAAAAAACCCCCCAAAACAACCAACAAAACAAAAACAAAAACAAACAACAAAAAAACAAAAAAAACAACAACAAACAAACAACAACCCCCAAAACAACCAGAAACAGAAGCGGAGCCGAAACCTAGACTCGGCTACCACGAGTAATTACAAAATAACATCTTTTGCAGCTTTTTGTTTGTTTGTTTGTTTGTTTGTTTGTTTGTTTGTTTGTTTGTTTGTTTGTTTGCTTGTTTGTTTGTTTGTTTGTTTGTTTGTTTGTTTGTTGTTTGTTTGTTTGTTTGTTTGTTTGTTTGTTTGTTTGTTTGTTTGTTTGTTTGTTTGTTTGTTTGTTTGTTTGTTATATGTTTGTTTGTTTGTTTGTTTGTTTGTTTGTTTGTTTGTTTGTTTGTTTGTTTGTTTGTTTGTTTGTTTTTATATATATATATATATATATATATATATATATATATATATATATTGATATAGTGTGCCGTGCATATATATAGTGTGCCTCTTCCTTTTCATACGCCTCCATTTTTTGCGAAGTCCAATTTCGTAGACGTCTGATATTTTCTCTTACTGAGTGCATATGGCTATCAGACTGTTCCACGTTATTCGATAGTTTTGGTGTCAAAATAATGAAAGAGAACATCCGAAAGCCAGCTCGCGGAAGTGCATTAGAATTTCAATTTCGTCAGTGGTCATGGTCATGGTCATGGTCATGCTGAATTTCCAATTTATTAGTTAAATAGATGTTCAAGTTTCGTTTTTTTATTGATTGTAACAGGCCTCTAATATAGATGTATACCGTCTCAGGCAGTAATTAGTAGGACCCTTCAGAAATATATATTTTTTACTTTTAAAAAGTTTTGTCCACATTACACGTATATCAATTATCCTGTAAGGAATCATTCTGAGGGGGGTGGCAAATTTCCGAAGAGGGGGACATGTTTCCTAGGAAATCTGTCCCCCTGGGGGGATACATTTTTGGGGGGGACATATTTCCTGTGACACCGGAATCTAGGTTTCGGTTTTTGTTTTTTTAAATATTCATTTACTGGGACACCGGCCTACCACAGATAGCCCGAGTAATTAGTTCAAAGGAAGCATGTGGGTGTGTTTTTTCCACAACATCAAACACGTAGATTTTCACGTGATTCTGTATGATAATAGCAAAGATATAGAGAATAATAATTCATCCTATTCAACATGAGAAATAATTTCATATTTCCAAGCATCCATGTATTGTTTTGTTTATGATATAAAAAATAGAGCAGTAAACTCTAATGTGTTTCATGATAATCGACACATGTGAGATTATCGATTTGATTAGTGGCAGAAAAATTAATAAACCACTCTATTTTATGTAATAAATATAACCTTCTCTGATAACTCATTACGCACGTGTGACGTTATGACGTTTAATTTTCATATAAAACAAACTGAAATATCCCAAAAACATTGTATATTAATTCCTCGAAAGTTTAGCGATAATGTAATATAGATAAGTTTTGTGGAAACACCACGTAAAACATTATTTGCTAAGCTTTCGGCCTGTTAACGCAAGCCTTTATCAGAGAGTCAACAGACCGGGAGCTTAGCAAATAAATATTTTACGTGGTGTTTCCACAAAACTTATATGTAATATATCATACACGAAGGGAGGAGTGTATATATTCCACACTCGAATTTATCTTCACTCAAAAATACTTAGAACATGCTATGTAATCGAGTGAAATGCCCAATATCACTTAAAATATATCCAAACACTGAGACGTTTGTTGAAAACCGAGGCAAAGCCGAGATTTTTGAACAAACTTCGAACATGCTATGTACACTCAATTACAATGCTACAACACAAGTCAGTACACAAGTCAGTTTTAATACTCATATTCTAAAATCTGATATTAAATTTAGGCGAACTATAAAGTTTATTAAAAGAATGAAAAACGCGATTCAACAACTGTATTTATACCTGAGTTTCTGTTGATGACAAATGTGCGTGAAGGGACAGTCGGTTTGATGTTGTATTGCAATATTTCCTGAATGTGGCTGAATCGCTTCTTTCGGCACTTTTCGCCGCGGTTATCGGGGCATTGGTTGAAATGTCAATGCATTTTTTATGCGAGAGAGAGCGGTTTGGCTCTCGCAAACCAACGTCTTGAATTTTGTGAAATTTTGTAATCTTCTTTCACATGGCCTTTAGATTAAACGAGGAAGAATACTCGTCGCAAGGAAGTCTTGTGCCGTAAGACATTTCGGCTGAATAAAGCAGTTCAAAATTTGCCTGGTACAAATTGAAATTCTTAACTTAAGGTACTTCACATCACCAACACTGCGACCGACAAAGTCGATATGTATTCGAAGGTATGTACATATTTAGTCGATTGGTATATCTTCTTCGGGCTTTCTTTAACTTTTGGATTCGACATGATCTTTTGTTCTTCGACGACGTACACCACAGAAGAAAGCGAGATATGTTTCGTCAACACCGAGTAGATATTTTGCGATCAGACAGCCAGACAACGACGCCAGACGTAATATATTATTTGTATAAACAAAACGGTGAAGCGGTTGTAATTGTGCCTTTGTCACTCCTCCCTGAGTATTTTTTAAATCGTTAATTGAACCCCCCCCCCCCCCCCCCAATTTTTAGGGGGCACGTGACCAGCCGCAACCAGGGTCTTTTCGCAGCGCGGGGGCGGGGCGGGGGAGCGGAGATAAGACCCTGGGTACGAGGTTGACCCGTTTCAAGCTCGCATTTCCCATACAAAAATTCCACATGAACATGCTCCAAAATCACATGTGATTTTGTTCAAGTGGATTTTTTTAAGGGTTATTTTGACCAACGGTACTTCTGTGCAGGTTTCCAGTATCCCTTTTTGTTTTTAATCATTTTTTAGACTGTGATGTTGTAGGAATAGCATTATAACCCTATTCCTACATTCCTCTCCTTTCAGTCAAAATATAAAAAATGAATATACTTATTTTATCAATAGGAATGTAGGAATAGGATTATAATGCTAATTAAGTAGGTTACGGTTCGGCAGTTCTGGGCGTATTTAATCGAGTGAAATGCCCAATATTACTTATAATATACCCAATTCTCTCCTGGCATTACCACCTCATTATATATACAGAACTCGCGATCAAGCTCTCGGCAACGCCCTCCGCGGCTCAGTGGTCAGAGCATTGCACTAGAATCGCAAGGTCGTGGGTTCAATTCCTGCCGGAAGGCCTGTGTAGTTGCATTTTTCGCAACTGGTCCCGGTTTGGTCTTAAAATGTATATATTCTACACTCGAATTTTCCATCACCCGAAATCCTTAGAACAATAAATTAAAAACACATGTTTGATTATTATATTATACTTACACTGTAGTTGAGCTGGTGGAGACGTGTCTGTTAATATATCTTAAGACTTAGTAATAAAGCTAAACCTAGGTCACTTCAGATGTTTTGTGCAATTTAGAACTAAAAATAATGCTTAAAATAAAATAAGGCATGGGCTAAACGTCGCACAATAGACGAATTTAATTCGAATTAACTTCGTCGGTAATGTGACGTAAATGCGACGTCGAGTTAAACGTCGAATTTAATTGTTTATATACTTGGATTCGTGGAAATGGCTTCTTGAAAACATGGCACCGGATTGTCACAGACAGAAGAGAAACATTTAATTCGACGCGACGAAAATTCGTCGTTTTAACTCGAACACGCATTATAGTCGCATTATCCGACGAATTTAATTCGTGTGTCGAATTTAATCGAGTTATACATCGCAGTTTCGTCGAAAAAAACTCTATTATGCGACGTTTAGCGCAGGCCTAACCTAAAAAAAGCCCGTTCACCTCGGCCAACAAATTAGAGTAGTTACCAGGCTCCACAATAGCCAGCACTCACCTATTTTACGTTTGAATTCATTCTCATACTCATTGTACGCCAGGTTCATCAAACCGCGTCCCAGACAATAATTAGGAAAGGCAAGAGACACAATACTTATGATTCGGTTTATTGACTTGAGAACCTATATAAACAGAAACATCAGTGTCAAATGGTTCACGGTTTGTTACGTTTCCCGTTGTGTACCAATGAATGGTTTTCATTGGACAGCACCTTCCATGATTTCTCAAATTATTGATTTGATTTGATTTGATTTGATTTGATTTGATTTGATTTGATTTGATTTATGATTTGATTTAATTTGATCTATTTATCTTTAAGGGTGGTTTCTAGATACTTATCTATATAAAGGCCATGTTACACGTATATTTTTCTTGTGCAATTTGCGTCGTAAAAAAAGAAAATTCAAGTTGGACTGCAAGGTTTTTTTTAATGTGTGACATCCCCTCTGCGGAACTGATTTTTCATATTTTCAAGTTGCAAGAAAAGTTGATTTGGTATAGTTAGTAAGTAAGTAAAGTAAAGTAAAGTAAAGTAAAGTAAAGTAAAGTAAAGTAAAGTAAAGTAAAGTAAAGTAAAGTAAAGTAAAGTAAAGTAAAGTAAAGTAAGTACGAAGTAAGTACGGAGTAAGTACGACGCAAGTACGACGCAAGTACGGAGTAAGTACGGAGTAAGTACGAAGTAAGTACGGAGTAAGTACGAAGTACGACGTAAGTACGACGTAAGTACGACATAAGTACAAAGTAAGTACGGAGTGAGTGAGTGAGTGAGTGAGTGAGTGAGTGAGTGAGTGAGTGAGTGAGTGAGTGAGTGAGTGAGTGAGTGAGTGAGTGAGTGAGTGTGAGTGAGTGAGTGAGTGAGTGAGTGAGTGTGAGTGAGTGAGTGAGTGAGTGAGTGAGTGAGTGAGTGAGTGAGTGAGTGAGTGAGTGAGTGAGTGAGTGAGTGAGTGAGTGAGTGAGTGAGTGAGTGAGTGAGTGAGTGAGTGAGTGAGTGAGTGAGTGAGTGAGTGAGTGAGTGAGTGAGTGAGTGAGTGAGTGAGTGTGAGTGAGTGTGAGTGTGAGTGTGAGTGAGTGTGAGTGTGAGTGTGAGTGAGTGAGTGAGTGAGTGAGTGAGTGAGTGAGTGAGTGAGTGTGAGTGAGTGAGTGAGTGAGTGAGTGAGTGAGTGAGTGAGTGAGTGAGTGAGTGAGTGAGTGAGTGAGTGAGTGAGTGAGTGAGTGAGTGAGTGAGTGAGTGAGTGAGTGAGTGAGTGAGTGAGTGAGTGAGTGAGTGAGTGAGTGAGTGAGTGAGTGAGTGAGTGAGTGAGTGAGTGAGATACTGATATACTCAATGGCCCTCATCCCTTGATGGAACTAACTGGGAAAACGTACTATGGTGTTGATTTTGCGGAGGGAGAAAAACCGGAGTAGTAAAAAAACTCTCGAGGCACAGGAGACAACCAATAACTCTACGAAGTCTCCATCCGTATATTAACCGTATTCGACCGGGCTTAACTTCAGCGAGTTCAAAAGCTGGCAGACACTGGAAAGTTAATCCGACATGAAGCTGGAAATAATGAATCAAGTTACCAAAGCTTTCTTCCACTTCTCTTGTTTCGATTATTTATCTCCCAATTCCATTATTAAGAGAGATACGAACGCTTTTCTGTTGCTCGCCATGTTGGATTATCAGTTTGTAACTAGCAAAATTTTTTGTGCCACACAAGTTGCAAGAAATAATTAAAGTGTGATATGGTCGAGTACAACACGTATATATATATATATATATATATATATTTATATCACGATTGAGTTGGTTTTCTTTGATGTAGCGCGGTGTATATACAGGTTATATCCCGTGCATAAATAATTAGAAAAAACTTGTCGACAAAACTCGAAAAATCTTGATCGAAACTCTTCGAAATTGACGAAACCTTGTTCGAAAACCTCCTCAATCGTGATATAAGTCGGGGACCTTCGGCCCCTCGGGTCAATGTCAATATATGACTTATATCCCGCGTTCTCGGTATATAACGTATACATATACATATATATATATATATATATATATATATATATATATATATATATATATATATATATATATATATATTGCGACGCAAGTTGCACAAGAAAAATCTACGTGTAACAGGGCCTTAAAGTCCCTATGAAACGAAAATTAAGTTTGTCTTTTTTGAAAGAACACTTAAAATTGTAGAGTAACATCTTTTTGAAGGTTTTCGTTTCCTTGATTCGTTCTTGAGACATTTTAGTTTGTTTGACATGCAAATTCAACATTTTGACGTCACATGTGCATAATGAGTTTTCGAAAAAAGTCACATATCTTTGCTATTATCAAACCAAAATAATTCTAAGGAAGCATGTGGGTGTTTCACCCAGAACACTAAACATGTAGATTTTCAAGTTATTACATTTGAGAATAGCAAAGATATAGAACTTTTTTCGATAACTCATTATACGCATGTGACGTCAAGATGTTTAATTTGCATATCAAACAAACTGAAATATCTCAAGAGCGAAGCAAGGAAACGAAAAACTGCAAAAAATGATACTCTGTCATTTTAAAGTGTTTATGAAATGAAAATATGGCCATAACTTTTTCACCTCTATTTGAACGAACTATTAAAATGATGAAGAATGGCGTTCACACTTTTTCGATATCTCTTTTCATTCTCGAGTTATTCACATTTTTTCAAATGGCCTGATGACGTCACCAGTTGGACACAGCGTTATAACAAATCAGAAAATCACATATAACAAAAACATTATTCAATCAAATCACTAGAAACTTTGTACATGGACACACTTGATAAATCTAAACTACATGGCGCAAATTATTGTGTTGCTATGGCAACACATTAGTTTCCAGGCCCTTCTGTTGCAAGAAAAACATTCTTTATTTTCTGCCATGTCAATTAACTTTTTTCGATTTTGGCTAGTCAATTGCATTTTATACGCTATTGGCAATAGAAAATATAAGTTTTCCATGAAATAGGTCGATGTTTATATCAGAAAACCGATAATTTCATTGTTAGGTAGATGGAACCTGGAAACTAATTTGTTGCCATACGTAGTTTAGATTTATCAAGTGTGTCCATGTACAAAGTTTCAAGTGATTTGATTGAATGTTTAAGTTATACATGATTTTCTGATTTGTTTTTTGTGCTGTGTCCAACTAGTGACGTCATCAGGCATTAGAGAAAAATGTGAATAACTTGAGAATGGAAAGAGATATCGAAAAAGTGTGAACGCCATTCTTCGTCATTTTAATAGTTCTTTCAAATAAAGCTAAAAGAGTTATGGCCAAATAAGACAGGCTTAAAGTGTATATGAAACTAAAATTAAGTTTGTCTTATTTGAAAGAACTCTTAAAATAATGGGGAATATCAACTTACAGCTTTTTCATATTTTACTTAGTTCTTGAGATATTTAGACTTATGTGACATTCAAATGAGATAACTTATGGTTCGTTTTTTTCTAATTAACATATTCGAAAATCGTGAATATTTTTAAGATTATTGAACAAAATCACTTAAAACTTTGCATATTGCTACAGTTCATGCAACCAAACATGAAAGACAAGTTACAAGTGATTTTGTTCAATAATCTTAAAAATATTCACGATTTTCGAATATGTTAATTAGAAAAAACGAACCCTAAGTTATCTCATTTGAATATCACATAAGTCTAAATATCTCAAGAACTAAGTAAAATATGAAAAAGCTGTAAATTGATATTCCCCATTATTTTAAGAGTTCTTTCAAATAAGACAAACTTAATTTTCATTTCATATACACTATAATTTTCGTTTCATAGGCACTTTAAGCGCTATGTACCAATCAACGACCAATCAAAATGCAAGATATTACATAATAAGCCATACAATAAGGTTAAAGTATTCGTGCACGTACCTCCGCTAGTAGGTTATGTTTTTGTTTGTCTTCCTATATAGCGTAACTCAAAAAGTATTGATCGTTTTTGTTCACTTTTAGGAAAGGTTGGTCACAGACCGACCAACTCATTATATTTAGTTGAGAATTGAATAAAACTGGTATATAAATCTAACTGCAAGATTATCCGTGTAGAAGAAATGAATAAAATGCTTGATTGCGCTCATCACCCTTATATATTATGCAAACTGTTTTACAGAATGATGAGTACAATCATAGTCTCTAAAATGAAATTGTCAGGGAACGCGGTGAACATCAAAGCGGCTAACAATGAGCTGCAATTTATGATAAGGGTGGCCCGTAAGTGCACAAAACTTTTGTTTTACGTTCATTATTATTTGTACAGCAAGGCTGCTATTAGCTGATTGCTTCATTAAAGTGAGGTAACACGGGCAACATTTTTCTTCAACTTTCAACGCAACTTTATGACGTTGCAAGTTGTCATGCAACAATGATTTTGTTGCAAGTTGAAAAAATTTGTTGAAAAAAGTACACTCCAGTTCTACTTGCTGCAACACACTGTTTCAACTTGCAACAAAATCATTGTTACGTGACAATGTTTGAGGCTCTCTCCTCCGTAGAGGTTAACTAGGAAACTAGTCCAACGGAAAATTACATTAAGCCTCTGCCAGATTTCTGTCGGTTTCATGCACAAGATGTCGGTTTCTTGCATGACTTGCTAATTCACGGATAACTAAGCCATCCACGTCTATATTAGTAACATATTTGTTGGTAAGTGATTATGACATGTTTACAAAAGGAATTATTGGCATACCAATAAAGATTTTATTGCTTCCTGAGCTTAGGGTATATGAATAGACAAACTTAATATGGGACACTTGAGTAATTTCCCCGTAATTTTCTGATCACATGAATCACATGAATATAATGCGTGCAGGAAAACGGAAGGGAGTGGTGATACATATCTAGAGCAGAATGCAAATCTGGTTCACTCTGCTCTTCGCTTGGTGGCGCAAAGTCGTCTCTATTTTGAAGTCAAGTTTTTCCCACCCTCCTCCCCGTTTTTCTGAACGCAATGTTATTCTACTTGTATATTAGTTTATTAGTTGTTTACTGTTAGTTGTGGGCGTTTTTATTACCCCCACCTTTTCTGTGCTAACTGTTAATTAATTACTTTGGTTAATAATTTGTTACGTTAATAATTATGTCATTGATTACAAAATTAATAAACCGGCATGTGCGTTATGCAATACGCACATTGCCATAATTATTCCCAGTGGTGTCTGACTCGTTTATTGCGTAAAGCTCATGCACAGAAAACAGAGCTCATCGTGACAAGATATCCCCCAGATATAGTGTTAATTAAAGGAAGCGATAAATGTCTTTCTTGTAAAAAAGACAAAATATACTCAATTTTTTCCCGTTTAATATATCAGACGAAGACTGACGAACCAGAGGATAACAAACTTTCAAGGATAGCAAACCAGAGGATAACAAGGACGAACTTTCTTACTTTGTCCACACATTCAACTAACTGTGGTCGTGTAACCTTCTGCTATATTCGACATGTTTTCTACAACCCGCAGTTCCAAAAGTTATAGACACCCCCCTGATGCCGCCATATTGACACAGAAATCTGGCAGAGGTTCTTTTTTCGCTTTCTCTTTTGCTATCCGCCCGCACTCCTTATGTCCAGCTGACGATTTCGACGCATCTCCGACGATCCCCGACATAGCCGATGTCCGAAAGAACCTCTGCGGAGGAGAGAGAATGTTTGAGGTGGGTGGTAATACCACTGATCTCTATATACAACTGGATGGGCCATTGGGCCGGATTTTGCGTGCCAGTTGTATGATGACGTGACCACTACCCAAGATGGCTGCCACTGAAGTTCATAACTTTCGTAGATTGAAAACAGACAAATAGAGTTATTTTAAGAAAATTTAAACGAATATAAGGACACAAGAAGTACTTAAGGTTTAAGATGTTAATTTATTGCATTTGTTTGTGTCACTGAGCTATAAAACCTTTAAATTTTGTTGTTTTTCTTTAGTGCCGACAACGAAGAAAGTTCACGATAATATAAACTGAAAAACAGACTATAAAATCTACGAAGAATTCAATTCCAAGTCTTAAATTGTACCTTTTATAGTAATCTTAATGCCTTAACAATATCTCGAGTTGTGCACTTGCTATCTTTTGACTGTATTCGTTGTTAAACAGTGAAAACTAAACGAACCGGCATCTGTTGTTTGCTTTACGGCTCTTCCGACTCCCCCGGCACAGAGTACTTAATATTCCTCTCCCGGGATAATCTGACCGTGCTGACGTCAAGATTGCTTATGCTGGTCAACTTTGGGAATGGCAACAAGTTCTAAGGCCGCAATGCGTCATATGTTCCACTACGTAAGATGGCGGCGACTGGCACGAAATGTTTGACTGCTGCATGGCCATAGGGAAGGGCCTATATCCAGTTGTATATAGAGATCAGTTGGTAATACATGCAACGCTATTCAACTTGCAACGCAACAATGTTGCAGCAGCAATTTGTTGCTCGTATTACTTCACCTTGATAGCAAAAATACAATGTATTCGGCAAGCGTGAAAGTGCACAAACGTGAACAAAAACTTAGACTATATGTGCACACAGTAACGTTTCCGAGCGTTTTCGTATTGTTTCAAATAATGAGCTGATTGTTCTCGATTCCCTTGATAACAGTAAACAACGCTCGGAAACGTTATACCGTTTGCACATAGTCTTAGACCCCGTTTACACGATGCCGGTACAATTTGAAAACGGAACAAAATCATGCCGTTTAGGCCTTGCGTTTACACGATACCGGCACAAAAATGACATGAAAACGGCACAAAATGAAGACGGGTTCCTTGACGGCATGAAATGAAAACGGAACACTAACCGGGATCGTGTAAACGCCCGTGCCGTAACAGTTTGAGGACGGTAATCACGATATATACGACCACAGTATTCGGGTCAGCAGTATTCACAAAGTCTTCTCAATTCTCATTGGAAGAGAATAGTCACATGCTAATCCGTCATTATATTATACCGGCATCGTGTAAACGCGACTTTTTGGCCTGTATTTACACACAGACATGATTTTGTTCCGTTTTCAAATTGTACCGGCATGGTGTAAAGGGGTCTTAGAACGAAGACTTTGGCTGCGTTCCCAGACAATTTAGTTCTACAAACTACGGTTTAATCAAGCATTTTTTCATACACGCGTAGATTCGGTGAGTAGCCTGGTTAGTGGGATTGGCTCTTTTCTATAAACATCTCTAATAACCCGCTGGCGGAGGGATATGCAGTGTCGGAATGCCCTCTAGTTTAGTTAGATATTGTGGGATTCACCGTGTATAATCAGTTCTATTTATTTGGGGGTTACTAGTTTGGCATTTCTTTCGTCAACGAAATAAGCAAGACAAGCATTGCAGTGGTAAATGCTTTCAATAACCTTATCAAATTCATTAATAATTCTTAAGGAAACTTCAAAAGAAATAAATGTTTAATCCATATTTGTAAATACTGTTCTCAAACTCATTAATAATTTCAGGACGTTGTTGTGAAATGTGGTAATAAACGCCCATAAATTAAGACAAGTTTTACCTCAAATTTCTCTTTAAATACTGATTTATCGCCTCGTTTTCAACACACTTCTCGGTGTTTTAAAATCAGATAATAACGGCTTCTGTGCATACTAAACTAAACTAATCTTATTTATACTGGATAGCTCTATCAGTTAATAGCTAACTGTTCTCCCTAGAGGTCCAGTAAGGGCCATCCCTTGTCGGTCCAGTGTTTCTACAGGAGGAAACCGCAGTACCCGGGAAAAACCTGCGATGTTTGGTAGAGTCAAACTGGAAGCACTCTTCTCACATGCCGCCAAGGTGAAATTTTAATCAGATAGCTGCTGAGAGCAGGAATTGAACCCAGGTCGCAGAGGTGAAAGGCACGTGCGCTAACCACTCTGCCACCAACACCCCGTTATGATACATTACTAAGAACATTGATTAATAAAACATCAATGTTTTATCACAGTTATAAGACACTACTGGCTTAAATTCAGCTTTTTCTGAGCTAAAATGATTTTACCTAACCTTTCGTACGACTCTTAAAGTGCAAATGAAACGAAAATTAAGTCAGTCTTATTTGAAAAAACACTTAAAATGATAGAGTAACATCTTTTGCAGTTTTTCGTTTCCTTGCTTTGTTCTAAAGATATTTCAGTTTGTTCAATATGCAAATTAAACATTTTGAAGTCATGACGTGCATAATGAGTTATCGAAAAAAGTTATAAGCTTTGCTATTATCAAACCAAAGTAATTCAAAGGAAGCACGTGGGTGTGCTTCGCCCAGAACGCTAAACATGTACATTTTCAGGTAATTATATTTGACTATAATTATCAAAGATATATAACTTTTCTCGATAACTCATTATGCACGTCATGACGTCAAAATGTTTACTTTTTTTTTTACTTTTTTTTTTTTAACTTTTTTTAACTTTTTTTTTACTTTTTTTTTTTACTTTTTTTTCTTCTTTCAAACAAACTGAAATATATCAAGAACGAAGCAAGGAAACGAAAAACTGCAAAAAAGTTACTCTATAATTTTAAGTGTTCTTTCAAATAAGACTGATTTAATTTTCGCTTCATTTGCACTTTAAACAAACTATTCATCATGCATGTACACTTACAATTTGATAAGTATCGGCTCGCCATTGTAAATGCCCATAAAGATCGGCCGCTCATATTTTAACTACTCTACTTAAAAAAACTGATCATTACCAGAAACTTGGGACAAGATGGTGACGCGCGTGCGTATTAAGGACAATAATAATGGAGATTGTCAACAGTACATAATAAGGAGAGCACATAGTAATTCAAATTTTTCTTAAACAGTGACATATTTCTTCTTTGCCCGACTCCATCTGACTTCAGCATGGACTAAGGAACAGTTATAACTAAAAAACATTTGCTTACTTCGACGACAAAATACTTCCCTACCTCATCTTATTTTTACACTGAATGTGCCACTATCCATAGTGTTAGACATAGTAATCTTTGTAAACAGGTGCTAGAAATTGGCTAAATTGACCAACAACGTTACGGGCGATGCGAAGTGCCCGACTCGCGGTGCATTCGGCATGA